>CALYBX010000005.1:0-345000 GCA_944452675.1 Tachina lurida
ATTCGTTTGTTAAACCAACTTTAAGTTTAACATAGATCAATTATCCGTTCCAAAGTTTTAAGGAGAAAAGATGATAGGCTGATGGGTCTAAGATCTTTCGGGCTTACGTGTGTGGCCTTACCCCCTTTGGGAATAAAGACCACGGAGAATTCGGTCCATGCTATCGGAATATATGACCAATTTAGGCAGGCCGAGTATATCCGAATGAGCCATGGAGTGATCATATCTGCATTACGCTGTAGGTCAGCTGGGATAATGCCGTAAAAATGGTCAATTTTCTACAGGCTATATCTCCAATCCAGAGCTGAATCTGGGCATAGATGTTATACTCGTGGAGACTACTCATCCTAGGCTACTTCCACTCTTTCGGTGACTTGATTCATCTTTTCTAGAAATTTCCAAAAAAATTCACTTGAAAATTTCATATATTTGGATGTAAAAATGGCCAAGAACTCAATTTTTTACGGGCTATATCTCCGATCCAGAGCTGAATCTGGGCATAGATGTTACACTCGTTGAAACTACTCATCCTAGGGTCCATCCACTTTTTCGGTGACCCGATTCATCTTTTTTCTAAATACGTTTAATTTTACAGCTTACCTATTCTATTCAAGTACATCTTGCTTCTGACAGGTGTTGTTATGTTTAAATTAAATTAAATTTTTTTAATTTTTGTACGTATGTATATGCTTTTAATAACACGTTTTTTTGTTTTCTTATTGATAAAATAAGAATAAAAAAATTTTGCACAAAAGGAAGCAAGTATGTTTGCTTAACAGTATATGGAACGTATTTAGCATGAGTGTGGGACGTATTTATTTTGACGAATTTATCTTCACACCCTTAAAATAAAATCCAAATTAAACCATTATGAAAATTATTATTTGGCATATTGTCAGAATCTTATTTTAAATGAAACTTATTTGCCGATGGTTAAGCAAATGTCTATATACATTTCAATGGTGCTTTACCAATTCGTCAGTAGATTTCAACCATAGTTATGCACAGACTTTCAAAAACTATTTCAAAATTTACAAATTGTTGAATTAAATAAAACGCAAGCAAATCAGTTGACTATCAGTATAGAACTGCACAAAATATACTTTATTACAGTTTAAATAAAAGTAAAGTAAAAATAAAAAGAATTGAAAAATTAACTGTTTTGATGATTCATAAATGCAAGTACACGTTAATACAATATAATGTATTTATGTAAATAGAAACCGTATATGCATACATATGTATGTAATACGTATTATGTATTAATAGTTATAACTAAGTGATACAGTGGGATGATTTTAACCAAAGTTTAAACAAATATTTTCAACACTCCCACTTTTGTTAAACTTTCTTAAACTTCAATAACAATGTATATAATAATAATATTTCGTTTCATACATAAGTTTACAAACTTTAAATAAAACAAAATAAAATTTTATTTATAGTTTACAATATTCATTAAATTTCGAAAACGGATAAATTTTTCCTTAGGCAATGGCTTGGCAAAGATATCAGCAATTTGTTGATTTGTTGGAACATAATGAATTTCAAACATATTTTCTTCATATTTTTGTCTTATGAATTGATATTTAACGTCGATGTGCTTACTACGTTTGTGAAACTCAGGGTTTTTAATTAAACGGATAGCACTTTGATTATCGATGTGTAGACAGATTCTAATATGATTTGGTACCAATTCAGATACAAGTTGCTGAATCCAAATTAGCTCTTTTATTGAATGGCAACTGGCGACAAACTCTGACTCGGTGGTGGACAAAGCGACACATTTTTGCCTTTGAGATGACCATGATATACACGACGACCCTATCATTATTATAAAACCACTTGTCGATCTCCTAGTCTCCATGTCACCAGCGTAATCAGCATAGCTAAAACAATTTAAAATAGGCGCATTGTTGGGTGAAAATATTAAACCATATCCCTTGGTGCCTTTTAAATATTTGAAGATTCTCTTCACAGTATTGACATGAGCAGTTAAAGGTTTTTCCAAAAACCTACTAACATAGCTTATTGCGAAACTTATATCTGGTCGCGTAGCTAGCATTAGATACATCAAACTGCCAACTGCTTGTCTGTAAGGGTAGTTCTTGATTTCTACACTTTGATTTGAAAACACACTATTTACAGCAGTATCGCATGGTGTGCTTATATGATTAGATTCAGCCATGTCGAAAGTTATTAACAATTTTTCAACGTAACTCAATTGATTCACATGAAGACTGCCATCATTTAAACGTCGTATTTCCAAACCCAAGAAATGCTTCGCACCGAAAACTTTTACATTGAAATTTTGTTTCAGAAACGATAAAAAAAACTTCTATATCTTTTTCGTATTTTGCTGCAATTAACCAAGGCGAATTCATAACAGGTGGCCTTATCGCTACAAAAATACAACAATAATAAAAACAACATGCAATTCGTCTGGCTTCACAAAACCCCATCTGTCAAAAACAGTTGACTCAAATACCAATACATTCACATTTATAAAAACATATTTTACTATCCATTTGCATCTATCATCAACTACACAGAAACAATATTTGTAAAATAAATGTAATTAAAATGTTGAAAGACGGTTCAGGTTAAATGATCTTGATATTTTTGGACAACGTAAAGAAACCTTACTTGCTGCCTTATTGCAGTCCCTCCGATGTTTTTTTGGACGCGAAATCAGTGGTATAAAATGTGTTTTACTGGCTCATCATGGCCGTAAACACAATATTATGCTTAAATGCATGAAATTGTTCACAAAAATGGACAAAGTTAACTAAAAGTGTACAACAAATAAACATGCGTCTTATTTATACATACATACATATATAAGAAGTCAGCTAGTACTAGCTGGGCCCGGCAAAAGTTGTCTTAACCCCACAATTATGAATTCGCATTGTGTTGAGTTGATACATGAAGAAATGCAGCGCATTGTGGCAATTAAATGCAATAGTAAATGTTAAGGTATGCTTGAATATTTATTTCTATAAGCTTAATTTATAATATATGTATCTGTTTAAGGTTTCCCAAATTGCACGTAAAAATTGTTGATGTGGTGACAACGCTATTGCATCGTCGTTTACCAGCCACCAATTTCATGGATGAGAATTTGGGAGCCATTGAATTGGGCTTTGTATATAAATACTACACATCCAGATTTTCATAAACATGTCTAGTCAACTAAAAGCTGACATGATGGAACGAGCAAATAATATTTGCCTCAAGTAATGCAGAACGTTTGATAAAATCGTATTTCTATATTGTGCGAAAATCCGTGCAAGATTCTGTACCAAAGACTATCATGCATTATAGGCGAGACACATTGGTAGAAATATTTTGTATTAGATACAATTTTTTTTAAATCATCAATAAACTAATGCAATTAATCATTTTGCAAGAGTTAATTGAGAATGCATAGGTTAAGAATGGTGGTGCTATACCGCACCCCCACTCGGAGATCCAATTGGTTCCATTGTGATAAGTGTTCATACAATATAATTCTTTTTACTTTAAAATATATTTTTTAAACATAAAGAACGATATAATTTTTTTCACTTTAAATGTAAACAAACATTATATAGAAGAAGAGATTTTGACAGTTGGGGTTTAAGCAGTCTTCGAACACCTGATAATCATCAGGACTGTTAGGGTCACCTGTTATGAATTCGCCTTGCAATTAACCCGTCATCAATATAAATGGCTATCATCATTCGTTTATTGGCATCGTTGTTAATAAAAACACAATGGTCAGCTTTGCTTTCCTGGAGATTAAACTTTTTTAATAGTTTTGAGAAAGTTTGGTTCCAGCACCTTGAGGCCTGTTTCAATCCATATAAGCCTTTTAATAGTTTACAAACTCTGCCCGTCTTATCAGAGTACCCATCAGGTTGCGTGACATAAACATCTTCATTTATACATCCATTTAAAAACGCTGTTTTTATGTCAAATTGTTTTAATTTTAAATTTTCTGATGCGGCAATACTCAAAATCATTCTTATGGATGTGAATTTGGCTACAGGGCTAAAAGTTTCAAAATAATCAATGCCATATTCTTGATTAAAGCCACGAGCCACCAATCTTGCTTTATAACGTAGAACTTCATTTTCGGTAGGCCCTTTTATTGTATATACCCACTTTGTGCTAACAACTTTACACCCTTGTGGTAAATCGACTAATACCCATGTCCTGTTCTCTCTTAACGAATTCATTTCTTCATCCATAGCCCTTTTCCAGTTATCAGATAGTTTTGCTTCATTATAACTTGCTGGACAGTTAGCTACAAAAGCATGACCTTCTTCAATTGCTTTTTCGCTCTGTTGTCCTACTTTACTACGTAAACGATCACTTACAAAACTTCTTCGTGTAATCTCTGTTTCTACGGAATCACCAGCTTCTTCAAAAATTTCACCATCAGAACTATTATCTAAATCATTATTTTCAATGTTTTGATCACTTGTCGCGTTGCCTGTTATTTGCTCTGGAAAAGCATAAATATTTGCATCAGTTGCTTCAAAAGATGAGTTATTTGTGTGTGTATCTGGAAAAAAAAGTGATCATCGTTGCTATTATTATATGGTAAATTATTCAGTGGTATTGATACATCACAAACTGTTTGCGTTGAATGAGTACCTTCACTTAAAGGGAAGCATATGCTACCAGAGCCATCGGATGCTTGGCAACTTTCTGTATTATAAAATTTTACATCCCTAGCAATTTCAACTTTATTTTTATCTGGTATATATACTCGCAAACCAGTTGAATCTTCGGCATAACCAACAAAAATTCCTTTCTGAGATTTTTTATCCCATTTCAAACGATTTTGCTTCGGTACATGTATGAACACAACGCAACCAAACTCTTGCAAACTTTCAACATTGGCTTTCTTGCCAAACCAAAGTTCGAAAGGTGTTTTACCTTTTTGCGTACTAGTTCCACTTCGATTAATTACATATGCAACTGAGTTTACTGCTTCCGCCCAAAATTTTTTATCTAAATTTTTTGCATATAATGCCGTCCTTGCTGCTTCCACAATAGTACGGTTCTCTCTTTCTTCTGAACCATTTTGCTCCGGATTATAAGGAACTGTTTTCTGATGCAATATCCTATTTTTGCGTAACAATAGCTCGACATTTTTATTTATAAATTCTTTCCCATTGTCTGATCTAATCGCTTTCACGCTGTTACCAGTTTCTGTTTTTACATCATAAATATATTTTTCAAGAAAACCACAAACTTCACTTTTTTCTTTTAAGAAAAAAACTTTTCTATAATGTGAATAATCATCTTTTAACAAGAGAAAATAACGAGCGCTACCAATCGATTTCTTCTCCATGGGACCGCAACATGTATAAGCTCTGCTACTTTAGTGGTTTTATTTTCATTGATGATTAGTGGTTTTATTTTCAACGATGATCGACACTGCTTTCCATAAATGCAAGCATCACAAAATATTTCTTTCTCATCTTTAAACTGAATGTTGCTATTTTTTAAAAAACGTTTACAATATAAAATATTTTGATGCGCCAATCTGCAATGCCACTCAGTCAAAGACAGTTGTTTCGACTCAGAAACATAAGAGAAATTATTATTTGAATTCGATGGCAAACTTATTTTTATTAATAACTAGCTGACCCCCGTCCGCGTTGCTGGCCCTAAGCAAACATTAGTGTTGTATATGGCATTGAAGGTACAATATGAAAATTGGATTTTGCCCACGAATAAACTAAATATTGCGCCATCTGCCGGACGAACTTCAAACTACACAGAAACACTCCTTACACCCCATAGAGCATGTATATTAAGTTTGGTCTAAATCAGTGCAGTAGTTCTTGAGTTACGGTGCAGTAGTTCTTGAGTTACGGTGCAAAAACACAAAAAAATAAATATGGCGCCATCTGTCGGACGAACTTCAAACTATACGGAAACACTTCTTACGCCCCATAGAGCATGTATATAAGGTTTGGTCTAAATCGGTGCATTAGTTCTTGAGTTACGGTACAAAAACACAAAAAAATAAATATGGCGCCATCTGTCGGACGAACTTCAAACTATACAGAAACACTTCTTACGCCCCATAGAGCATGTATATAAAGTTTGGTCTAAATCAGTGCAGTAGTTCTTGAGTTACGGTGCAAAATCACAAAAAAAACTAAATATGGCGCCATTTGTCGGAAGAACTTCAAACTACGCAGAAACACTCCTCACGCCCCATAGAGCATGTATATTAAGTTTGGTCTAAATCAGTGCAGTAGTTCTTGAGTTACGGTGCAGTAGTTCTTGAGTTACGGTGCAAAAACACAAAAATAATAAATACTGTGCCATCTGTCGGACGAACTTCAAACTACACAGAAACACTCCTCACGCCCCATAGAGCATGTATATAAAGTTTGGTCTAAATCGGTGCAGTAGTTCTTGAGTTACGGTGCAAAAACACAAAAAACTAAATATGGCGCCATCTGTCGGACGAACTTCAAACTATACAGAAACACTTCTTACGCCCCATAGAGCATGTATATAAAGTTTGGTCTAAATCGGTGCAGTAGTTTTGAGTTACGGTGCAAAATCACAAAAAAAAAACTAAATATGGCGCCATTTGTCGGAAGAACTTCAAACTACGCAGAAACACTCCTCACGCCCCATAGAGCATGTATATTAAGTTTGGTCTAAATCAGTGCAGTAGTTCTTGAGTTACGGTGCAGTAGTTCTTGAGTTACGGTGCAAAAACACAAAAATAATAAATACTGTGCCATCTGTCGGACGAACTTCAAACTACACAGAAACACTCCTCACGCCCCATAGAGCATGTATATAAAGTTTGGTCTAAATCGGTGCAGTAGTTCTTGAGTTACGGTGCAAAAACACAAAAAACTAAATATTGCGCCATCTGCCGGACAAACTTCAAACTACACAGAAACACTTCTTACGCCCCATAGAGCATGTATATAAAGTTTTGTTAACATCAGTGCAGTAGTTCTTGAGTTACGGTGCAAAAACACAAAAAAACTAAATATGGTGCCATCTGCTGGACGAACTTTAAACTACACAAAAACACTCCTTACACCCCATAGAGCATGTTTATTAAGTTTGGTCTAAATCAGTGCAGTAGTTCTTGAGTTACGGTGCAAAAACACAAAAATAATAAATACTGCGCCATCTGTCGGACGAACTTCAAACTACACAGAAACACTTCTTACGCCCCATAGAGCATGTATATAAAGTTTGGTCTAAATCGGTGCTGTAGCTCTTGAGTTACGGTGCAAAATCACAAAAAAACTAAATATGGCGCCATTTGTCGGAAGAACTTCAAACTACGCAGAAACACTCCTCACGCCCCATAGAGCATGTATATTAAGTTTGGTCTAAATCAGTGCAGTAGTTCTTGAGTTACGGTGCAGTAGTTCTTGAGTTACGGTGCAAAAACACAAAAATAATAAATACTGTGCCATCTGTCGGACGAACTTCAAACAACACAGAAATACTCCTCACGCCCCATAGAGCATGTATATAAAGTTTGGTCTAAATCGGTGCTGTAGTTCTTGAGTTACGGTGCAGTAGTTCTTGAGTTACGGAGCAAAATCACAAAAAAAACAAATATGGCGCCATTTGTCGCAGAAACACTCCTCACGCCCCAAAGAGCATGTATATAAGGTTTTGTCAACATCGGTGCAGTAGTTCTTGAGTTACGGTGCAAAAACACAAAAAAAAACTAAATATGGCGCCATCTGTCGGACGAACTTCAAACTACACAGAAACACTTCTTACGCCCCATAGAGCATGTATATAAAGTTTGGTCTAAATCAGTGCAGTAGTTCTTGAGTTACGGTACAGTAGCTCTTGAGTTACGGTGCAAAAACACAAAAATAATAAATACTGCCCCATCTGTCGGACGAACTTTAAACTACACAGAAATACTCCTTACGCCTCATAGAGCATGTATATAAAGTTTGGTCTAAATCGGTGCAGTAGTTCTTGAGTTACGGTGCAGTAGTTCTTTAGTTACGGTGCAAAAACACAAAAAAACTAAATATGGCGCCATCTGTCGGACAAACTTCAAACTACACAGAAACTTTACTTACGCCCTAGAAAGCATGTATATAAGGTTTAGTCAACATCGGTGCAGTAGTTCTTGAGTTACGGAGCAAAAACACAAAAATAATAAATACTGCGCCATCTGTCGGACGAACTTTAAACTACACAGAAATACTTTTCACGCCCCATAGAGCATGTATACAAAGTTTGGTCTAAATCGGTGCAGTAGTTCTTGAGTTACGGTGCAGTAGTTCTTGAGTTACGGTGCAAAAACACAAAAATAATAAATACTGTGCCATCTGTCGGACGAACTTCAAACAACACAGAAATACTCCTCACGCCCCATAGAGCATGTATATAAAGTTTGGTCTAAATCGGTGCTGTAGTTCTTGAGTTACGGTGCAGTAGTTCTTGAGTTACGATGCAGTAGTTCTTGAGTTACGGAGCAAAATCACAAAAAAAACAAATATGGCGCCATTTGTCGGACGAACTTCAAACTACGCAGAAACACTCCTCACGCCCCAAAGAGCATGTATATAAGGTTTTGTCAACATCGGTGCAGTAGTTCTTGAGTTACGGTGCAAAAACACAAAAAAAACTAAATATGGCGCCATCTGTCGGACGAACTTCAAACTACACAGAAACACTTCTTACGCCCCATAGAGCATGTATATAAAGTTTGGTCTAAATCAGTGCAGTAGTTCTTGAGTTACGGTGCAGTAGCTCTTGAGTTACGGTGCAAAAACACAAAAATAATAAATACTGCCCCATCTGTCGGACGAACTTCAAACTACACAGAAATACTCCTTACGCCTCATAGAGCATGTATATAAAGTTTGGTCTAAATCGGTGCAGTAGTTCTTGAGTTACGGTGCAGTAGTTCTTTAGTTACGGTGCAAAAACACAAAAAAACTAAATATGGCGCCATCTGTCGGACAAACTTCAAACTACACAGAAACTTTACTTACGCCCTAGAAAGCATGTATATAAGGTTTAGTCAACATCGGTGCAGTAGTTCTTGAGTTACGGAGCAAAAACACAAAAATAATAAATACTGCGCCATCTGTCGGATGAACTTTAAACTACACAGAAATACTTCTCACGCCTCATAGAGCATGTATACAAAGTTTGGTCTAAATCGGTGCAGTAGTTCTTGAGTTACGGTGCAAAAGCAAAAAAAACTATATATGGCGCCATCTGTCGGACGAACTTCCGATTTCGTGAAAACTTTAGATAAACCATCTACACGACCATACGAACAAACCATAAAAATTTGATCGAATTCGGTTTGACCGTTCGTGAGTTATAAAGTCACAACACACTTGCAACAATTTTTTATATATATAGATTTAAATAATTTGTCAGTGCGTACTCCCACTAAAACAGTAGTGTCATTTTTCGAAAATTCGCAACGTTGATAATCAGAAGACATTTTTAAACCTTTTTCTAAGGCCCTGGTTGTTGAAAACAAGTTTAAGCGTATATCAGGTACATAAAGTACATTTGCTAAATGATTTTCACTCCACTTGTTGTTGCTGTATGAAAATATGTTGATAGGGCCACTTCCAAAAGCTTTAATGATATTGCCATCTCCGAGTCGAATTTCCATTGGATTTGCAAACTTAGTGTAATTCACAAAATACTCTTTTTTATTTGTCATATGGTCACTTGCGCCTGAATCAATGAACCACTCATTTTCTTTATCAATACTGTCTGCTGCCTCTCTTTCACACACAAATGCATTTCCTTTTATATTAATTTCTTTGGACTTATTTGCTTTATTTAAATAACAGTCACGTTTCCAGTGTCCAGGCTTTTTACATATAAAACACTTTCCAGGTTTCTTATTGGTTTTATTAATATTCGCTGTTTTCTGTTTCGCTAAAAATGCATCCCCACTACTTGAACTTACACTAGATGAATTTAATCTCGCTTCTTCCATTATAAGTCGAGCAGTCAAATTCTCAATTGTTTGCTGGTCAGTTGCTGTAGACTCCCATGCACTATAGAAATGAGCAAAACTGGGTGGAAGTGTCATTAATATTTTTGTTATCACCATTGTTGTAGAAATATTTTCACCAACATCTTTTAATTGCGAAACCAATGCTTCAAGTTTTGATATATGCATAGCGATGTCATCTTGAGGATCTTTTTGAAAACTATAAAACTTTTGCTGTAATCTGTGCATATTCGCCGTAGATTTAAATTCGTATATGCTTTCCAGTTTGCACCACATCTCTCTTGCAGTTTTGCAATTCATTATATGCATTAAGGGCTGTTGGCCTAGAGTCATAACAATAACTTTTTGAGTCTTACCGTCACCTCTCAACCAATCTCTGACATGTTTTTGTTCACCAACATTACCTCCTTGAGCTCCAGCTGCACCAGTACCACTACCCCCAGCAACCGTCCCAGCTGCACCACCAGTCGCACCCACACCAGTAGCTAATGTACCACCACCAGTCCGACCAACTGCATCTTAAGTGATGTAATGCAGTAAATCACTGGCATTCAGTATTACTTTAATTTGAAAACGCCACATATTCCATTGATCTCCTCTCTCCAGTTTTTCAATTTTTGCATATTCTATTTCCATTGTTCACAAATAAAATAACTCCCTTTGATAATTAAAAAAACAAACTTTATTTTAAGCAATACCGTAGTTATTATAATTTAACAAAATTGTCTGGGCCCATAACCTGTTGAATTAAATAAAACGCAAGCAAATTAGTTGACTATCAGTATAGAACTGCACAAAATATACTTTATTACAGTTTAAATAAAAGTAAAGTAAAAATAAAAAGAATTGAAAAATTAACTGTTTTGATGATTCATAAATGCAAGTACACGTTAATACAATATAATGTATTTATGTAAATAGAAACCGTATATGCATACATATGTATGTAATACGTATTATGTATTAATAGTTATAACTAAGTGATACAGTGGGATGATTTTAACCAAAGTTTAAACAAATATTTTGAACACAAATGATTTTCAAAAATTACAATTTATTTTCAGAAATGATATGCTTCTTATGCGGAAGAGGCCCGGTGCAGAAGCTCGGCAAACTGGTAGCATTTACCGACAAGACTCTGGAAACAGCTAAAACTAAATTTATTGAGAGGGCAGCAGCTGGTTTTGAAGTTTATATTGAGGAAAAATCTATACCCACTGAAGTAAATAATAGTGTGGGACGCCACATATCCTGCTATAAGAAATTCACTGCCGTCTCAAAGTATGTATTTCCAAATGTATATATTTTTATGAATTCTCGTTGTACCTTCATAGTGAACAGACGTAATAGCGGAATTTTTCTTACATACAAACAAAACAAAAAAAAATCATACAAAAAATATTCGTAGTACATATTAACTTTGATAAATAAGCTTTTTTTGCTTTGCTAATATTTTTACATATAGAAATAATAAAAACAAAAAAAAACCGTAAACAAAAAAACATACAAAATACCCTTGAGGAATACTCTATATGAGTGCCCCAACGGAAAAAAATAGTGAGGTGAGTCCTAACGGCAGAAATGCCTATTTTACTGTGAGTTTTGATGCTCATAATGATAACAATAAAAACAAAAAATCTGATAATAGACTTGCTGTGAGTTCTGAAGCTCTTAATAAAAATAAAAAATCTGATAATAGAATTTTTCTAACGGCAAAACCACAATTTCGTCAGCGATCAACTTCGCTGTGTCCAATGCCAACTAGTGAATCGTTGACATTATTGCCTAGTACTTCCACATTCAACTCAGCTATATCATCCACTCCGGGCTCGGGGTCATCACTTAAACAAGTTGCCACTGAAGACAACAGTAGTTCAAAACCAAAGGTGCAAGTAGGTATGGAGAGATATATAAATATTTTAAAGCGCGGGCGAAGCCCAAATTCTACTAAAATTGGATCCGCCCCAAAGATGTCTAGGGATAACAGCACATCTTCTATCAATCGTCAAAATCCTTTTTCATTATTGCAAGACAAAAACAACAAGCCAGCTACATCATCGCAAAAGTTTTTTAAGCCACCACCTATTTATCTGAGAGAAAAAAATTCTAACGCGCTTCTAAAAAATCTACTGTCGACCATTGATGAAAATACTTTTCACGTCATTCCAATTAAACGAGGTAATATTGATGAAACTAAAATCCAAATATATGATGAAAAAGATTTCCGAAAAATTGCTAGTGAGTTTGAAAAAAAATAAAACAAATTTTTACACATATCAACAAAGAGCGCTAAAGGCCTACAAATAGTATTAAAGGGCATAGATTCATATGTTGAGCCCGAAGAAGTAAAATGTGCACTTATCGAACAAGGATTTAAGGTAAAAAATGTTACCAATATAATCAATAGAGAGAAGATTCCCCAGCCTCTATTTCGTGTTGAACTGGAGCCGAATGATATACAGTTAAAAAAAACGAGACGCACCCAATTTATAGTCTAAAATACCTTTTACACGGAAAAATCACAGTTGAAGAGCCACGTAAGCGTTCAGGTCCCGTACAGTGCCATAATTGCCAAGAATATGGCCACACAAAAACTTACTGCAAATTACCTACAGTTTGTGTTATATGCGGTGAATTGCATGGTACTGCTAACTGTACCAAGCCAAAAGTACAAGCTGAAAAAAAAATGCAGTAATTGTGGAGATAATCACACCGCTAACTACAGAGGATGCCCTGTATAATCTTTCGTTAAACGGGCTATGGGTCAAAAATCTAAATTAGCTCCAGTTCAAGCAACCGCTTACTCCGCCACTCTTCCTCAAACTAGCCAACTAGTTACTTCACGTGTATCGTATGCCGATGCTGCTAAGACTAGTTCTATTCCCACACAAAATGTTCCACCGCCAAGTAATTCAACGAATGCAAACTCTAGCTTTAACTTTAGTCGTCTTGAAGCTACTATTGAGAATCTGGTGCTAACTATAAACAACTTTACAACAAATATAACTAGTATGATGCAAGAAATGCTCAGAATGCAGACTACTCTGCTTCAAGCATTAGTTAACAAGCCATGAACACGTTAAAACTATGTTTCTGGAACGCAAACGGCATTCGCCAACACAAAAATGAACTTGTGCAAAAAAAGGAAAAAGGGATATTTCCCCTCCCAAAATTGGTAAAATATACCTGATTTCTATTGAGTTTCTAAAAGAAATTTTAAAAATGGTATATTTCATTAAAAAGTTCCCCTCCCAAAAGCTTAAGCTAGATCCGCGCCTGTGTATGTGTTGAAGATTTGTTACGGACTAAATAATTTATACTGGGAATTTTTTAAAAAGACAAAAGCCTTTGACTGAAATTTTTCTTAAACTGTAACCCAACCAATGAGTAGATTTCATCAAAATCTAGTGACGAAGTAGATTTCGTTTTGTATGGGAAATCTAGCAAAAAAACAACTAGATTTGCTCGAAATCTTCTATTTACTAGATTACGAGACAATGTAAATGCACCAGAAGAATCTTTTGGTTACTGTCAGCGTATTTGTAAAATAAGTTGGAAATTCAATACGAAATGCAACGCACATATAAAAATATCGCATGCGATAATTTTTAAAAACGTATTTAACTCGACCTATTTATCCTCACACTGATTTCTAGAATTTCTTTATTAATATTGAAGCATTTAGTATTTATTGTATGATTAAATAATTATTATTTTTTTTTTATAATACATATTTTTATTTATTGTATCTTCAAATATGAACTAACAATAAGTATTCAAATCTTAAATCTAAAATATAGTTATTAGGCCCGACCACTGTCGGACATAAATTTAGAGATAGTTATAAGTAATACATAAGTAGTGATAATCAAAAGGAAGAAAAAAATAAAATAAAATGAAAAGTATTTTCAAGCAGTCCCATCTGGAGTGTTGAGTATAAGAGCCCTTGTATCCCTCTTTTTTAGGCGGATGTGTCCATTAAAGTTCAAAATATTACGAGCAAGCGGATTAGGATGTGACTCCAGGTTTGTTAAATATTTGCCTGCATATTTAGCAATTTCTTCAATCACTAGTGGCATGCTCACGATGTATATTTGAGTTTTTTATATACCATGGAGCCGATGTTATTAATCGCAAAATTTTATTTTGCCTTCGTTGGATTCTCTCGACATTGGAAGCTGAAGCAGTGCCCCATAGTTGAATTCCGTAGCACCATATAGGTTTCAAAAGTGACTTGTATATCAAAAGTTTGCAATCTAGACTGAGGGTTGAATTTCTACCAATCAGCCAATGTACCTGAGTTAATTTTAGTTTCATTTGGGTTAACTTAGAGTCAATGTGGTGTTTCCAAGTAAGCCGTCGATCAAGGTGTATACCAAGATATTTCACATGAGTATGTTGAGGTACAACTTGATTGTTAATCCGAGTGGGTGAACAAGTATCTCTTCGTAATGTATATGTTACTTGAACACACTTTTGTTCGTTTACCTTAATTCTCCATAAGTTTAACCATAGTTCCAGCTGGGTAATGTGTTCTTGAAGATATCGGGATGCCTCGCAAGGATTTTCATGCATACTAAGGCAGGCTGTATCATCAGCAAATGTGGAAGTGTGGATATTGCTGCTCAGAGGCATATCACAAGTATAAATCAAATACAAAACTGGCCCCAGTATACTACCCTGTGGCACATCGGATGAAATAGTTTCAGGCATGCTCATAAAGTCTCCTTCAACAACAGTGAACTTCCGTGCAGTAATGTAACTTTCCAAAAGACTTAGAACGTTTATTGGCAGATATGTTTTTAATTTTAAAATTAGGCCTTCATGCCACACTTTATCAAATGCCTGAGAAACGTCGATAAACAGCGCAGAACAATACTTCTTTTCTTCAAATGTTCTTCGTATAAATTGAACCAATCTATGAGTTTGTTCGATAGTGCTATGCTGACTTCTAAAACCAAATTGATGGTCCGGTATGCACCCACTACTAACTAGAATTGGAGACAATTTTGTCATGAGCAGTTTTTCGAAAAGCTTTGACATTGTTGATAGGAGACTTATTGGCCTATATGACTCAGCCTTGGTAAGATCTTTGCCCGGCTTTGGAATCATTTTAACTTTGGCAAGTTTCCAGCTGTGTGGATAATACTCCAGTCGTAAAATGGCATTAAAAATAAATAACAGTATTCTAATTGCAATACGAGGCAACTTCATCAGCATCTGGTTACTAACTCCATCAAGGCAATTAGTTTTTGTACATCACGCGACTTAAACTTTATTTGTTGAGGGGGTAGAGCGACTACATTTGGCAAATCAATTACACCAGTACAAGTGTTTGGGGTAAATACGTATTTTAAATGGTCAGCAAATATGTTACCTTTTTCAGTATCGCTTTTTGCCCAACCTCCGGTAGATGTGCGCAGAGGTGGTTTAAACTCAACGGGTGTTTTAAGCTTTCTAGCAGCGCGCCATAAATAGTAATTAGATGCTGGTGAGACATCAAGATTTTCCAGATAGTTTTTAAGAGACACAGTTTTTTCATGTGCAAGCAGCTCTTGGAGTCGTTTAGTGCACTCTTTAAATCTAATTTTATTCTGGGGTGATCTGTGCTGTTGCCAATCCCTTCTAGCTCGTCTTTTTTCACATACGAGACGTTCAATATCTGTAGAATATAGTCTATTAAACCCAGTCTGCGGATGGTAGGTAGTGGCATGTTTAGCAGCCTGCTTAATATTTTCGTTAAGATTGGCAATGTTAGATTCAACATCATCATGAGTTCTTAGCGTAATGTTTTCCGTGCAATGACTACTAAGATATTTTTTGAATCGCAGCCAATTAACACGACTAGCCATCTTCACATATGAGTGATGTATATCACTTCTCAGTGGGCTACAGATTGTAACGATCGTGGGAGAGTGATCGGACGATAGATCTAGGGAAGCTTCTACGTGAATTAATTCCCTAGAAATATTTTTCATGACGCCAAATCTATAACATCTGGAACTTTATGTATGTCAGTAGGCCAGTAAGTGGGCTCCCCACTCGAAATAACGTCCAAGCCCATTTTTGAAATTGTGTTGAACAATGCCCGACCTCTAGGTGTAATAAGACGCGAACCCCAGAACGTATGTTTAGCATTGTAGTCGCCAGCTGCTACGAAACAAGGGCCAAGAGATTTGTAGAAATCCTCGTATTGATCCTCAGTAATTGCGAATCTAGGAGGGGAGTAAATTGATGATATGACAAAATTTGTGCAAAAATTTTCTACACAAATATTCGTTGCTTGTAGATATTCCTCACAAATGTTGTCAATAATATAATGTTTAAGTCTAGACTTTATTAGAATTGCTGATCCACCGCATGCTCTTCCTCTCGGGTCCTTTGAATCATATAAGGTGTAGCCAGACATTTTAAAAAGGCTTCTCGAAGTCAAATGAGTCTCTGAGACCAACATTATATCAATATTTTTTTCCGTGAGGAAGTGCTCAAGTTCATTTTTATGTTGGCGAATGCCGTTTGCGTTCCAGAAACATATTTTTAACGTGTTCATGGTTTGTTAACTAAAGCTTGAAGCAATGTATTCTGCATTCGCAGCATTTCTTGCATCATGCTAGTCATATTTGTTGTAAAATTATTTATAGTTTGCACCAGATTATCAATGGTAGCTTCAAGGCGACTAAAGTTAAAGCTTGAGTTTGCATAAGTTGAGTTATTTGGCGGTGGAACATTTTGTGCGGGAATAGAACTAGTCTTAGCAGCATCAGCATACGATACACGTGAACTAACTGGTAGGCTTGTTTGAGGAAGAGTGGCGGAGTAAGCGTTTGCTGCTTGAGGTGGAGCTAGTTTAGGTTTTTGACCCATAGCCTGTTTAACAAAAGAATATACAGGGCATCCTCTGTAGTTAGCGGTGTGATTGCCTCCACAATTACTACATTTTTTTTCTGTTTGATCTTTTGGCTTCGTGCAGCTATCAGCACCATGCAATTCACCGCAGATAACACAAACTGTAGGTAAATTGCAGTAAGTTTTTGTATGACCATATTCTTGGCAATGGTGACACTGTACGGGACCTAAACGCTTATGTGGCTCTTCAACTGTAATTTTTCGGTATAAAAGGTATTTTAGGCTATAAATTGGATGTGTCTCGTTCTTTTTCAACTGTATATCATTTGGCTCCAGTTCAACACGAAATAGAGGCTGGGGGATCTTCTCTCTATTGATTATATTAGTGACACTTTTTACCTTAAACCCTTGTATGTTGAGTGCATCTTTTATTTCGTCGGGATTAACATAAGCATCAATGCCCTTCAATACGATCTGCATACCTTTAGCACTTTTAAGCTGATAAGTATAAAAATTAGTTTTATTTTTTTCAAAATCAGTAACAATTTTGCGGAAATCTTTTTCTTCGTATATTTGAGTTTTTGTTTCATCAATTTTACCACGTTTTATTGGAATAACGTGAAATGCGTTCTCACCAACTGCCGAGACTAATTTTTTAATAAGGGCGTTTGAATTTTTTTCTCTCAGGTATATTGGTGGTGGCTTGGAAGTTTTTTTGGATGAAACAGCGGGTTGGTCGTTATTTGGTTGCAATATTGAAAAACGATTTTGACGGTTAACTGCTGCGACGTCGTTATCCCTGGATATCTTGGGAACCGATGAAATTTTTGATGAATTTGGGCTTCGCCCGCGCTTTAAAATTGTGATATATCTGTCCATTCCGACTTGGACCTTGGGTTTTGGGCTACTCTTATCTTCAGTGACAACTTGGTTAAGTGATGACTCCGAGCCCGAAGCGGGTGATATCGCTGAGTTAAATGTAGAAGTACTAGGCAATACTGTCAACGATTCACTAGTTGACATTGGACAAAGCGAAGTTGATCGCTGACGAAACGGTGGGTTTGCCGTTAGAAAAAGTTTATTATCAGATTTTTGATTTTTATTAAGAGCTTCAGAACTCACAGCAAGTCTATTATCAGATTTTTTATTTTTATCATTATGAGCATCAAAACTCACAGTAAAATAGGCATTTCTGCCGTTAGAACTCACTTCACTATTTTTTTCCTGTGAGGTACTCATATAGAGTATTCCTCAAGGGCACTTTGTTTGTTTTTTTTTGTTTACGGTTCTTTTTGTTTTTGTTATTTCTATATGTAAAAAATATTTGCAAAGCAAATAAAGCTTATTTATTAAAGTCAATATGTACTACGAATATTTTTTTAATGATTTTTTTTTTGTTTAGTTTGTATGTAAGAAAAATCCGCTATTACGTCTGTTCACTATGAAGGTACAACGAGAACTGAATTATAATAATATATATATATATATATATATATATATATATATATATACTAGCTGACCCCGGTCCGCGTTGCTGGCCCTAAACAAACATTAGTGTTGTATATGGCATTGGTGGTACAATATGAAAATTGGATTTTGCCCACGAATAAACTAAATATTGCGCCAACTATACAGAAACGCTCCTCACGTCCCATAGAGCATGTATATAAAGTTTGGTCTAAATCGGTGCAGTAGTTCTTGAGTTACGGTGCAAAATCACAAAAAGCTAAATATGGCGCCATCTGTCGGACGAACTTCAAACTACACAGAAACACTACTCACGCCCTATAGAACATGTGTGTGAAGTTTGGTCAAAATAGGTTCAGTAGTTCTTGAGTTACGGTGCAAAAACACAAAAAAAACTAAAAATTGCGCCATCTGTCGGACGAATCACTATTTCTGAAAGGGCCGTAGCATTTACCGGGGTGGAATATATATAAAAACACGCGCCGGTCTTTTACAAACATGCTGACAAAGTTTCAGAAGGATCGGTCCAGCGGTCTAGCTTCGTATACGGTACAAACATTTTGCCACGCCCCTCCGCCCCCAGGCCATTAATTTAAATAATAACTATCCTATCATCTAAGTTGCACCAAATTACATATATATGGCAATTTTTATGAATATCAGTTGACTCGTTTGTGAGTTTATTCGGAAACATTTAGATTTTTATATCATTAAAAAATGGGCGTTAAAGTAGGCGTGGACGAAAAAAAATTTCCTTTTATTTATGCTGGAGTTTGAGTAACATGCTGACAAAGTTTCAGAAGGATCGGTCCAGCGGTCTAGCTTCGTATACGGTACAAACATTTTGCCACGCCCCTCCGCCCCCAGGCCATAAATTTAAATAATAACTATCTTATCATCTAAGTTGGACCAAATTACATATATATGGCAATTTTCATGAATATCAGTTGACTCGTTTTTGAGTTTATTCGGAAACATTTAGATTTTTATATTATTAAAAAATGGGCGTTAAAGTAGGCGTGGACGAAAAAAAATTTCCTATTATTTATGCTGGAGTTTGAGTAACATGCTGACAAAGTTTCAGAAGGATCGGTCCAGCGGTCTAGCTTCGTATACGGTACAAACATTTTGCCACGCCCCTCCGCCCCCAGGCCTTTAATTTAAATAATAACTATCCTATCATCTAAGTTGGACCAAATTACATATATATGCCAATTTTCATGAATATCAGTTGACTCGTTTTTGAGTTTATTCGGAAACATTTAGATTTTTATATTATTAAAAAATGGGCGTTAAAGTAGGCGTGGACAAAAAAAATTTCCTATTATTTATGCTAAAGCTTGAGTAACATGCTGACAAAGTTTCAGAAGGATCGGTCTAGCGGTCTAGCTTCGTATAAGGTGCAAACATTTTGCCACGCCCCTCCGCCCCCAGGCCATTAATTTAAATAATAACTATCCTATCATCTAAGTTGGACCAAATTACATATATATGCCAATTTTCATGAATATCAGTTGACTCGTTTTTGAGTTTATTCGAAACATACACAGTGACACGGATTTTATATATATATATATATATATATATATATATATATATATATATATATATATATATATATAATTATAAAACAATTTTTTTGTAGAAAATATATAGCGGAGCGGAATGAGCGGAGGATGGTACGTATTTTTGGATTTTGACCAAATTTTGTTTTATTTATTTTTTATGTAAATTTTAAATAAAATTTATTTTCTTTTATTTTAGAGGCCAACTGAGTCTCCGCCAATAGAACAAGTGAGTTGGTTTGATTTTTGTTATTTATGTACTTATTAAATTTATTCTTTGACATATGGGCATTCCCACAGAAAAGTGCAATTTTTGTGACGTATGATATTGAGAAATTAAGCTTGTTTATTCCAAAGAGAACTTTTTGGAATTTGTTTATTTATTTCTGTGGACCGTAAGTATCTCTACATTTAGTAAAAGATAAGGAAAAATCCAACCACATGGTTCTGAAATACAAGCTTAATTGCTTGATCACCGTACGTGAAAAAAGTTTACTTTTCTGTGGAATTGCCCATATGGTAAGCATGTTGGAATTTGACCAAATTTTGTTTTTATTTATTTTTTATGTAAATTTTAAATAAAATTTATTTTCCTTTATTTTAGCGGCCAACTGAGTCTCCGCCAATAGAACAAGTGAGTTGGTTTGATTTTTGTTATTTATGTACTTATTAAATTTATTCTAATATTTATATATTATATATTTATTAAATTTATTATATTACATATTGTCCCAATTCTATTTTCAATGAAATTGATTTGTTGATGGCTAAGAATGTCTATGTGCATTTCGTTGGTGCTTTACCAAATCGTCAGTAGACATCAACCATAATTTTTGAATGTTACAAACCTCTTATCTTATGCACAGACTTTCTAAGACCATTTGAGAATTTACAAATGATTTTCAAAAATTACAATAGAATCAGCGTAGTAGGTTTTGAAACATACAAAATCCAAAAATAAATTTTCATTCGATATGAAACTATTTTATTTTTCT
The DNA here is from genome assembly GCA_944452675.1 of Tachina lurida. Taxonomy (NCBI): domain Eukaryota; kingdom Metazoa; phylum Arthropoda; class Insecta; order Diptera; family Tachinidae; genus Tachina; species Tachina lurida. Next base: position 20,874 of record CALYBX010000005.1, read on the forward strand.
ACACATTTATACAATTAATCGCCCATTGGGTGACAATAAAATGCAAAATTAAAAATAAAATCCAAATTTGTAAATTCTCCAATGGGCTTACAAAGTCTGCACATAAGATGAGGTTTGTAAATTTTTAAAATTATGGCTGAAGTCCACTGACGATTTGGTAAAGCACCAAGGAAATGAGTATAGACATGATTAGCCGTCAACAAATAAATTTCATTTTGTTATGTGTTTTTATGTAAATTATGTATAAAATTTTCTTTCTTTATTTTTTCCTGAATTATATATATTTTTTTTATGTAAGTTTTATAAAAAATTTGTCTTCCTTTGTTTCAGACAATAGTGCCACAGTTTGCAAGTACTCCTTACGTAACTACTGTAAGTCAATAATATTTTTATAATAATATAATATTTATATATATAATATATTAATAATATAATATTTGTCTGATCTTACAATATTGTAAGATCTCTAGTTTTCAGGCAAATGCTATGAATGCAAAGATGGCATGTTATGAAAAGCAGGTATTTATTAATTTATTATTATTAATTTAATTATTAATTTAATAAAAAATCATTACATTAAAAACTTCATTAATTTTTTTGACAGCGTAGTAATAAGAAATAATAATTCTCTAATTTTCAGTGTGATGAAATAACAAAACGACTGAATTGTGTCGAAAACAAGGTATTTATTAATTTATTATTAAATAATTTTTTTTAACCTTTTGAACTTTATTTATTGAATCTTCTTTCTCTATATTTGATGCAGAGGCGTTTCTGCCAAATATAAAAAAATTGTCAAATTAAATAAAAAATCATTAAGCGGTCTAGACACGGTCAAAATGCTTGATGGGATTGGTTATAGTATGAGTGAAAATTTGTTAGTATGTGTGACACCAAGATGGAAAATCAAAAAATTTTGATTTTTGGCATGCTTGCTGTCACTTTCTATATACGTGTATGTGTTAACCCGTCAAGCACGAAAAAATTTTCATTATAATTTTATTTCCATTGTGGACGTTTGCTAACAAATCGGAATTAAAAGAAGAAAAACATAAATTTGACTGGTGAAGAAGTGTTGGCACTTTTTATTTCACTTTTCTCTTTCTTTTGTAAATAGTGCTGCCATTATTTTTATTAAATTTCTTTATTTAGACATTTTTATATATTTTTTTAATCCAAACGAACAGCACAAAATCAAAATTAAAATGAATGCTTGATGGGCCATCAAGCATGGTAACATCAAGCCGACAAGCTCACGTACACGAACTTGACATCGAGCATTCTTGACATTCTGGACCGCTTTACATTAAAAATTTCATTAATTTTTTTGACAGCGGAGTAATAAGAAATAATAATTCTCTAATTTTCAGGTTGATGACATACTAAAAAGATTAAAACGCTTAGAAAATAAGGTATTTATTAATTTATTATTAAATAATTTTTTTTTAACCTTTTTAACTTTATTTATTGAATCTTCATTTGTAAATTGAACTAACAATAAGTAATCAAATCTTAAAACTAATATTTTTAATAATTAGACCGGTCACTGCTAGACAAAATTTATGGTTCGGCGGTTGTTTCTTTAGATGTCTTACGTCTCTCGTGTTCGGCTGAGAGCAAGAGTGTCTCTCCTTCTCAGCCGAGTGTGCCGTCTAAAATTAATGATGCTGCGGGCTAGGGGATTTGGATGCGATTCGAGTTTTTTATATATGTTGACACATGTTTTGAAAACACAGTTTTTACCATCGGAACATCTAGATCTTTGTGAATGCGCTGGTTTCTGACATACCAAGGTGCTGCTGTAATCAAACGAAGAATTTTGTTTTGTCGCCTTAGAATTTTCTCTATATTTGATGCAGAGGCAGTGCCCCATAACTGAATACCATAGCACCAAATTGGTTTCAGTATCGTGTTGTATAAAAGAAGTTTACAATCTAAACTAAGTGTAGAGTTTCTTCCTATTAACCAATTAAGTTGAACTGCTTTCAATTTCATTTGGGTCAGCTTTGAATCTATGTGGGTCTTCCATGTTAGAAAACGATCAAGGTAAATTCCTAGGTATTTAACCTCAAAGTGCTGCGGTATGATATGGTTATTGATATAAATAGGCGGACATGTTTCCCTGCGCAATGTAAACGTAACATGTACACATTTTTGTTCGTTTATTTTCATTCTCCACTGCTTTAACCATTTTTCTAAATGCAATATATATTACTGCAATTTTTGGATGCTTTTTGAGAACTTGCGTGTACGCTCAGAAAAGTTGTATTATCAACGAATGTTGATGTGTGGATGTCATAGCCAGTAGGCATGTCGGAGGTATATATCAGGTATAACACAGGACCCAAAATGCTACCTTGCGGAACCCCAGCTTTAATCATGTGAGGTGTGCTTCGAAAGTTACCTTCTCTGATGATAAATGTTCGTCTAGTTAAATAGCTTTCTAAAAGCTTATGAGTATTAGAGGGTAAGTTTTGCTTTAATTTCTGGATTAAACCTTCGTGCCATACTTTGTCAAAAGCCTGAGAAACATCAATAAACAGAGCAGAACAATATTTCTTTTCTTCGAATGTTTTTTCTAAACACATTTACAAGCCTATGCGTTTGTTCGATAGTGCTATGTTGTCTTCTGAAACCAAACTGATTATCTGGGATACATTCACTCTCATTTAGTATGGGGGTCAACTTTCTCATAAATAGTTTCTCGAATAGTTTTGACATATTCGGCCTATAAGATTCCACTTTAGTATGGTATTTTCCGGGCTTAGGTATTATGGTGACCAATGACATCTTCCATTTCGTAGGATAGTATTCCATTCGTAAAACAGCATTAAAAATTAATAGAATTACCCTTTTTGCTATATGGGGTAGCTCTAGAAGCATTTTGTTACTGATTTTATCAGCACCTGGGGCTTTCTTCGGACTTAAGTCGGCTATAGCATCTTCAATTTCCCGAATGTTAAATCTCAAAGCAATGACAGCTTCAGCGACGGCTGATGGCAGTTCAACTATATCAGAAGGCGTGTTTGGAGTAAATACCTTATTCAGGTGGTTAACAAACAGCATACCTTTTTCAGTGTCGGTTCTTGCTCAGTCTACATTCGAACTTCGTAATGGAGGCTTACACATCACCGGTCTTTTAAGGCCTCTGGCTGCTCGCCATAGCGAATAGTCTGTTTGTGGTGTTGCGTCGAGTTTGTGCAAGACATTTTGTAAAGATGCAGTTTTTTGGAGTTCTAATAACTTTTTAAGCTGCTTAGTGCATTCCTTTAGCATAGCGTTGCCATTCTCTACGAACTCTTCTTTTTTAAGACAATAGCCGTTCCACATCTTCAGAATAAATTTTGTTTAATCTCACTTGCGTGGTGGAAGTAGCATTTTGAGCAGCTTGCTTAATGTTTGCCTCTAACTGCGTAATAGAGACCTTTATGTCTTCAGGCGTTCATAGCGGGTGATTAAAATATAATAGTTTTTCTCAGTAAGCTGTGGGATATGTAATACAGATAATCAAATATGTATATATTAGCATTTCAGAAAAAATTTTAAATGTCTAGCTCACTCCTTGTGAAGATCACGTAAACCATTTAAGCTCAATATGTGTGCGTGAATATATGTAAAATGTAAATATAGATGCGATAATACATATATATATATATATATGCACTTTTCTCGATACAGTTCAAATTGAAAAAGTACTGCAGTACTCATATAACATATTTAGTACAATTTTAAACATTTTCAGCCGTATGCAAAATATTTAAAACAGCTTTACCAATTATTGTTGAGTAAAGTTGTATTCAAACAAATTTGTTATATTCAAATTTTAAAGTAAGCACTCACGTTTGTTAAGACTGCTTTAAGTTGATGTTTCCAAATGGATATTTTTTATCTCAAATATGTTTGCTATATAGCATATGCGGATTCATATTACACCTGGAAATAAGGCTTGAAATCTTAGCTCTTAGTTTAAATTTATTGTTTCTTTCACGTGATAGATTGGTGAAGGGTATATAAGATTCGGCCCAGCCGAATATAACACTCTTACTTGTTGTTAGTTCAATTTAAAATTGAAGATTCAATAAAAACTAAAACGTTATAAAAAAAAAATAAAAATAAAAATAAAACAAATTCATACGCGTACATGCATATGTATACATGTACATTCATGAATACTCGCAAATAATCATTAATGTAAAAATGTATGCATATGCATTTACGCATCCATACATATAAAAAAATCAAATATAATTTTTTGCATTTTAATATTCACCATCCGAAGGACCATCCAGAAGAAAATATGAAGGACCAAGCAGATGCCAGTAAATGTCCGGTTAGGAGTGCTAGCGCTGTGCACTTAAGTGCACCGGTAAATATATTTTTATCTCTTTTTACTTTTTATCAGTTCTCGTTGTACCTTCATAGTGAACAGAAGTATTAGCGGAATTTTTTTTACATACTAAACAAAAAAAAACCATAAAAAAAAAATATTTGTAGTACATAATATTCGTTGTACATTAACTTTGATAAACAAGCTATTTTTGCTTTGCTAATATTTTTTTTTACATAGACAGTAATAACAAAAAAAAAAACAAAAACAACCGTAAACAAAATAACTTAAAGTGCCCTTGAGGAATACACTTACAAAGTGCCCTTGAGGAATACTCTATATGAGTACCTCGAAAACAAATAATTGCGAAGTGAGTGATAACGGCAGAAATGCCTATCTTACTGTGAGCTCTGATGATCTGAATGATAACAAATCTGATAATAGACTTACTGTGAGTTCTGATGAGCTTAATTTAAAACAAATAAATAAAAAACTTGATGACAGACTTTTTTTTACGGCTAAGCCAATTTTTCGTCAGCGATCAACTTCGCTAACTGATTCGTTAACATTACAGTTGCCTACTACTTCGTCATTTAAATCAGCGATATCATCCGATTCATCACTTACCCAATTAGTCACTGAAAATAAAAAAGCCCAAAACCCAAGGTCCAAGTTGGAATGGACCGATATATTATTGTGGGAAAGCGCGGGCGAAGCCCTAATTCTACTAAAATTGCATCTGCTTCGAAGGTTTCTAGGGATAACAGCGCATCATCTACTAATCGTTTTCAAATATTGCAAGATGACAACGACACACCTGATATATCCGCGAAAAAAACCTCCAAGCCGCCACCAATATATTTGAGAGAAAAAAAATTCAAACGCTCTTATTAAGAAATTAATTTCGGTAATTGGTGAGAATAAATTTCACATTGTTCCAATAAAACGTGGCAATATCGATGAAACGAAAATTCAAATCTATGACGAAACAGATTTCCGCAAAATGGTTGCTGAATTTGAAAAAAGTAAAACAAGCTTCTATACATACCAGCTTAAGAGCGCTAAAGGCATGCAGATCGTATTGAAGGGCATAGATTCTTATGTTGCCCCCGAAGAAATAAAAGATGCACTCGTCCTCCAGGGGTTCAAGGTAAAATATGTGTCCAATATAATAAATAGAGAAAAGATTCCCCAACCCCTATTTCGTGTTGAACTTGAGCCTAATGATATAAAATTGAAAAAAAAAATGAGACGCATCCAATTTATAATTTAAAATACCTCTTGTACCGAAAAATCACAGTTGAAGAGCCACATAAGCGTTCAGGTCCTGTACAGTGCCATAATTGCCAAGAATATGGCCATACAAAAACATACTGCAATTTACCCTCTGTTTGTGTTGTGTGCGGCGAATTACATGGCACCGCTAGCTGCAACAAACCAAAAGATCAAAGTGATAAAAAATGCAGTAATTGTGGAGGTAATCACACCGCTAACTACAGAGGTTGTCCTGTGTACTCTTTTGTAAAGAAGACTATGGTGCAAAAACCTAAATTAGCTCCAGCTCAATCAGCAAACGTTTACTCTGCCACTTTTCAGCAAATGAGCCAACCAGTTACTTCCCGTGTATCGTATGCAGATGCTGCTAAGCCTAGTTCTATTCCGACACAAAATTTTTCACCGCAAAATAATTCTACAAATACAAACTCAAACTTTAATTATAATCGCCTTGAAGCCACTATTGAAAATCTTGTGCAAACTATAAACAATTTTACAACAAATATGACTAGCATGATGCAAGAAATGTTGCGAATGCAGAATACTCTGCTTCAAGCAATACTTAATAAGCCACGAACGCGTTAACAATATGTTTCTGGAACGCAAACGGCATTCGCCAACATAAAAATGAACTTGAGCACTTCCTCACGGAAAAAAATATTGATATAATGTTAGTATCTGAGACTCATTTGACTTCGAGAAGTCTTTTTAAAATTTATGGCTACACTATATATGATACAAAGGACCCTAGAGGAAGCGCTTGCGGTGGATCAGCAATTCTAATAAAGTCAAGACTCAAGCACTATGTTCTTGATAACATTTGTGAAGAATACCTACAAGCAACAAAGATTGGCATTGAAAGTTTTTGTTCAAATTTCGTTATATCATCAATTTACTCCCCTCCCAGATTTTCAATCACTGAGAATCAATATGAGGATTTCTACAAATCTCTTGGACCTTGTTTTGTAGCAGCTGGAGACTACAATGCGAAACATACGTTCTGGGGTTCGCGCCTTGTTACACCCAGAGGTCGAGCATTGTTCAACACTATTTCAAAAATGGGCTTGGATGTCATTTCGAGTGGGGAGCCCACTTATTAGCCTACTGACATACAAAAAATTCCGGATGTTATAGATTTTGGCGTCATAAAAAATAACTCTAGGGATTTAATTCAAGTTCAAGCTTCTCTTGATCTCTCGTCCGATCACTCCCCGACGATCATTACAATTTGTAGCTCATTAAGAAGTAATTTACCTGACCCATATGTGAAGATGATCAATCGTGTTAATTGGCTGGGGTTCAAAAAATATCTCAGCAGTCATTGTACGGAAAACATTACGCTTAGAACACCCGATGATATTGAATGGAACATTGCCAATCTCAGCGAGAATATTAAACAGGCTGCTGAACATGCCACTATCTCCCATCCGCAGATTGGGTTTAATAAAATTTATTCCACAGACATTGAACGTCTCGTACGTAAAAAAAGAAGGGCTAGAAGGGAATGGCAACAGCACAGATCACCACAAAATAAAATCAGATTTAAAGAGTGTACTAAACGACTCCAAGAGTTGCTTGCATCTGAAAAAATTGCATCTCTTAAAAATTATCTGGAGGGTCTTGATGTCACACCGGCGTCTAATTACTCTTTGTGGCGCGCTGCCAGAAAGCTTAAAACACCCGTTGAGTATAAGCCACCTCTACGCACATCTACCGGAGGTTGGGCAAGAAGCGATACTGAAAAAGGTAAAATATTTGCTGAACACTTAAAATCCGTTTTTACGCCAAATATATGTACTGGTGTTGCTGATTTGCCGAATATAGTCGCTCTACCCCCTCAACACATAAAGTTTAAGACGCGTGATTTACAAAAATTAATTGCCGAACTCAACCCGAAGAAAGCTCCGGGTATTGATGGAATTAGTAATCAGATGCTAATAAAGTTGCCTCGTATTGCAATTAGAATCCTGCTATTAATTTTTAATGCCATTTTACGATTGGAGTATTATCCAAACAGCTGGAAGCTTGCCAAGGTTAAAATGATTCCAAAGCCAGGCAAACATCTTACCAAAGCTGAGTCATATAGGCCAATAAGTTTACTGCCAACAATGTCAAAGCTTTTCGAAAAACTGCTCAAAACAAAATTGTCCCCAATTCTAATTAGTAGTGGGTGCATACCAGACCATCAATTTGGTTTTAGAAGTCAGCATAGCACCATTGAACAAACTCACAGATTGGTTCAATTTATAAGAAGAACTTTTGAGGAAAAAAAGTATTGTTCTGCGCTGTTTATTGACGTTTCCCAGGCATTTGATAAAGTGTGGCATGAAGGCCTAATTTTAAAATTGAAGACTTACTTACCAATAAACATTTTAAATCTTTTGGAAAGTTACATTATTTCCCGTAAGTTCACTGTTGCGGAAGGAGACTTTACAAGTAGGCCTGAAACAATTTCATCTGGTGTGCCTCGTTGTACCTTCATAGTGAACAGAAGTATTAGCGGAATTTCTTTTTACATACTAAACCAAAAAAAAACCATACAAAAAAAAATATTTGTAGTACATAATATTTGTTGTACATTAACTTTGATAAACAAGCTATTTTTGCTTTGCTAATATTTTTTTACATAGACAGTAATAACTAAAACAAAAAAAAAACAAAAACAACCGTAAACAAAATAACTTAAAGTGCCCTTGAGGAATACACTTACAAAGTCCCCTTGAGGAATACTCTATATGAGTACCTCGAAAACAAATAATTGCGAAGTGAGTGATAACGACAGAAATGCCTATCTTACTGTGAGCTCTGATGATCTTAATGATAACAATAAAAATTACAAATCTGATGATAGACTTACTGTGAGTTCTGATGATCTTAATTTAAAAAAAATAAATAAAAAACTTGATGACAGACTTTTTTTTAACGGCTAAGCCAATTTTTCGTCAGCGATCAACTTCGCTTTGTCCAATGCCAACGGATTCGTTAACATTACAGTTGCCCAGCACTCCTTCATATAAGTCAGTAATATCATCCCCTTCAGGCTCGTGTTCATCACTTAACAAAGTTATCACTACAGATAACAGCGGCTCGAAACTCAAGGTACAAGTTGGAATGGACAGATATATAACCATAGTAAGGCGTGGACGAAGCCCGAATTCTTCAAAAATCTCATCTGCTCCAAAAGTGTATAGGGATAACAGCGCAGCCTCAACTAATCGCCAAAACCGCTTTAAAATTTTTCAAGATGACAACGACAAACCCGAGGTATCCTCGAACAAAACATCCAAGCCGCCACCAATATATTTGAGAGAAAAAAATTCAAACGCTCTTATTAAGAAATTAATTTCGGTAATTGGTGAGAATAAATTTCACATTGTTCCAATAAAACGTGGCAACATCGATGAAACTAAAATCCAAATTCATGACGAAAAAGATTTCCGCAAAATGGTTGCTGAACTTGAAAAATGTAAAACAAATTTCTACACATATCAGCTCAAGAGTGCTAAAGGTATGCCGATTGTGTTGAAGGGCCTAGATTCCTATGTTGCTCCCGAAGAAGTAAAAGATGCTCTCGTCCTCCAGGGCTTTAAAGTAAAAAATGTATCGAATATAATAAATAGGGAAAAGATCCCTCAACCTCTATTTCGCGTTGAACTTGAGCCAAATGATATAAAATTGAAAAAAAATGAGACCCATCCAATATATAATTTAAAATATCTCTTATATCGAAAAATAACCGTTGAAGAACCACACAAGCGTTCAGGACCCGTACAGTGCCATAATTGTCAAGAATATGGCCATACTAAAACTTACTGCAAATTACCTGCTGTTTGTGTTGTGTGCGGCGAGTTACACGGCACTGCTAGTTGCAATAAACCGAAAGATCAAAGTAACAAAAAAATGCAGTAATTGTGGAGAAAATCACACCGCTAAATTCAGAGGTTGTCCTGTGTACTCTTTCGTCAAACAGACTATGAAGCAAACACCTAAATTGGCCCCAGCTCAATCAGCAAACGCTTTATCAGTCAATTTTGCGCAAGTGAGCCAACCAGTTAGTTCCCGTGTATCGTATGCCGATGCTGCTAAGACAAATTCTATTCATACACAAAATGTTTCACCTCCAAATAATTCAACAAATACAAATTCGAATTTTAATTTCAATCGCCTTGAAGCTACTATTGATAATCTGGTGCAAACTATAACTAATTTTACAACAAATATGACTAGCATGATGCAAGAAATGCTGCGAATGCAGAATACTCTGCTTCAAGCTTTAGTTAATAAACCATGAACACGTTAAAAATATGTTTCTGGAACGCAAGCGGCATTCGCCAACACAAAAATGAACTTGAGCACTTCCTCACGGAAAAAAATATTGATATAATGTTGGTCTCAGAGACTCATTTCACTTCTAGAAGCCTTTTTAAAATTTATGGCTACACCTTATATGATTCAAAGGACCCTAGAGGAAGAGCATGCGGTGGATCAGCAATTTTAATAAAGTCAAGACTCAAGCATTATATTATTGATAACATTTGTGAAGAACATTTACAAGCAACGAATATTTGTGTTGAAAATTTTTCCAATAATTTTGTCATATCATCAATTTACTCTCCTCCTAGATTCGCAATTACTGAGCATCAATACGAGGATTTTTACAAATCTCTGGGTCCTTGTTTCGTAGCAGCTGGCGACTATAATGCTAAACACACGTTCTGGGGTTCGCGTCTTATTACACCCAGAGGTCGAGCGTTGTTTAATACAATTTCCAAAATGGGCTTGGATGTCATTTCAAGTGGGGAGCCCACTTATTGGCCTACTGACATACATAAAATTCCGGATGTAATAGACTTTGGCGTTATAAAAAATATCTCTAGGGATTTAATTCAAATTGAAGCTTCTCTAGATCTCTCGTCCGATCACTCTCCCACGATCGTTACAATTTGTAGCCCATTAAAAAGTGATTTACCTCACCCATATTCGAATTTGATAAATCGTGTTAATTGGCTGCGATTTAAAAAATATCTTAGTAGTCATTGCACGGAAAACATTACATTAAGAACACCTGATGATGTTGAATCTAACATTGCCAATCTTAACGAAAATATTAAGCAGGCTGCTAAACATGCCACTACCTCCCATCCGCAGACTGGGTTTAATAGACTATATTCTACAGATATTGAACGTCTTGTATGTGAAAAAAGAAGAGCTAGAAGGGAATGGCAACAGCACAGATCACCCCTGAATAAAATCATATTTAAAGAGTGCACTAAACGACTCCAAGAGCTGCTTGCACATGAAAAAACTGCATCTCTTAAAAACTATCTGGAAAATCTTGATGTCACACCAGCATCTGATTACTCTTTATGGCGTGCTGCTAGAAAGCTTAAAACACCCGTTGATTTTAAACCACCTCTGCGCACATCTACCGGAGGTTGGGCAAGAAGCGATACTGAAAAAGGTAAAATATTTGCTGAACACTTAAAATCCGTTTTTACGCCAAATATATGTACTGGTGTTGCTGATTTGCCGAAAAAATTTTCATTATAATTTTATTTCCATTAAGGACGTTTGCTAACAAATCGGAATTAAAAGAAGAAAAACATAAATTTGACTGGTGAAGAAGTGTTGGCACTTTTTATTTCACTTTTCTCTTTCTTTTGTAAATAGTGCTGCCATTATTTTTATTAAATTTCTTTATTTAGACATTTTTATATATTTTTTTAATCCAAACGAACAGCACAAAATCAAAATTAAAATGAATGCTTGATGGGCCATCAAGCATGGTAACATCAAGCCGACAAGCTCACGTACACGAACTTGACATCGAGCATTTTGACCGTGTCTGGACCGCTTTACATTAAAAATTTCATTAATTTTTTTGACAGCGGAGTAATAAGAAATAATAATTCTCTAATTTTCAGGTTGATGACATACTAAGAAGATTAAAACGCTTAGAAAATAAGGTATTTATTAATTTATTATTAAATAATTTTTTTTTAACCTTTTTAACTTTATTTATTGAATCTTCATTTGTAAATTGAACTAACAATAAGTAATCAAATCTTAAAACTAATATTTTTAATAATTAGACCGGTCACTGCTAGACAAAATTTATGGTTCGGCGGTTGTTTCTTTAGATGTCTTACGTCTCTCGTGTTCGGCTGAGAGCAAGAGTGTCTCTCCTTCTCAGCCGAGTGTGCCGTCTAAAATTAATGATGCTGCGGGCTAGGGGATTTGGTTGCGATTCGAGTTTTTTATATATGTTGACACATGTTTTGAAAACACAGTTTTTACCATCGGAACATCTAGATCTTTGTGAATGCGCTGGTTTCTGACATACCAAGGTGCTGCTGTAATCAAACGAAGAATTTTGTTTTGTCGCCTTAGAATTTTCTCTATATTTGATGCAGAGGCAGTGCCCCATAACTGAATACCATAGCACCAAATTGGTTTCAGTATCGTGTTGTATAAAAGAAGTTTACAATCTAAACTAAGTGTAGAGTTTCTTCCTATTAACCAATTAAGTTGAACTGCTTTCAATTTCATTTGGGTCAGCTTTGAATCTATGTGGGTCTTCCATGTTAGAAAACGATCAAGGTAAATTCCTAGGTATTTAACCTCAAAGTGCTGCGGTATGATATGGTTATTGATATAAATAGGCGGACATGTTTCCCTGCGCAATGTAAACGTAACATGTACACATTTTTGTTCGTTTATTTTCATTCTCCACTGCTTTAACCATTTTTCTAAATGCAATATATATTACTGCAATTTTTGGATGCTTTTTGAGAACTTGCGTGTACGCTCAGAAAAGTTGTATTATCAACGAATGTTGATGTGTGGATGTCATAGCCAGTAGGCATGTCGGAGGTATATATCAGGTATAACACAGGACCCAAAATGCTACCTTGCGGAACCCCAGCTTTAATCATGTGAGGTGTGCTTCGAAAGTTACCTTCTCTGATGATAAATGTTCGTCTAGTTAAATAGCTTTCTAAAAGCTTATGAGTATTAGAGGGTAAGTTTTGCTTTAATTTCTGGATTAAACCTTCGTGCCATACTTTGTCAAAAGCCTGAGAAACATCAATAAACAGAGCAGAACAATATTTCTTTTCTTCGAATGTTTTTTCTAAACACATTTACAAGCCTATGCGTTTGTTCGATAGTGCTATGTTGTCTTCTGAAACCAAACTGATTATCTGGGATACATCCACTCTCATTTAGTATGGGGGTCAACTTTCTCATAAATAGTTTCTCGAATAGTTTTGACATATTCGGCCTATAAGATTCCACTTTAGTATGGTATTTTCCGGGCTTAGGTATTATGGTGACCAATGACATCTTCCATTTCGTAGGATAGTATTCCATTCGTAAAACAGCATTAAAAATTAATAGAATTACCCTTTTTGCTATATGGGGTAGCTCTAGAAGCATTTTGTTACTGATTTTATCAGCACCTGGGGCTTTCTTCGGACTTAAGTCGGCTATAGCATCTTCAATTTCCCGAATGTTAAATCTCAAAGCAATGACAGCTTCAGCGACGGCTGATGGCAGTTCAACTATATCAGAAGGCGTGTTTGGAGTAAATACCTTATTCAGGTGGTTAACAAACAGCATACCTTTTTCAGTGTCGGTTCTTGCTCAGTCTACATTCGAACTTCGTAATGGAGGCTTACACATCACCGGTCTTTTAAGGCCTCTGGCTGCTCGCCATAGCGAATAGTCTGTTTGTGGTGTTGCGTCGAGTTTGTGCAAGACATTTTGTAAAGATGCAGTTTTTTGGAGTTCTAATAACTTTTTAAGCTGCTTAGTGCATTCCTTTAGCATAGCGTTGCCATTCTCTACGAACTCTTCTTTTTTAAGACAATAGCCGTTCCACATCTTCAGAATAAATTTTGTTTAATCTCACTTGCGTGGTGGAAGTAGCATTTTGAGCAGCTTGCTTAATGTTTGCCTCTAACTGCGTAATAGAGACCTTTATGTCTTCAGGCGTTCATAGCGGGTGATTAAAATATAATAGTTTTTCTCAGTAAGCTGTGGGATATGTAATACAGATAATCAAATATGTATATATTAGCATTTCAGAAAAAATTTTAAATGTCTAGCTCACTCCTTGTGAAGATCACGTAAACCATTTAAGCTCAATATGTGTGCGTGAATATATGTAAAATGTAAATATAGATGCGATAATACATATATGTATATATATATATATGCACTTTTCTCGGTACAGTTCAAATTGAAAAAGTACTGCAGTACTCATATAACATATTTAGTACAATTTTAAACATTTTCAGCCGTATGCAAAATATTTAAAACAGCTTTACCAGTTATTGTTGAGTAAAGTTGTATTCAAACAAATTTGTTATATTCAAATTTTAAAGTAAGCACTCACGTTTGTTAAGACTGCTTTAAGTTGATGTTTCCAAATGGATATTTTTTATCTCAAATATGTTTGCTATATAGCATATGCGGATTCATATTACACCTGGAAATAAGGCTTGAAATCTTAGCTCTTAGTTTAAATTTATTGTTTCTTTCACGTGATAGATTGGTGAAGGGTATATAAGATTCGGCCCAGCCGAATATAACACTCTTACTTGTTGTTAGTTCAATTTAAAATTGAAGATTCAATAAAAACTAAAACGTTATAAAAAAAAAATAAAAATATAAATAAAAAAAATTCATACGCGTACATGCATATGTATACATGTACATTCATGAATACTCGCAAATAATCATTAATGTAAAAATGTATGCATATGCATTTACGCATCCATACATATAAAAAAATCAAATATAATTTTTTGCATTTTAATATTCACCATCCGAAGGACCATCCAGAAGAAAATATGAAGGACCAAGCAGATGCCAGTAAATGTTCGGTTAGGAGTGCTAGCGCTGTGCACTTAAGTGCACCGGTAAATATATTTTTATCTCTTTTTACTTTTTATCAGTTCTCGTTGTACCTTCATAGTGAACAGAAGTATTAGCGGAATTTTTTTTACATACTAAACAAAAAAAAACCATACAAAAAAAATATTTGTAGTACATAATATTCGTTGTACATTAACTTTGATAAACAAGCTATTTTTGCTTTGCTAATATTTTTTTTACATAGACAGTAATAACTAAAAAAAAAAAACAAAAACAACCGTAAACAAAATAACTTAAAGTGCCCTTGAGGAATACACTTACAAAGTGCCCTTGAGGAATACTCTATATGAGTACCTCGAAAACAAATAATTGCGAAGTGAGTGATAACGGCAGAAATGCCTATCTTACTGTGAGCTCTGATGATCTGAATGATAACAAATCTGATAATAGACTTACTGTGAGTTCTGATGAGCTTAATTTAAAACAAATAAATAAAAAACTTGATGACAGACTTTTTTTAACGGCTAAGCCAATTTTTCGTCAGCGATCAACTTCGCTAACTGATTCGTTAACATTACAGTTGCCTACTACTTCGTCATTTAAATCAGCGATATCATCCGATTCATCACTTACCCAATTAGTCACTGAAAATAAAAAAGCCCAAAACCCAAGGTCCAAGTTGGAATGGACCGATATATTATTGTGGGAAAGCGCGGGCGAAGCCCTAATTCTACTAAAATTGCATCTGCTTCGAAGGTTTCTAGGGATAACAGCGCATCATCTACTAATCGTTTTCAAATATTGCAAGATGACAACGACACACCTGATATATCCGCGAAAAAAACCTCCAAGCCGCCACCAATATATTTGAGAGAAAAAAAATTCAAACGCTCTTATTAAGAAATTAATTTCGGTAATTGGTGAGAATAAATTTCACATTGTTCCAATAAAACGTGGCAATATCGATGAAACGAAAATTCAAATCTATGACGAAACAGATTTCCGCAAAATGGTTGCTGAATTTGAAAAAAGTAAAACAAGCTTCTATACATACCAGCTTAAGAGCGCTAAAGGCATGCAGATCGTATTGAAGGGCATAGATTCTTATGTTGCCCCCGAAGAAATAAAAGATGCACTCGTCCTCCAGGGGTTCAAGGTAAAATATGTGTCCAATATAATAAATAGAGAAAAGATTCCCCAACCCCTATTTCGTGTTGAACTTGAGCCTAATGATATAAAATTGAAAAAAAAAATGAGACGCATCCAATTTATAATTTAAAATACCTCTTGTACCGAAAAATCACAGTTGAAGAGCCACATAAGCGTTCAGGTCCTGTACAGTGCCATAATTGCCAAGAATATGGCCATACAAAAACATACTGCAATTTACCCTCTGTTTGTGTTGTGTGCGGCGAATTACATGGCACCGCTAGCTGCAACAAACCAAAAGATCAAAGTGATAAAAAATGCAGTAATTGTGGAGGTAATCACACCGCTAACTACAGAGGTTGTCCTGTGTACTCTTTTGTAAAGAAGACTATGGTGCAAAAACCTAAATTAGCTCCAGCTCAATCAGCAAACGTTTACTCTGCCACTTTTCAGCAAATGAGCCAACCAGTTACTTCCCGTGTATCGTATGCAGATGCTGCTAAGCCTAGTTCTATTCCGACACAAAATTTTTCACCGCAAAATAATTCTACAAATACAAACTCAAACTTTAATTATAATCGCCTTGAAGCCACTATTGAAAATCTTGTGCAAACTATAAACGATTTTACAACAAATATGACTAGCATGATGCAAGAAATGTTGCGAATGCAGAATACTCTGCTTCAAGCAATACATAATAAGCCACGAACACGTTAACAATATGTTTCTAGAACGCAAACGGCATTCGCCAACATAAAAATGAACTTGAGCACTTCCTCACGGAAAAAAATATTGATATAATGTTAGTATCTGAGACTTATTTGACTTCGAGAAGTCTTTTTAAAATTTATGGCTACACTATATATGATACAAAGGACCCTAGAGGAAGGGCTTGCGGTAGATCAGCAATTCTAATAAAGTCAAGACTCAAGCACTATGTTCTTGATAACATTTGTGAAGAATACCTACAAGCAACAAAGATTGGCATTGAAAGTTTTTGTTCAAATTTCGTTATATCATCAATTTACTCCCCTCCCAGATTTTCAATCACTGAGAATCAATATGAGGATTTCTACAAATCTCTTGGACCTTGTTTTGTAGCAGCTGGAGACTACAATGCGAAACATACGTTCTGGGGTTCGCGCCTTGTTACACCCAGAGGTCGAGCATTGTTCAACACTATTTCAAAAATGGGCTTGGATGTCATTTCGAGTGGGGAGCCCACTTATTAGCCTACTGAAATACAAAAAATTCCGGATGTTATAGATTTTGGCGTCATAAAAAATAACTCTAGGGATTTAATTCAAGTTCAAGCTTCTCTTGATCTCTCGTCCGATCACTCCCCGACGATCATTACAATTTGTAGCTCATTAAGAAGTAATTTACCTGACCCATATGTGAAGATGATCAATCGTGTTAATTGGCTGGGGTTCAAAAAATATCTCAGCAGTCATTGTACGGAAAACATTACGCTTAGAACACCCGATGATATTGAATGGAACATTGCCAATCTCAGCGAGAATATTAAACAGGCTGCTGAACATGCCACTATCTCCCATCCGCAGATTGGGTTTAATAAAATTTATTCCACAGACATTGAACGTCTCGTACGTAAAAAAAGAAGGGCTAGAAGGGAATGGCAACAGCACAGATCACCACAAAATAAAATCAGATTTAAAGAGTGTACTAAACGACTCCAAGAGTTGCTTGCATCTGAAAAAATTGCATCTCTTAAAAATTATCTGGAGGGTCTTGATGTCACACCGGCGTCTAATTACTCTTTGTGGCGCGCTGCCAGAAAGCTTAAAACACCCGTTGAGTATAAGCCACCTCTACGCACATCTACCGGAGGTTGGGCAAGAAGCGATACTGAAAAAGGTAAAATATTTGCTGAACACTTAAAATCCGTTTTTACGCCAAATATATGTACTGGTGTTGCTGATTTGCCGAATATAGTCGCTCTACCCCCTCAACACATAAAGTTTAAGACGCGTGATTTACAAAAATTAATTGCCGAACTCAACCCGAAGAAAGCTCCGGGTATTGATGGAATTAGTAATCAGATGCTAATAAAGTTGCCTCGTATTGCAATTAGAATCCTGCTATTAATTTTTAATGCCATTTTACGATTGGAGTATTATCCAAACAGCTGGAAGCTTGCCAAGGTTAAAATGATTCCAAAGCCAGGCAAACATCTTACCAAAGCTGAGTCATATAGGCCAATAAGTTTACTGCCAACAATGTCAAAGCTTTTCGAAAAACTGCTCAAAACAAAATTGTCCCCAATTCTAATTAGTAGTGGGTGCATACCAGACCATCAATTTGGTTTTAGAAGTCAGCATAGCACCATTGAACAAACTCACAGATTGGTTCAATTTATAAGAAGAACTTTTGAGGAAAAAAAGTATTGTTCTGCGCTGTTTATTGACGTTTCCCAGGCATTTGATAAAGTGTGGCATGAAGGCCTAATTTTAAAATTGAAGACTTACTTACCAATAAACATTTTAAATCTTTTGGAAAGTTACATTATTTCCCGTAAGTTCACTGTTGCGGAAGGAGACTTTACAAGTAGGCCTGAAACAATTTCATCTGGTGTGCCTCGTTGTACCTTCATAGTGAACAGAAGTATTAGCGGAATTTCTTTTTACATACTAAACCAAAAAAAAACCATACAAAAAAAAATATTTGTAGTACATAATATTTGTTGTACATTAACTTTGATAAACAAGCTATTTTTGCTTTGCTAATATTTTTTTTTACATAGACAGTAATAACTAAAACAAAAAAAAAAACAAAAACAACCGTAAACAAAATAACTTAAAGTGCCCTTGAGGAATACACTTACAAAGTCCCCTTGAGGAATACTCTATATGAGTACCTCGAAAACAAATAATTGCGAAGTGAGTGATAACGACAGAAATGCCTATTTTACTGTGAGCTCTGATGATCTTAATGATAACAATAAAAATTACAAATCTGATGATAGACTTACTGTGAGTTCTGATGATCTTAATTTAAAAAAAATAAATAAAAAACTTGATGACAGACTTTTTTTTAACGGCTAAGCCAATTTTTCGTCAGCGATCAACTTCGCTTTGTCCAATGCCAACGGATTCGTTAACATTACAGTTGCCCAGTACTCCTTCATATAAGTCAGTAATATCATCCCCTTCAGGCTCGTGTTCATCACTTAACAAAGTTATCACTACAGATAACAGCGGCTCGAAACTCAAGGTACAAGTTGGAATGGACAGATATATAACCATAGTAAGGCGTGGACGAAGCCCGAATTCTTCAAAAATCTCATCTGCTCCAAAAGTGTATAGGGATAACAGCGCAGCCTCAACTAATCGCCAAAACCGCTTTAAAATTTTTCAAGATGACAACGACAAACCCGAGGTATCCTCGAACAAAACATCCAAGCCGCCACCAATATATTTGAGAGAAAAAAATTCAAACGCTCTTATTAAGAAATTAATTTCGGTAATTGGTGAGAATAAATTTCACATTGTTCCAATAAAACGTGGCAACATCGATGAAACTAAAATCCAAATTTATGACGAAAAAGATTTCCGCAAAATGGTTGCTGAACTTGAAAAATGTAAAACAAATTTCTACACATATCAGCTCAAGAGTGCTAAAGGTATGCCGATTGTGTTGAAGGGCCTAGATTCCTATGTTGCTCCCGAAGAAGTAAAAGATGCTCTCGTCCTCCAGGGCTTTAAAGTAAAAAATGTATCGAATATAATAAATAGGGAAAAGATCCCTCAACCTCTATTTCGCGTTGAACTTGAGCCAAATGATATAAAATTGAAAAAAAATGAGACCCATCCAATATATAATTTAAAATATCTCTTATATCGAAAAATAACCGTTGAAGAACCACACAAGCGTTCAGGACCCGTACAGTGCCATAATTGTCAAGAATATGGCCATACTAAAACTTACTGCAAATTACCTGCTGTTTGTGTTGTGTGCGGCGAGTTACACGGCACTGCTAGTTGCAATAAACCGAAAGATCAAAGTAACAAAAAAATGCAGTAATTGTGGAGAAAATCACACCGCTAAATTCAGAGGTTGTCCTGTGTACTCTTTCGTCAAACAGACTATGAAGCAAACACCTAAATTGGCCCCAGCTCAATCAGCAAACGCTTTATCAGTCAATTTTGCGCAAGTGAGCCAACCAGTTAGTTCCCGTGTATCGTATGCCGATGCTGCTAAGACAAATTCTATTCATACACAAAATGTTTCACCTCCAAATAATTCAACAAATACAAATTCGAATTTTAATTTCAATCGCCTTGAAGCTACTATTGATAATCTGGTGCAAACTATAACTAATTTTACAACAAATATGACTAGCATGATGCAAGAAATGCTGCGAATGCAGAATACTCTGCTTCAAGCTTTAGTTAATAAACCATGAACACGTTAAAAATATGTTTCTGGAACGCAAGCGGCATTCGCCAACATAAAAATGAACTTGAGCACTTCCTCACGGAAAAAAATATTGATATAATGTTGGTCTCAGAGACTCATTTGACTTCTAGAAGCCTTTTTAAAATTTATGGCTACACCTTATATGATTCAAAGGACCCTAGAGGAAGAGCATGCGGTGGATCAGCAATTTTAATAAAGTCAAGACTCAAGCATTATATTATTGATAACATTTGTGAAGAACATTTACAAGCAACGAATATTTGTGTTGAAAATTTTTCCAATAATTTTGTCATATCATCAATTTACTCTCCTCCTAGATTCGCAATTACTGAGCATCAATACGAGGATTTTTACAAATCTCTGGGTCCTTGTTTCGTAGCAGCTGGCGACTATAATGCTAAACACACGTTCTGGGGTTCGCGTCTTATTACACCCAGAGGTCGAGCGTTGTTTAATACAATTTCCAAAATGGGCTTGGATGTCATTTCAAGTGGGGAGCCCACTTATTGGCCTACTGACATACATAAAATTCCGGATGTAATAGACTTTGGCGTTATAAAAAATATCTCTAGGGATTTAATTCAAATTGAAGCTTCTCTAGATCTCTCGTCCGATCACTCTCCCACGATCGTTACAATTTGTAGCCCATTAAAAAGTGATTTACCTCACCCATATTCGAATTTGATAAATCGTGTTAATTGGCTGCGATTTAAAAAATATCTTAGTAGTCATTGCACGGAAAACATTACATTAAGAACACCTGATGATGTTGAATCTAACATTGCCAATCTTAACGAAAATATTAAGCAGGCTGCTAAACATGCCACTACCTCCCATCCGCAGACTGGGTTTAATAGACTATATTCTACAGATATTGAACGTCTCGTATGTGAAAAAAGAAGAGCTAGAAGGGAATGGCAACAGCACAGATCACCCCTGAATAAAATCATATTTAAAGAGTGCACTAAACGACTCCAAGAGCTGCTTGCACATGAAAAAACTGCATCTCTTAAAAACTATCTGGAAAATCTTGATGTCACACCAGCATCTGATTACTCTTTATGGCGTGCTGCTAGAAAGCTTAAAACACCCGTTGATTTTAAACCACCTCTGCGCACATCTACCGGAGGTTGGGCAAGAAGCGATACTGAAAAAGGTAACATATTTGCTGCCCATTTAAAATACGTATTTACCCCAAACACATGTACTGGTGTAATTGATTTGCCAAATGTAGTCGCTCTACCCCCTCAACAAATAAAGTTTAAGACGCGTGATGTGCAAAAACTAGTTGCTGAACTCAACCCAAAGAAAGCTCCGGGTTTTGATGGAATTAGTAACCAGATGCTAATAAAGTTGCCTCGTATTGCAATTAGAATACTGTTATTTATTTTTAACGCCATTTTACGACTGCAGTATTATCCAAATAGCTGGAAGCTTGCCAAAGTTAAAATGATTCCAAAGCCGGGCAAAGACCTTACCAAGGCTGAGTCATACAGGCCAATAAGTCTCCTATCAACAATGTCAAAGCTTTTCGAAAAACTGCTCATGACAAAATTGTACCCAATTCTAGTTAATAGTGGGTGCATACCGGACCATCAATTTGGTTTTAGAAGTCAGCATAGCACCATTGAACAAACTCATAGCTTGGTCCAATTTACAAGAAGAACATTTGAAGAAAAGAAGTATTGTTCTGCGCTGTTTATCGACGTTTCTCAGGCATTTGATAAAGTGTGGCATGAAGGCCTAATTTTAAAATTAAAAACATACCTGCCAATAAACGTTGTAAGTCTTTTGGAAAGTTACATTACTGCACGGAAGTTCACTGTTGTTGGAGACTTTATGAGCATGCCTGAAACTATTTCATCCGGTGTGCCACAGGGGAGTATACTGGGGCCAGTTTTGTATTTGATTTATACTTGTGATATGCCTCTGAACAGCAATATCCACACTTCCACATTTGCTGATGATACAGCCTGCCTTAGTATGCATGAAAATCCTTACGAGGCATCCCGATATCTTCAATAACACATTACCCAGCTGGAACTATGGTTAAACTTATGGAGAATTAAGGTAAACGAACAAAAGTGTGTTCAAGTAACATATACATTACGAAGAGATACGTGTTTACCCATTCGGATTAACAATCAAGTTGTCCCTCAACATACTCATGTGAAATATCTTGGTATACACCTTGATCGACGGCTTACTTGGAAACACCACATTGACTCTAAGTTAACCCAAATGAAACTAAAATTAACTCAGGTACATTGGCTGATTGGTAGAAATTCAACCCTCAGTCTAGATTGCAAACTTTTGATATACAAGTCACTTTTGAAACCGATATGGTGCTACGGAATTCAACTATGGGGCACTGCTTCAGCTTCCAATGTCGAGAGAATCCAACGAAGACAAAATAAAATTTTGCGATTAATAACATCGGCTCCATGGTATATAAAAAACTCAAATATACATCGTGACTTAAATATGCCACTAGTGACTGAAGAAATTGCAAAAAACGCTGGCAAATATTTAACAAAACTCGAGTCACATCCTAATCCGCTTGCTCGTAATATTTTGAACTTTACTGGACACATCCGCCTAAAAAAGAGGGATACAAGGGCTCTTATACTCAACACTCCAGATGGGACTGACTGAAAATAATTTTTAATTTTTATTTATTTTTTCTTCCTTTTGTTTATCACTACTTAAATATGTATTATTTATAACTATCTCTAAATTTATGTCCGACAGTGGTCGGGCCTAATAATTATATTTTAGATTTAAGATTTGAATACTTATTGTTAGTTCATATTTGAAGATACAATAAATAAAAAAAATATGTATAAAAAAAAAAAAAATTGAACTTACAATAAGTATTCAAGTACTTTTCAGAAAATGTACTTTTCTAAAAATATACTATTTTTAAAATGTCCTTTTTTGTTTACTTTTTTCAAGTAGTAGTGAACTGCCGCTCCGGGGACAATTAAAATTTTGAAATTTTGAAATTTTAATTACCCAAATTTCAAAATTCTTGGAAATTTGTGAAATTTGATACCCTACGAGGGTGGGTCAATAAGTTCGTCCAACTTTTTGTTTACATAAGGAATTTTTTGTTTACATAAGGGGTTTTGTTTGTTTAATACATACGAGGGTGGCTCAATAAGTCCGGGTTTTTATGACCGTGGGAATTTGTATGTGTGTATGTTTGTGGGGTGGATTAAGGGGTTTCATAAGATTAATATTTCATAAGTATATATGCCGACGGGAAAATCATGCAATGATTTTTCCTAATACTAATGGGTGTGAAATAGTGAAAATTAATTTTTCCTAATGCCTACGGCAATACATGATTATTTTTTCCTAATGCCTACGGCAATATATGAATATTTTTCTTAATGCCTACGGCAATACATGATTTTCCTAATGCCTACGGCAATATATGAATATTTTTCCTAATGCCTACGGCAATATATGAATATTTTTCCTAATGCCTACGGCAATATATGAATATTTTTTCAAATGCCGACGGCAAAACATGATTATTATTTTTCCAAATGCCGACGGCAAAACATGATTATTATTTTTTTTTTTTTTTTTTTTTTTTTTCTAATACCAAAGCGAAAATTACCAGTGTTGCCAGACTGTAGAAATTTCTTATCGTAATAATATATCAGTAATATCAGAAAAAATATTTATTTATGTGTTCACATGTATGTGAACACCCATACTTGTGTTCACATGTATGTGAACACCCATACTTGTGTGTGTGTGATTTCCTCATGCTAATAAATTGTTTATAAATAAAATAATTAAATAAATTAAATTAATTTATTTAAATATTTTATTTATGTGTTCACATGTATGTGAACACCCATACTTGTGTTCACATGTATGTGAACACCCATACTTGTGTGTGGGGGGTCCAGCTTGATAGTCGCGGGTAATTTAATATTTTGTGTATTTGTTTAAGAAATATGTATGTATGTATGTATGTATGTATATGTATGTATGTGTATGTATGTATGTGTATGCATGTATGTATGTATATGTATGTGTACATGTATGAATGTGTAATCGTGGGTACTTGTGCGTGGAATATTTTGTAGAATACATATATATTTTGCAAGGTAATCATTTTCTTTGTCTACGATTATATTAAAGCAGCAAACTAAGTACACTCAACAGCAGAGAAACAAAAACCAAACATTTGCAAGTAAGCAAAAAAGTTAATTTCTCCTTCTCCCCACTTCCTTCTCTTTCCTTTAAGTAGTTTTTATTTGAAATAAGAAAACACATTTTATTTCATTTTATTTTTTATACATTTATTGTTTAAAATTTTATAAAATTTTATAATAATACATACATTCATATTTTAAAAAGTGAAAAAGTTTAATTAAAGCAAGACATTTCTTTTGTTAGTAAAATAGCATTTTTTAGTGCGCAAGCACCAAATTTATGATAATTACAATAAAAATATTCTGGATACTTGATTTCCATTTGTTTAAAGTTGATGCAGCCTATATCCTCAACGTTAAAAATTTTTCGGCATAAAATTTTTTCCAACCATCGTCTTTTTTCTTCACCTTTTACATAAATTTTAGAACATCTTGCGTTGGCTTTTATAAAATTGCAAACGCTTTGAAATGAAACTGATCCAGCAGTCCAGCTTAGGTGATGATAGTTTTTTGTTAGCCACTTTGCTTCTCTTTGCTTTTCTATTGATAAGCATTTGATATCAAATGGGGGTTTTATAATGAAATTGTTATATTCATAATTGTTGAAAACAATTGCTACTTCTTTTGCGATGAAATCATTTGAATTATTTTTGAAACCTTGTACGTCTATGAAAATTATGTTGTTTTCCATATTAGTCAATTCATAAGACTTTTCGCACTTGTCCTTTGATAGGTACATATTCTAATATACGATCATGAATAAGAATGCAGCAAGCTGATGTTTTTGCTCCAATATTAGTTGCTGTTTCAAATTCTATTTTTATATCAATCGGTCCATTATTGAGTGATTCATTCTGATGACTGACATCTACTACAATAATAGGAGCTTTTGTCTTAAACTCTGATGCAGTTAGAAGCGGTTGAGATTCTTTCATATAGTAGCTTTGTTGAAATCTTAGATACATATCATATAGAATTGCATATCGTTCATTTTTGAACTTTATGTTAAGATCATCATATGGATATGAGACTGAATTTAAATGTACTTTTAAATTAGTCAAATCACAATGAACAAACTTATTTTCTTGTTGAAAAGCAATCAATACAAAACGAGGGCGTTCTCTATTTGCAGCTAGTTTAACATTCCAAATATGGCTAGTTCCCATATTTAATTGTGGATTGACATGACAATCCCAACTGCGAAATGCCATAGGTATAGAAGCACCATTGTTAATAATTTTAATCATATTCAATTTGCTAAAGTCGGATAATTGTACATGTGGGATTCTCCATGAGATTAGTGAAATTGTAAGTTTAGCTTTTTTAGTAGAAACACTCGAGCGTACAAGATCTTCGTCGTTCTTATTGCGCAAGAGTATCAGTTCATGTTTTCCATTTAGTATAACTTTGTTGTAGTCTTCAGCGAATCCTAGAAGCATTTTTAGAGGTACATAGAAATTGAAAAAGCCATTTACAAGAGTGACATCGTCAATTTTGTTCCATCCAGCATTTTGCATCACGTTGCTTTCTGTTGGTGACATAGAAACCAAATTTTTTATGGTGCTTGTGGCTCCTAAATATCTTGTATGATCAATTTCAATTCCATTGAGCTCATAGCGAATTTCATCAAATAGATATGCCACAAAGTTGTTTTTTAATATAAAGTTGTCCGATGATGAAGAAGATTTAGAGTTATTATCATCAGCAACAAAACCTTCTACATAAATGTAGCTTTCACTGGGTAGCACGTACAAATCTTGATTTTGTATTGAAATTCTAATTTCATCATTATTGTTGTAAGATTGTAAGTATGGTACATATGTATGATAGTCCTTTTTGATTATATTCTCATCAGACAAGGGCTTATCTAAGACATCTATTATTGAACTCATTTTGTCTTCAATTTAAAATTCAAGGACTTTAGAAAATTTTTATTTGATGTTGTTAGTGCTTTTGGTTGTACTGGTCGCTTTAATGTTGATGTTGTTCTTGCTGCTATATTTTTCAATGTATTTGTGTTGTATATTAGCATTATTTAGTTGGCCTTAAATGTATTCTTATTGTAATTTCCTCTCCTCGGAAATTAATTAAATCACCGTCTTGATCAACTACGCGCAGCGCTAGTGAACTTATCTCTCTGGTGTTCACAGGTAAATAGATGAGATTTCTTGGAACCTCATCTATTTTATAGCCTGGAGGCACATTAATCGGAAATTCATGAAGTGTATGCGATTTGGAGCTATTCATATATGTGTTAATAGCGATACTACTTTCAACTCGCAAGAGATTTACTTTAAAAATATTAACTGGAAGATCTGAATAATAATATTGGTTTGGTGTTAGGATTTTGCTATTGAATCCTAAAAGTTTTCCAATTGTATTGTCTTTATTAAAATATACAGTATCCTTGGAACTATTAACTTTAACTTGCATTGTATTGTTATTAGCTTCAATAAAAATCTTATTTGCTGGACAGAGTAGTTTGTATTGCTCTTCTATAAAATCAACTATATCATTTAGTTCGTAAGATCCAATTGGTATTTCTATTGTATGTTCCCCTATATGAAACATATTGTTGTAGGTGTCTACATTTGGAATACTATTGTATGAATGAAAATCAGTTAGAGCACACTCATATGCACCATGTAATTCAATAGGAGGAAAGTAACTAGCAGATAATTCTGATGAGTTAGAGCTCAGAGTAAGTGTTATTGACATTATAACAGACTGATTACAATTAAATAAAGTTTAGTAGACAGTATGGTTTATAAGCATAATTTACATATTTATTTCATTTTCTTATTTTAAAATTAACATTAGTTTCTTAATATTAATGCTATTATTTGTTGATTTAGTTTTTCTTCCATCTATAATATTTCATCTTTACTTATCCAAGAATTGTGTTGATTAGAAAATCCCAGCCATTTAACATATACCTCCTTCCCTTTAATTTTAAGCACCTTTTCAACTAGATATGTATTTGGAAATCTGGTTTTTGAAAGTTCGTCAGTATAGAATCCACCTTTAATAGGATTACCAAGATAGTCTTCTAATATGTATGTTGCAGGATTTGTATTTTGAACTCTTGTAATTGTAAAAATTTCTGTAGTCCAATTTGGAGTATAACCTTTTTCAAATGTATGCTTATATTTGCTTATGCGTACATGATCTCCTACATTAAATTTTGACATTTTATACATTTTCATATGACTGTATACTGTATTTAGCAGCTTTTCCTCATTTGTTGAGTTGACTTTAATTGGAGGCATTTTAATGGTACGATGAACTTTTCTATTGTAGGTATTAAGTAAATCTTTGTATATATCAATCCACTTATAAGAACCATTATAGCTAAATTCTTTCCACATCATTCCTTTTAGTGTTCTATTAAATCGTTCTACTATTGATGCTTTCATAATGCTATATGTTGAGTAGTGATTAATGTTGTATTTATGCATTAATTTTTCAAAGTGTTTGTTGAAAAATTCTTTACCATCATCTGTTTGTATGTTTTTTGGTATTCGCCCCAATTCAAAAATATTTTCCATTGCGTTAGTTGTTTCAAGTGCAGTTTTTGTTTTTAGCGGTACTGCCCATGCAAATTTTGAGAATGTGTCAATAATAGTCAGCAAAAATCGATAATTTCTATTTTCTTTTGAATAGTTCCCCATTTCAACTAAATCAGCTTGCCAAAGATCATCTATTCCTTTCATTATAACTCTGCGACGCACAAAATGTTTT
This sequence comes from Tachina lurida, assembly GCA_944452675.1. Classification (NCBI taxonomy): domain Eukaryota; kingdom Metazoa; phylum Arthropoda; class Insecta; order Diptera; family Tachinidae; genus Tachina; species Tachina lurida. The sequence continues at coordinate 48,861 of CALYBX010000005.1, forward strand.
CGTGCTTGCTTATGGAGTTCGTTTACTAAATTTCTTTTTGAAGACATTAAGTTGTTTTTAGAGATTTTTTGAAGAGTGTTGTGATCTAGTTGAAGCACTTTCAGCTATTGATACAAACATGTAATTTTCTAATCTATAAATTTTCTCATTAAGCTGTTCAATTTGTTCTTCAAAGGATGTTTTAATTTTTAGAATATCTTTTTCAATTTTATAATTTTCTTCTATATCTAATTTTGTTTCGCGATGTAGATCCTCAATTTGCATTTGAATATTTTCTTGAATTATAGTACTGTCTCTCTTAAAGTATGCTAATAATTTCTCTTCTAGTTTTTCGATTTGAGTTTGCAGAAACAATTTATTGATAACATCGTTTTCCTCCACAGCTTTTGCAACATTTTTGATCCTTTTGTTTTGGACATCAATGTTGTTGTTCGTATCCACAAAGAACCCCAGCAGTTTAGGTGCATTTTTCAAAGAAACTATGTTGCTAGTATCGTTTAAATAATGTCCAAATTTATCAACAGATATGCTTTATATACTTTATTAAACTTAATGTATTATATTAGCTTCACGTAGTTCTTCAATAATTGATATAATCTCGTTATTGTGATTATTATGACCTGCAGCTTGTGATGCGAGCAGTAGTCGAAGTCGATCTACTAGCTCATTTGGATCATCCCAGTATATATAGTTGGGCTTATGGATGTTAAATTCCATCATTCCATCACCTAAGTAGCTACCTTTTGGCTTAGATCCTGTTGATTCGGGTAAATTATCCTGGTTTTTCTCGTCAATAAATTTCTTAATAATATGTTTATATTTATATCCTCTAGTACCCTTAATTTGACCATCAGGTTTATAGTCTCTTCTATATGCATTAGTAGTAATTAAAATCTTTTTATAGATTTCGAGTTCAAATTTATCATAATTTTTTGGTATTTTATGAAACATTAGAGAAAATAGTCCTGGTGTTAGAGCCCATATTTGACCACCAACTTGTATTTTATGTTCACTAAGTGTAAGTTTACTATCACCGAATTTCCATTCATTATTGAAATCTTTATGTGGACCATAGTTTGTATCTAATTCATTATTTCCTTCCAAGACTGATAAATCAGTATAAGTATCTTCTGTATTGGAAGTTTGTGAGTAAAAATCATCTTCATCATCATCATCATCATTTTTAGTATTAGTTTCGTTAAATAATATGGTATTATCAGATATTGTTCCTTCTGCTAGTTTCTTTGGTGTACTTGTCTCTATCTTGAGTGATGGTTTTTCAGACTTTAAACTTGTATTATTTTCAAATTCTGTCTTCATTTTATTTTCTTCTTTAATGGGAATTCTTTTAATTTTTTTAGAACTATTTATGAATTCTTTCAGTGGTTCTGTTATAGGTTTAAATGTATCTCTTAGTTGTTCACGTGTATCTATTTCACCAGTTTTTATACTACGAAGCTTTTTCTTCAAGACATTTCTTGTCAACACCAACTGTTTTAAAATTTTCTCATCCATGTTTAATAAATAAAAGGTATCAGCTATTAGATGAGGTATCAGCTATTAGATCAGCTTATTAGCACCTGGTCTGGTTTTCAGATCAGCTTTTTAGGACCTGGTCTGGTTTTCAGATCAGCTTTTCTGGACCTGGTCTGGTTTTCAGATCAGCTTTTCAGGACCTGGTCTGGTTTTCAGATCAGCTTTTTAGGACCTGGTCTGGTTTTCAGATCAGCTTTTCAGGACCTGGTCTGGTTTTCAGATCAGCTTTTTAGGACCTGGTCTGGTTTTCAGATCAGCTTTTCAGGACCTGGTCTGGTTTTCAGATCAGCTTTTTAGGACCTGGTCTGGTTTTCAGATCAGCTTTTCAGGACCTGGTCTGGTTTTCAGATCAGCTTTTTAGGACCTGGTCTGGTTTTCAGATCAGCTTTTCAGGACCTGGTCTGGTTTTCAGATCAGCTTTTCAGGACCTGGTCTGGTTTTCAGATCAGCTTTTCAGGACCTGGTCTGGTTTTCAGATCAGCTTTTCAGGACCTGGTCTGGTTTTCAGATCAGGTTATCAGGTATCAAATCAGGTTATTAGGTAGCTGGTCTGGTTTTCAGATCAGCTTATCAGGTATCAGATGAGGTTATAGCAAATAGATGTATCAAGCTTAAAGTTAGATTAATAACTAAAGTAAATGTTTATGAAGAGTAGTTTATATAGTTATGAAATAGTCAAATTGCTTTCTGTAGCGTCCATCATTTAATTCATTATCTTTGCTAATCACCAAAAATCCATATTTATCCTTCCAACACTCTCGACAAATCTCATGAAACTTTTCATAACTCATATCGCCACCAACATGATCTCTATAAACATGCTTCATATTTGTCTCATCTTGTTTAAACATTATAATAACATTGGCATTGTCTCTTATTAAATGCTTGGGAATTCTAGTATAAGTTTGACACAAGTAGAATGAATCGACATCCCTATGTCGCCCCATACAAAAATATGTACGTATATTATTCTGCTTTTCACATGCAACATCATCAAATATCATAATTGAATTAGTTTTAGCTTCGTCAGGTGGAATAACTGATTCATTATCTGTAAATGTATAATATCCCATTCCTTTAATTGGTGAAATTAGTTTCTTCAGGTATTCATATTTGGGTTGATATAGAGATTTTGAGTATAAATAGATGTTTTCAAACTTGAGTCCATTAGGACTTTCTAGTAAGCCAATCATAACATTAGTCTTTCCACAATTGGATGGTCCAACTATTAGAGCACGAATAGAATTTGGTAAGAGGGGGCTATGCTTTATTTTTGAAGTGATGTTGACTGAATCGTCAATATTACGAACTAAAATATTTTTATGTTGTTTCACTAACTGCATTTTTGTAACTAAATACATTTTATAAATGTTACCTCTTATTATAGAAAAAATTAGATAATATGGTTATACGATATCAGAAAACGTTTAGTCATAAAAACACCTTCGTTGGAGGAGGTATAGTAGATAAAATAATAAACTCTCTACCTGTTGAGCTTCATCTTCCGGGGTATCAGTACTGTGGACCTGGAACAAAACTACAAAAACGTTTAAATCGAGGTGACAAAGGTATTAACTTATTGGACTCTGCTTGTAAAAATCACGATATTGCGTATTCAAAAAATAAGGATTTAAGTACTAGACATAAAGCTGATAAAATACTTGAAAATTCAGCTTGGAATCGAGTTTTAGCAAAAGACAGTAGTCTTGCAGAAAAATCATTTGCATATATGGTTACTAACGCAATGAAAACCAAAACTAAATTTGGTATGGGTGTGGAGAAAAAGAAAAATGTTAAAAAGAACAAGCCAAATGATAAAAAACTGTTTAGAACATCAATTAGAGCTGCAACAAAAATACTAAAGAAGGAAAAACCATTAGATATTAACTAAACCTTTGGTTTACTTCTTCAGGATATAGTAAAATGTATTTCGATTTTTCTGTTTTTTTGTTTTTCTTTTTCCTTTTTTTTCCAATTATGTATACAATTTTCAAACAATAAAGTGTGTCATAAAAAATATTTTTTTAAAAAAATTTTTAAATAACAAAGTGTGTCATAAAAATTATTTTTACAATTTTTTAATAGTTTTGGTAATAAAACAAAATAGGTGTAAGTCTACAATATTTGTTCATATAGAATTTTGGAATGGTTCTTAGAAATGATAATACATATTTTTTATACTTTTACATAACATTGTGTCTTTGAGTTTCTTAAAAATTTTTTTTGAATAATGTTGTAATGAATATTTACAAAATACTATTTGAAAAAAGTTTATAACATACATGTATATTAAAAAATTGGTTGTTTTAACAAATGAGAATACATACTTTTTAATAATTTTTAATAATTAATAGAAGAAATACGTATCATGAATTTTATATACAAAAAACATTAACATTAATTAATTAAACTTTTTTTTAAAATATTTTATTTTTTATAAAAAATGTTTATAAGAGTAACATTAAAAAAATTCTGTTGTTGTATGTTTCTTTCTTAAAACCTATTCTTGTTTTTATGCAATAAATATCTATAAAAAAAAGGAAAAAGAAAAAACAAAAAAAAACAGAAAAATCGAAATACATTTTACTATATCCTGAAGAAGTAAACCAAAGGTTTACGAAATATTGATCAAAACTAATAAAATATATAAAATTTACTGACCTAAAGCTTAAAAAAATAGTTTTATTGAACATATATAAAAGGTCGAAAAATTAGATAAACAATTTAATAAAATTTTGAGCCAAAAAATAATATATTAAAAAAGTGATGGAAAATGTCAATTTTAACATGAATATACAAAGAATTTATCAAGAAAGGAGAACAGGATACAACAGATTCAATAATATAATAAGAGGAAATAGTATCAACAGCAATTATAGAAGAGAATATCAATATGAACAAAATATTGATAACAGATTCGGAAGATATCAAGAAAGACACGTCGTTAATGATGATAGAGAAAGCAATATATTAAGAAGAATAAGAGAAGGAAGAAACCGTAATAATTATGGAAGTATAAGAGAAAACTATTTAGCAAATTACAATAGATTCAGTAGAAGAGAAGAAGACGTAAATTTTGACAACAATAATAGAGGAAGCGGATATAGACTACTCAAAAGAAATAATGAGACGAGATGGAGCATAAATAGATATAAAAAAATCAGGGACAAAATTACAAAATGTAAAACAACGATAACTTTTTTAATTAGCTGCCGGAATAAAGGTATAATTCCTAATTTCATAAAAAATTCCACTACAAATATTTTTAATATTTTTCATGAAAACGGTCGGTCATCACCAAAATGATGATTACGAGAAATATAAATATTTTTCAAAGCAAAATGCTAAATTGGGCAATTAAGCAAAAACACGAAAACCTCAAGGAGTTTGAAATGGAATTATCGAATACTGTATCAAGATTAAGAAGAAATTTAAATATACAAGAATTGACTGAATTTTTAAAATATACGGAAAGAGTAACAGAAGCATTTGCAAAAAGAATAAAAAAGGTACACATTAAAAAATTCAATTGTCTGGTTGATTTACAAGAAAGAGAACTAGGAATCAAATTAAACCAAAAATGGTTTGTCAATAAATCTGATGAAGTTTTTCCTCCTGATGTTCAATACATATTGTCTCTAGGGAAAAAACATGCATTACCAATACAAGGAAATAAAATTCCTATTATGAAGGTAATAGCAGATGGAGAAGACTTCATCCAGACTATACAAGATAACGAAAAACAGGAGATAATTAGGTCAAGATTTACTACAATTGTTGATAGTCATATAAACAAAAGTAGATTGACTAATAGGGATAAATATATGATTAATTGCGCAAAATCTGCTAAAAAGTTTTTAAAAATAAATAATCATGTGATTATTTTGAATGCAGATAAGGGAAACGTAAGAGTTGCTATGAATAAAAGTGACTATGATTTGAGAATTGATAATATTTTAACTGATGTTACAACATACAATTTAATAAATAGAGATCCCACTAGTAGATTACAAAAATGTAATAATGATTTAGTTGAAGAGCTTTTCAGAGCAAATATTATTTCTAACATAGACAAGTATAAATTAAAGTCAAATACTGCTATATCTCCAAAATTATATGGATTGCCTAAAATTCATAAAGATAATTTTCCTTTGAGACCAATTTGTTCTAGTATAAATTCTCCGTCTTATGAACTTAGCAAATATATGACACATATTTTAAAAAAATTAACTATACGTTCAAAATATAATATCGTTAATTCTTTAGATTTTAAAAACAGAATAAAACAGATAAGATTAAATAATGATGATAAATTAATATCACTTGATGTAGTATCTCTTTTTCCAAGCATACCAGTCGATTTGGCTATGAATATCATAGATGAAAATTGGAATAGAATAACACAATATACAGACATTAATAAAAATTTATTTTCACGTATTGTAAAGTTTTGTATAGTAGATAGTAGATATTTTAAATGTAATGATAAAATATACAAACAACAAAAAGGTCTTCCTATGGGATCTCCAGCTTCACCTATTGTAGCTGATATAGTGATGGAAAAATTATTAGATGAATGTATCAGAAAATTAACTATTAAACCAAAATTTTTAGTAAAATATGTTGATGATTTGTTTTGCATTATTCAAGAAAATGAAATAAATACCGTACTATCAACATTAAATTCCTTCCACCCAGACATAAAATTTACAATTAAAATGGAAAATAACTCAATGCTCTCGTATTTAGATACATTAGTATTAAAAAGGGAAAATAAATTGTCAATAGACTGGTTTCAAAAACCAACTTCATCTGGTAGGATTATTAATTATTATTCAAAACATCCAAAGTGGATGATAATTAATACGGCTAAAAACTTAATAGAACGAATATTATCAATAAGTGATATTGAATTCCATAAGAAAAATAAAAAGAAGATAATAAGTATACTGAATGAAAATAGTTTCCCCTATAATCTTTCTTGTAAATTAATAAGACAATTTAATTACAATAACAACAGTATTATTGTTGGTAATAATAATATTATTATTAATAGTAATAATGTTGTTTTTAATAATAATAATAATAATAATAATAATAATAATAATAATAATAATAATAATAATAATAATAATAATAATAATAATAATAATAATAATAATAATAATAATAATAATAATAATAATAATAATAATAATAATAATAATAATAACAATAATGATAACAACAACAACAACAACAACAACATCAACAACAACAACAATAATAATAATAATCATAATGGACCAAAAATTTATAAATCTTTAGTATATGTACCAAAAATGTCAGAAAGATTAGATAAGTCAGAAATATATGATAAGACAAAATATAAGATGGCATATAAGATTTATAATACTTTAGGAAATATATTTACTAACACGAAAGATAGGATTGAAAAAATAGATAGATCTAATGTAGTTTACAAAATACCATGTAAAGGTAATGACAACGAAAATTGCGACATGATGTATGTAGGCACAACTAAAAATAAATTAAGGACAAGAATATCAGGACATAAAACAGATCAAAGGTATAGGAATATTAATTCACATAGGACAGCTTTATCTTCACATTGCTTTGATTTAGATCATTATCCAGATTTTGATAATACTTCAATTTTGAATACAGAATCTAATTATAAACGTAGGTATATGTTAGAAATGTTACACATTATAGATGTTCCAACAAATCAGAGAATTAATTTCAGAACAGACACGGCCAATGTTGCGCAGACTTATAGATATTTATTGCATAAAAACAAGAATAGGTTTTAAGAAAGAAACATACAACAACAAAATTTTTTTAATGTTACTCTTATAAACATTTTTTATAAAAAATAAAATATTTTAAAAAAAAGTTTAATTAATTAATGTTAATGTTTTTTGTATATAAAATTCATGATACGTATTTCTTCTATTAATTATTAAAAATTATTAAAAAGTATGTATTCTCATTTGTTAAAACAACCAATTTTTTAATATACATGTATGTTATAAACTTTTTTCAAATAGTATTTTGTAAATATTCATTACAACATTATTAAAAAAAAAATTTTTCAGAAACTCAAAGACACAATGTTATGTAAAAGTATAAAAAATATGTATTATCATTTCTAAGAACCATTCCAAAATTCTATATGAACAAATATTGTAGACTTACACCTATTTTGTTTTATTACCAAAACTATTAAAAAATTGTAAAAATAATTTTTATGACACACTTTGTTATTTAAAAATTTTTTTAAAAAATATTTTTTATGACACACTTTATTGTTTGAAAATTGTATACATAATTGGAAAAAAAAGGAAAAAGAAAAAACAAAAAAACAGAAAAATCGAAATACATTTTACTATATCCTGAAGAAGTAAACCAAAGGTTTACGAAATATTGATCAAAACTAATAAAATATATAAAATTTACTGACCTAAAGCTTAAAAAAATAGTTTTATTGAAATTATTTCTTATTTTCTAAATATACCACTAAGATACAAGCTATGATGTTTGACTGGAACAATTTGTAATAGAACTTCATAGAATTCATCCAGATTGTTGTTGTCGCTACGGTTGTATAAATCAAAGATACGCGTATAATTATACATGAAATTGTATCATGTCTTGTATCGAATACCATGAAAAATATCCAGCGCCATTTCGTAAAGGCAAATCTATTAACCAAAAGCAGTCGAACAATGGCCGGGTGGAGACGATAAAAGAAATCTTTATATTGTTGCAAACCTACATGACGTCACCCTTTTGACCAGATTTTAGTGTATATAAACAGCAGAAGTGTTGCATTTCACAAATACCATTCATCATGGGTGGTGTACAACGTGAAAATGTTGTTTATATCGTGAAGAAATTTGCACAAAATACGTTAAAATTTATCAACGTTGTTGAGTATATGTAACGTCATATAGCGTGTAAATTGATTAAGTTTACAACTTTTATACATGTTATTTCAACGTATAAATATTTCAAGGTCATGCATATCAAATAAAAATTATTTTTAAATTTGACAAAAATTATTTCGTTGTATAAAAATTTGATTCCATCTCCTTATATACATATGTATTAATATTTATATATTTAATATTAGTAGCTAGTCTTTCGCATAATACTCTAACGAGAGACGATCTAGTCTTTTCTACTGTATAAGAAAGACTAGCTTGCAGGCACCAGGTACCTATACAGAACACCCAAAGCAGAGGGCATTTTGTACAAAAGCAGCGGACACCGTGGTATACGACGTGAAAATGTTGTTTATATCGTGAAGAAATTTGCACAAAATACGTTGTTGAGTATATGTAACGTCATATAGCGTGTAAATTGATTAAGTTTACAACTTTTATACATGTTATTTCAACGTATAAATATTTCAAGGTCATGCATATCAAATAGATATTATTTTTAAATTTGACAAAAATTATTTCGTTGTATAAAAATTTGATTCCATCTCTCTCTCTCTATATATATATATATATATATATATATATATATATATATATATATATATATATATAATATTAGTAGCTAGTCTTTCGCATAATACTCTACCGAGAGACGATCTAGTCTTTTCTACTGTATAAGAAAGACTAGCTTTCAGGCACCAGGTACCTATACAGAACACCCAAAGCAGAGGGCATTTTGTACAAAAGCAGCGGACACCGTGGTATACAACGTGAAAATGTTGTTTATATCGTGAAGAAATTTGCACAAAATACGTTAAAATTTATCAACGTTGTTGAGTATACATATGTAACGTCATATAGCGTGTAAATTGATTAAGTTTACAACTTTACCAGTGATTGTAATTTTTTATTGAATAGAAAATAAACAGTTTTCATAAATATAAAAATATGTTTTTATATTGCGACACGACAGTCTAGTTTTGTTCCTCTGTACGTACGCAAACAAGTTATGGAAAATTTTCTAAAGAACGGACACATTAGGTACAAGTTTCAAAGGATCCTTTTGAACAACAAACTAAATAGTAAATACCTGTTTTCACACGACGAAATTCTCGGATTTTTAAAGGCTTGGAACGGTTCGACAAATCAAAACAAAAAACACCTAATACTACGTTCAAATTACCCTTGGCTATTTAATAGTCGCAACGAAATAAAAAATAATGACGACCTGAATGCACACAAAATTCTGCCAATTATTGCACTGAGGGAAATTGGACGAAAATCTTTGACGTCCCTCAAGAATGTCATACTGCACGACAAGTATGCGCATCTCATTGAATTGATGTCACGTATTGGACTTGCTCGCAAATGGTGTAAAGGACTGTCAAAGGTAATGACGTCACAAAAAAAATATCCTTATGTCGTGCACGGTGTCAATATTATCATGAAGAAAAGGATTATGTACGCGTCTACACTCGGTACGCCGCTACAAAAGTCGATCGATCTGTACGACATTGTAAATGCGTTGTATGCGAACGACGAAAAACGCATGGCCGACATCTACAATAATTTGCTGACGCTTAGCAATACGACCAATGCGAGCATCGAAAAGGTTTTAATGTCGCACGAATCGATACATTTCATTAGATCGATCTGTAAAATTGTACTAGGCAATAATAGAAAAATAATATCGCATTTACAGGGCAAAGAGAGCGCTGTACGTACCGCTGTACCAAAACGCGTTTTATCGTGTCGTGCACAAATATGTCTAGCGCCTCAACTAACGGCCACACAAATTGGTATACCGTACTGGTGGGCAAAGTATGTGAATTTTGAAAACGACGACGGTCAATCTCTGCGGATATGTGATACAGACGAGATTTTTATACGTATGCCACAACAGTATATGTACCGTTTGGACGGGCAACGTATAATCGCTAAACGTGATCCAATTATTCATATACTGGCGTTTTGTGTTTTCGATCAGGTTTTCTTTCATTGCAATTCACATTTCAAGGTCGGTTCAGAGTCATTGAAGAAAATGGCTGCCGACTTTGACGGTGACACATTTATTTTGTACTTTATTAACGATCTAAAGGTAATGTACGAGCTAGATTATAACGCGTCGCCCAAATTCAGTATGGCTCTGCATAGTCAGTGTCGCATAAACCCCATAGAATCCGTTGTATTGGCATTATACAAGAGAAATGTAGACGAAAAGATACCACATTGGCGTCTATATAATTTTGTGCGACTGCGTTTCATCTATAAATGGCTATTCAATATACGCAATTGTACAACGATCGAGGCTATCGCTGATATGTTTCATGGTAAACTTTCGCTTGCCCAGCTGTACGGCATGGTTGAACCGACCGATACAATTCTATCCGAAATGCTAATGGTGCTGTATTACATGTTTGGTTCGATGGAGAGCTACAAATTTTACAGTCGTATCCTCGAATTGGCTATGGAGTTGTCGGTGCGGTATAAAGGTGCAACACTGTACCAGGATGATTTGCCGTGCGATTATACGCTGGTTGATAATCTGTTGAATTTCAATTTGTTGGCAGTCTCGTTTAGCTGTGCCAAGGGTAGTATACACACGTACAAATCTTTGTTGGACAAACTGTACGAAAAGGACAAGAGAACCGAGTTGAGTAGTGTTGTTGCGGACGATGAGAATTTCGACTATGAAAAACTGATAGATGACATTACAAAAGCAAATATTTTCGCGGCAAAGAAGAGCAAACAAGTACCACAACAGGGATATAATCTATTTAAGGACACGATTGAGGGCGACTTGATGAGTTTCGGCGGCAATAGGTTAAACTATGAAAATAATGTATTAATCGAAAATATATACTTGAAAATTCCATTACAATACATTTTAAATTCAACTGTTGCATATACAATATTGTATCAATAAGACAAATAAAGATGAAAAAAGCGATTGTTGTTTTAGATGTTTTACTATTTGAGTGTCTGAACAATGAAAATATTATAAAATTAATTGGAGATTCATATTTCGTTCTACTGTGGACAGCGTCCACAAATTATTTGGATAATATTGACGCGATACCACATGATGGACGTATAATCGGTTTGCGTAACGGGTGCAAACCATACAAATATTTACGTATGCACCTTAGGCAATATCATCCAGATGTTTTGTGTTTGCCCACTGTTATTGTTGACTTTGAAAATAACTACCACAATTCCCGTTTCGGGTACGACATGTGTATTGATGTTTGTAAAATGGTAATTCAAAAGAGTTACAACAATAGAGATATCAACGTGATGGACGTCGACAAAATATTTACACAAATTTTAATGTTTGTTCAACAGTATAACAGCGGCTTGTCAAATCCATCAAATATTATTAGCGAACAAGATTTATTGTCCAGTAGCGTTGTTTTGTCTTCACGGGACATTTTGCAACAGCGTCAAATACGTAAACGAGGTGTTGGTGGTAAACAAGGAATCGTAAATAAACAATTGGTTTTAACAGTTGGTACGTCGTTTTTCACACTCTACCATAATGTCGATTGCAAAAAGTTTAAAGACTTTCTAGGCACGTGTCATCTGGTCGTATGGATGAACAATAAAAACACTAATCGACTGCAAGTAGAGAACTTTATTACGACGCTGAAATCGAATGGTATCAATACCAATTATATGCTCTTTGGTCTCGATAGAAATGTAAAAAGTATTTCGTATGTACGCAGAAATTTAGCACCTACAAAATTGCCATTCATAATTATCGACAGTCTGTCGAATATATACGATAGTAAAGACGCATTTTGTGATTTCGATTTCTATGTGAATTTGGACGAATACTTGGTCGGTAATTCGTTTTACGACATGTCTACAATTTTTACACGCATCCATAATTACATGAAGCTAAACATTCTGATACCAAAGAAAAAACCCATTGAAAAATTGAAAATTATCGAGTACAATGAAGACGACTACGACAACAAGGATGAATTCAACAGTGGTGAAAACATAAATAATGCAATTGTAACAGAAGTGGATGATGAGTGGTCGAATTGCCTCAATCAGCGACAATATTCTATGATACCACCGTCATCATCACCATTGCCATTTAAACGCACGAAAAGAAATTTTAGTAAACATGGATATGTACAATAGTGAATATGTGGAGGATATGAAAATTATTCAGACGGCCGATAACACTCACGATGTTGAAAAGTCCATCAAGAATCTCACGACGTTGCGAAACATAATACTAACACATCATCCCGAATACATTGACTCGATCACTGACAATGATTATACGTTGGCATGTGCAGCCTATCGCATAAATAATGTGGAACTATTGGAGGCCACCATCCAGAAACATTACTATAATGACTATCGTTTTAAAAAGTTGTATCAAGTGTTTCGTGAAGTCGAAACGGCAAATGTATGGAATCAGATTGTCAAAAAGAATGCGGATAATATGAAAAGGACTTTTGTACGCTCACTCAGTGTAATTATACTTACCGGTGTCTGTATATCAATTATATTACGAAAATAGGAATTTATTATATTTAAATAAATATTTTTTATTTTAAAACTTTTACAAGGTAGTTTACTAGTTCATTTTCTGTAACCTGATTGCCCTTTAAATTTGTGAGTATATTTGTTCTAGCATTCCATTTCATTTGAGGAAACTTTACAAGTATCAGTTTACCGATATCCTTTACATCTGTACGATTATTCCATATCTTTAACAATTTACATTTACCGTACTTTTTTTCAAGATTTTTTTGACCGTCTACGAAATTTTGTTTTTTTCTACACATTAAATAGAAATCTCCATTTCCTATGGTATACAAGCGGACATTTCTCTCGTCAGCCGTTTCTGTTACCTCTTCTATAGGCTCGATAGTTTTGTCTTCACTTGCTGCATCTTTGGTCGCTTCGGCTTTGCGTTTGCGTTTAGCCGAAACTTCTGCCTTTGGCGTCTCTGGCATTTCTGGATTTTTGCGCTTGAGACGTTCATCGATTGTTTCGAGACGTTTTACTATACTTTCTAGTATCTTTTGACTGTCTACAGATTTTTCGAACCGATGGAAACGGCTAAATATTATGGGTATAAAGTAAACAAGATCGATGGCACAGTATAACTTATTGTCGATCTTGTATTCAATGTGTTGTATGCTTTTGTATGTTTTCTTTAAATCTTCAATGAATTTCTTCATCTTGGTTTCCATCACTGTATCGTTTTCGAGTTCTATGTTCTCCAAAAATGCCAATACATTATAATCTACAATCACTTGGTGCTTGTTCATGTTTTGCATCAGTTTTTCGCGTATATTATTGTTGTTGCGAAGTACTAATTGACGCAAATCCATTGTATCTACGGTCTGTCGACGTTTTGATACGGGTCTGTAGTTTATCGTCCTGTTCTTCTTGTTAGCCGTTGTTGACGTCGTCTCGATCAAAGCTTGTTGCGAAATTTTTACTATACTATCGCTTTCGTACATATTACCACTATCTGAATTGTTTATGTCGTCTTCGTTGTTGTCGTCCTCATCATCTTCATCCGTTCGTAATGCCATTTCGTTTTCCTTTTCTTGATCAGTGGTTACAGCTAATGGATCCATGTTTTTACTTACTATATTATTAATAATTGTTTTGCTTAAAAGTATTTACAAAGACATTGTATTCTTTGCCAAATTCGTCAAACATGATAAAATTGACTTTTATGAGACCGTATAAACCCAAAGAGTCACAAAAACTTTTAGGCAAAACACGTCCATTATTCTTGTCGTCCTGTTGCAGCAGAAAGATGGTCAGATTCAAATTATTGGCTAGAAAAATTTTCACTAGACTTATATCGACACGCATGTTGCCGTACGAACAAAACAAACTACTAATGTTCTTTAATAAAACATATTCACAGTCGCCCAGAAGAATTTTATCTTTTAATTGTTCCTCTTCGGGGGTAAGATTATCCATCATTGTTTTTAGTGTCATGAGTGGTGTGCGTCCGATTGCCGAGAACAAAGATACAACCAAGTCGGGCGTATACGGTAGGTTATACAACTCTTTGAAACGTTCAGTCGACTGTTGAATACAAAGACCCTTTTGTCCGCAAATTTCGTAAAATTTCTGTCCACTAAAACGCTCAGGTTGGCGACAAGATGTACATATCATTATGGAAACATTTTTTATGAATTTACGATCGACTGGTGTGGTAAAGATTACAGACATTTCATAGCTTGCATCGGGAAGTATGAATGCTTCCTCATCGTAATATTTGTACAAATAATATATCCAACCATCGTTGAATGGATAACAGAATAAAGAAATCTTTGCCTGATTGAAGAGTTTGTAGCGCAGACAGCACTTTGAGTATCGTACAAGTGTAAATATTAGATAATATGTTTTTATACAATTGTTGTATGCATCATATACACGTAACTGACCATTAGACGTATTATCGAACGACGGCAAATTATTTGACCAGATAATGCGGTCCGTTTTCGAGTGTAATTCAAATTCGAAGCGACATTTTTGTTTCATCAATGTATCCATTTTTATCTTATCGCTGAGTATGTAGCCGTCACATGTCAAATGCGGGTCCGATGAATATATAGTTTTTAAATTCATTGTTGATGTATCGTTGTTCAGTAGCTCGATACGTTTTTTATTATCATCTTCGCGATAAACACTATTCATGAATACAAAAGAATTTTCGCATGTTAGATCGTAATACGGTATTGCCGTCATGTTCGATATGAAACGATTGTTGAACGTATACACACTATGCACTTTGGCCGGTATACTATACTTGAAATATTTACGCATATTTTCTGGACATCCGCCGCCCAACAGATTGCCATACAGAAATTTACGTAAAGTTTGTAAAAAGATGTTTTTCATTTCGAGCGGACTTAGATATATGACATCGTCATCGTGATTGACACGATCCGATGTCATATACCGTTGCATGTTTGGCCATAGATTACGCATAATGTGAAGAGATACTGGACGCATGGGTACACCACATGTCAGACTCAAGATGACACAACGTTCGCTTATGACGCATTCAACAAACGGACACATTGATTTACAGACGAAAAAAAATCCACCGTATCAACTGTTTCACATAGATTGTATTTTGTAGGAATACCACCATTCACCAGCAGCATTTTTGCTTCATTACCACCTCCTACTCCATTAAATGCAATAAACCCAATCTTGAGTAGGTAATCGAGTAACGAATTCAAATTATTTAATCCGGGGCTATTCTTGATGTTCAAATGATTGGTGAGTATCACATGTGGCAGGAGACGAAGCCATTTGTGCGGTGAATTGACATTCAATTGTGTGTCTGCGAGGCAAATGAAAAACTCTGTACCCGTTGGTATAGTATGGACATTTTTAGGTACCTGGCGCTTAATGTGACGGTCGTACGAATCTATCGAATGCACTAGATTTGTGGGCGATAGCGTTTTATAATTCTGTGCCAGATTACCGTAATCGGGCATTGACGCCGGACCTGCACTGTTTGAATTCATAATATTGACCATTTGAACCTTTTGCTGTTCCTCCTGTTTCGACGACGATTGGGTATTTGTTGTACGCTTACGTTTAGCCCGTTACTGTTGCGAAAAATACACGTTTTGTCCGTATCACTTGTCATCCAAATACGATGACCTCGATCGTAAATGTCGTACATGTAAATGTTAAAGAGCTTACCGGTGTCGCGCGACTTGTGTATAATTTCCTTACGATTGGTAAAGATATTTGAAAAATATTGCGGCGATACAACATATATAGTACCGTACAGATCGTACATGGTTTTCTGCACACACGGAGAATTCAATTCTTCTTCGCCGTACAAATGACTGTATATCTGTTTGTCAAGATCTAGTCCAAAAAAAAATGTGTGGAAAAATGTCACATATGTGACGTTCCACACATTCAACGTGTTGTTTGTATTGAATGCACGTAAAATACGGTATACGTTGCAGTTTACATGTCTCCAATATGCGATGATTACATTTGGTGTAATTAAACGAGAACAAAGTAGTATATTGGCGTTTAAGTGCAGAATGTTCACACGGCATAAAAGATTCGATAAACGGGTTTTCATAGGTGTTATACATTTTATTTAAAAGGAAGTCAGTTTTTACTATTTCATTCATTCTATCAAAATGAGTTTAATTGTTTATATCGAAGGAAATATAGGTGCCGGAAAATCCACTGTGATTTCAAAATTGCGAAATATGTTCGATCAGGACAAATGCTTGATTATGACTGAACTTGTTTCGAATTGGCCTTCACTTAAACCATATTATGAAAATAAACGCAAGTACGCTTACAAATTGCAGACCGAAGTTATGGAATCGTCCCACGATCGTGAAACCAAATGCATCAACAAGGAAATGTATGTGCTCGAGAGATCTTTGTTGTCGTCGCTGTATGTCTTTGCAAAACTCAATTGTACAAACGATGAAATATTCCGTCTTGCACAAGTCTACAGAACACTTGGACGTGTAAACGTTGTTGGTAGTATGACTCGCACCATGTACATATACATTCGGACACCGGCAAAAGTGTGTCTTGAATATATAATCGGGCGTCAAAAGCCTACAGACAGGTATATTGATATCGATTACTTACAGAAACTAGAAAAAATGCATGACGAAGTTTTTGTACCTATGGAAAATGCTATCGTCGTTAATGGTGATCAAGACGTCGAAGAGCTGGTTGCCAGAGTAAAGAGTGTCATTGATTCGTTTGCAGCATGAGAACAATTGTTATATTAAAATTAATAAAAAATCTATGTAGGTATATGTACATACATACATATATATATTTCAAAATAATTTATTCGTTTTTACATTTAAATGTTGAAAAAATTTTTTACACCCCGATAAAATGGCTATACATATAAATATTTCTAAAATAAAAATTACAATATAATAGACAAAATCAGTAATCATTTTGTTTCTTATCTACTGCAGTTTTTCCGCCTCCGACTCCCAAAGATATATTTCCATTGGACCGAGTATAATTTTTAGATAGGTAACTGACGAGGCAAGTCGAAATTATTATTTGTGTGACAATCATAAAGATGAGAATAATTTTTACGAAAATATTTATTTTTACGGCAACCAAAAATGCCAACATTACAACAGGCACAGCTATGATTTCGGTTAATACACGCCATGGTGTAATATTTTTATATTCTTGCTGTGATAGACGATCGTCCATTTGTACGTCGTTTAGATTTGTAAACTTTTTAACTGGGTCCATTATTACATTTTCCCTGATACCACCAACATCACCAACATAAGACGCAAAGATATTATTATCAATTGGTTCCATTTTTATTGCTTATTACATTAAAATAGAGATAGTACATGCACAATATATGTACATATGTATGTACATACATATGTCTAGACATGCAACTATGTCTTGTATGTTCTTCATAAAGTATTTGTATTTTTTTTCTATTAATTATTCACAATAAAATTTTATCTTATACAGAACACCCAAAGCAGGGGGCATTTTGTACATTATATATATGTATATACATATATACATATATAACGTTATATAACGTTACTGACTGACAAACAGACATATCATCGCCCAGCCCCAAACGACATTTAGTGCATTAGTGCTCCCCTTTGATGTATAGAACCACTATGAAAGGATTTTCGGTAATACGAATGCGAAGGGATAACAAGGTGCAAAAAGGGTCAAATCGGTAACTCGGAAGCTACGATAGACAAACTCCAAATTTCAAACAATAAAATAAGCCCACACGTTTTTGGTACTTTTAGGGTTAAAAGTTGTTAAAAATTGAAGTTTGGTATCTTTTTTACAATCGACACATCTTCTAAAGTGTTAAGCACAGCAGAGAGGTTTTTGAGTCGTTCTTTTCCCTTGGACAGAATCTGAAATAAGTTTTGAAACTTTCTAAAAATTCGAACTTATAAGGGGTAAAATAGTGCCCGTTTTCGTTACTTTTTTTTTGTTATTTACCTTATCATTGTACATACATATGTATGTATGTCAGAGAACGACAAAATCTGATTGAAAAAATATTCATACGTAATCAATATCCTAAAAGCATGCATTTTGTTCATACATTCAAACTTGTTCCAACATACATAATCGTTGCTGCTTTTTAATCATTCCAATCATACGGATGTTGTTGGCTCTACGATTTTAATCATATGTCGCATCATACCAATCAGTTCGGGTGTTTGCTCCTTTTTCCCATTCATGATTATTTTGATGAAAAATAAAATAAGTAGTCAAAAGCGTTCGTTCTGATTATCAACAAATATTTGTATGATGAATAAAATCAAAAAAGCAAAAATGAGCGCGTATGAGCGCGTATACATCAAGTGATGATGATTTTTTAGAAACAAGGGAATTTTATGTACTATGTATTTAGCAATTTATATACCTATACAGAACACCCAAAGCAGGGGCATTTTGTAAAAAAGCACAAATTTGCACAAAATACGTTCAAATTTATCAACGTTGTTGAGTATATGTAACGTCATATAGCGTGTAAGTTGATTAAGATTACAACTTTTATACATGTTATCTCATCGTATAAATATTTCAAGGTCATGCATATCAAATAGAAATTATTTTTAAATTTGACAAAAATTATTTCGTTGTATAAAAATTTGATTCCATCTCTTTCTTTATATATATATATATATATATATATATATATATATATATATATATATATATATATATATATATATATATATATATATATATATATATATATATATATATATATATTAGTAGCTAGTCTTTCGCATAATACTCTACCGAGAGACGATCTAGTCTTTTCTACTGTATAAGAAAGACTAGCTTTCGCATAATACTCTACCGAGAGACGATCTAGTCTTTTCTACTGTATAAGAAAGACTAGCTTTCAGGCACCAGGTACCTATACAGAACACCCAAAGCAGAGGGCATTTTGTACAAAAGCAGCGGACACCGTGGTATACGACGTGAAAATGTTGTTGACGTCGTTTAAAAATTTGCACAAAATACGTCCAAATTTATCAACGTTGTTGAGTATATGTAGCGTCATATAGCGTGTAAATTGATTATGTTTACAATTTTAATACATGCTATTGGATATCATACTATAAAAAATTGTTTAGTCATAACATTATTTTAGTCGATAACACACGAAACAGAGGACAACCAATATGTTGAACGCTTAATCGTCGATATAGAGAACACGCAGGGCAGAGAGTTTCTATACAAAAGCAGAGGACACCGTAGTATACGAAACGAAATATTTCAAGGTCATGCATATCAAATAGAAATTATTTTTAAATTTGACAAAAATTATTTCGTTGTATAAAAATTTGATTCCATCTCTTTATATATATATATATATATATATATATATATATATATATATATATATATATATATATATATATATATAATATTATTAGCTAGTTTTTCGCATAATACTCTACCGAGAGACGATGTAGTCTTTTCTACTGTATAAGAAAGACTAGCTTTCAGGCACCAGGTACCTATACAGAACACCCAAAGCAGAGGGCATTTTGTACAAAAGCAGCGGACACCGTGATATACGACGTGAAAATGTTGTTGACGTCGTTTAAAAATTTGCACAAAATACGTTCAAATTTATCAACGTTGTTGAGTATATGTAGCGTCATATAGCGTGTAAATTGATTATGTTTACAATTTTAATACATGCTATTGGATATCATACTATAAAAAATTGTTTAGTCATAACATTCCCATAGAGCACAATATATTGCTGGAATTTTGCAGGAATATTGTTTCGTAACGTTGTAATGTCACGGGCAATATTCCTGCAGTATTCCTGCAATATTCCTATGTCCGCTTTTTTTTATTGCCAGCAAGATTGAGGAATTATTGCACTGCAACATTGTAAAAATATTGCAAAAGTGTCTAATAACATTTGATATTATTTATTTAAACCGATGAAAATAGTAAATTTGTACTATCATAGACAAATTAACGCTGAAATTTATGTGAAATATGATTTAGATCTTATTCATAAATTTAAGTAAATAAAACGAGTTATTATTTGAGATGTACATAGAGTATCAAATCTAATAGTAAAACTAATTTTTGGTGGCAGCATATTTTACTCTTGTACTGGCGTGCGAAAACCAAAGTGCGACAGCTTCTTCTATTTCTTTATATGCCCTTATGTCGCCAGCGAGCCTTAAGCTTAAATTAGACGTGACATAGCCATAACGCCATAGCCATAACCAAACCAAAATTCAATTGATTTCTATGGTGAGAGTGAGAGTGAGAGAGACTCGCCATAACTCTCGCCATAGAAACCAATTGAATTTTGGTTTGGTTATGGCTATGGCGTTATGGCTATGTCACGTCTAATTTAAGCTTTAAGGTCATATAAAATTTTTTTTGGAATTAACATACTTTACCCTGAAACGTCTAGATTTGCTAAAAAAAATTTTACAAAAATTTTATTTTTTTTAGGAAAGAAATAATTGAATTTTTGAAAAAAAACTTTTTTTTTTTGGGAATCGACGTATTTTTACCTGAAACGTAAAAAACAAAAAAAAAATTTTTCCAAGTTAAAAATTTTTTTTTGGAAAAAAATAAAATTTTTATTACACTCCCTTATGCTTTTTAATCGGTACTTTTGGCAGTATGGCATCTGTAAGCGATGTATTAATTTAAAAAAAAATTTTGCTATATATAATATCATCTAATAATTTTTTGTAATATTATAATAATATTGGTACTGTGTTGGAAAGGTAATATTACCAAAAACTATTCGGGCAATATTCATGCAATATTACCGATTACCTGCAACTTTATAACATTCCAGCAAAATTCCAGCAAAATTTCAGCAATATTTTGTGCTCTATGGGTTATTTTAGTCGATAACACACGAAACAGAGGACAACCAATATGCTGAACGTTTAATCGTCGATATAGAGAACACGCAGGGCAGAGAGTTTCTATACAAAAGCAGAGGACACCGTAGTATACGAAACGAAATATTTCAAGGTCATGCATATCAAATAGAAATTATTTTTAAATTTGACAAAAATTATTTCGTTGTATAAAAATTTGATTCCATATCTTTATATATATATATATATATATATATATATATATATATATATATATATATATATAGATAGTATAGTTTCGTAGCAGTAAAAATTTTAAATTTTCAATACATAATTCTGTAAATTGTAAACGTTGCTACATGTTTACATCGATAATTTTTTCATTTTTACGATGTAAGCCGCAGAAAAATTGTGTACTGTGTATTTCGCATAGTTCAGTGTGGTATTTATATGTACACCCTATTTTAGCTGCATGCTGCAGAATTATACACCTTGTATGGGATACAAATTGTTGCCAGATGCTTACTACTTTTTCTTACTTTCTTACTGCCGCCGACCGAATTTTTCATGGAGCTATGAACTTTATATGTGTTTGTTCAGAAATGCCGTTTTTTTTAAATCTCTCGAATCGTTATATACATTTTTGAGTTTAACATCATAATTTATTAATCAAAACATAACCATAACTAATGTGCCATAAATATGATGCAATTATTACATAAAGCGGATATTTAAAAACAATAAATATAAGTTTTGTCAATCTTTATTAAGCTTTTTTGAACAATATATCCAAATGTATTGTAATGTTAAATTGTTTTTAAACTTCGACCGAAGTAAGCTAGTAATTTTTGTAATGCAAAATAATTGTTTGTAACAGATTTGCTACAAATAGTTTTTCCTGTCAAACCAATAACCATCTGACGTTCATACATATGTATGCCTTGCGCATAATTTGAATGCAATTTCTTTTAAAGAAAGCATATTTCAGCAGCATATTTTTATTGCAGCAGTCAAACTAATCATATATTTTTGGATAGTTTTGATACTTGCTACTTTTGCTTAGTATACTCGAAATAATAATAAAATTGCAAAAAGCAACCAATGCCAGAATATTTTAAATTTAATATTATGTACCAAAATGGTAATCAATTCCATAGTCTCGCCCTTGTAAATATATAAAAAGCATGTCTCATGAGATTAAAATGAGTTTTGTATAAAAACATATCGCTCATTTATTAAAACAATGTCATAAATAAAAAAACGTGTTTAAAAGTTTCAATTTACACATAATGAAATGTGAAAAGAAAATTTATTTTTTATTTATTTATTAATTGAACTGAATGAGATTTTAAACATAATATATTGCACAAAAATTTTGCTTCTTTGTTTTGATATTCGTTATTTTCTAACAATGAATATACACTTTTTATTAAAAAACTTTGTTTGCTCGATATTTGTTTTGGATAGAAAAAATAAAATTGTGAAAAACATATTACGATATGTGGTGGATAACGATCGTTTTCAAAGTGACTTCAAATCAATTATTTGGTATGAAGAATTCGATTTTGAGAATGATTTGTAAGCCACTATCAAACTCCTAACTCTTAAAAAACACACTAGAATACCAAGCTTAAACAATATAACAAAGCTGAGAAACTAAGCTTATCAAAAATTATTGAAGAAACTATAAAAAACAAATTAGAATGTGATTGACAAAACAACTATAGTAAACACATCCCATCTTTTATCGTTTTCTAATCGCTGTTGTGTCTAAAAGATTTTTCATCACATACCTGATTATTTTTTAATGCAGCAAATTTAGTCCCATTTGCATTAAATTTTTCAAATATTATTTTTTTTAATTGCTTTTTCTATTGGATTTTCTTTAATATAGTACCAAACTATCATAATAGAAGTATAAATACGCCAACCAAGATAAGGCAGATTATTTACTTTTAACGTTTTTTTTATTTTTAATTAACAATGAAATAAAAAATAATACATTACGAATTTTTTGTTCTTACAATATTATATAATTCATACTAACTAACTAAATAATATTATACTCCAAAAAAAAAGGTTTTTTTTACAAATTATGTTATAAAGTACATTTTATTGGCATGAAATTTGCTTACTTTGTTTACTTGATGGTCACAAAAAAATTCAATAAATTTTTTTATTCAAATAAAGTTTTCATGCACATCGGCAAGCAAACAAAGCATAGACTTACTACCTGAGATTAGTATTTAATACTGAAAACTAAGCTAAAAGTTGTGTATAAAGGACACTTTACCACTTTTGTACTAAGGGTGAGTCTTTCTCAATGCGATTCAATATTAAGGTGGGTCAATTGTTTTTGTTAACAGTCGTCTAACAAAAATGAAATATACGGAAAATTTTAAGAAAATTACCCTAACAAACTAAATGTTTAAAATCAAAACCTAACTTCCGCCGACAGGAATCAAAATTCAAGCTTTAAGCTGAGTAAAACCATCTATAACCAAGTAACAAAAGTAATATTTTGAGTATTTTCGCTTCCGATTTTGATGAAGTTTTGTAGAAATCATTTATCTGGCATTACTACCGCTAGTGCAAAATCTTCTGGAATGTTTAATGACTCAAGATGTTGCACTAACGGTAGTAATCAAAATCGGAAGCGAAAATATTCAAATTATTACTTTTGCTACTTGGCTATGGATTTACTTAGCGAAAAGCTTGCATTTTGTTAGTTAGATTTTGATTTTAAACACCTAGTTCCTTAGAGTAATTTTCTTAAAATTTTCTATGGATTTCATTTTTGTTAAACGCCTTTTCTTTTTTTCTCACATGAACAAATCGACCCAGCCTATTAAATATAAATTTTTAATTATATATCGTCGCTGTTTTAACTAACTGCCCTGACATTTAAAAATTTTACATCAGAACAGCTTTTATTTTACACTGCCATTTTTACAAAATGTGTTAGATTTATTATTTAAAACAGCGATGATATGTATGCATGTATGTACTTATATTAATTTTTATTCACACATATTTACAAATAAATAAGGGTAACAATAACTGTAATGTTTTTAAATATTAGAGTTTTAGTTTTTCAAAAACCTTATTTTAGATTCAGGTTATCGAAATTAATTTTGTATATTATTTAATAAAGTGAGATACTCATTTCCTTAGTTAATACAATCGCACTTATTTTTATAAAATCATTTTTAAACACATATCACTCATTTGATTCAATGTAGTAATAACTCAAAATACTATATTTACAATATTTATTTTATTTTGTTCAATAATTTCATTCAAATGTGTGCTTACTCAAGTCTCGAGAGGAGAATATTTTTTCTTTTTCCTTTGAGTTGTTAACAAATTCAAAACTCCACTCTTTCTCGGAACAACAAGTTTTTATGAGTTGAACAAATAAGCGATGTGTATGTACATACATATCGAGCCTTATTTTCGATTTTATCGTAGGCGACAAAAAATAAATTTTTCAGAAGGTTTTTTTAAATATTCAAATACGTTTTTTACGTAAATTGTCGCTTACGATAAAATTTTACAGCCCTTATGTCAAAAGCTTTCAACAATTTTGGCATTTTGATTATTCTAAACTGTGGTTAGGCTCATATAATTTCAATTTCAACTAAAAAGTCTATTTTCGATAACATGTTGCTTACGATAAAATCGAAAATAAGGCTCGATATGTGTTTATGTACATAAAATAATTGTTGTATTAACGCGTTGTTAAGTATAATAATTTATTTTTACAAAGACAGTTTTTTTTAAATTTTATTTTTAAATCATTTGTTAAAGGAGTCTTACTATATAGCATAGAAGGAGGTATGCATATTTATTTTTTTTATGTTACATGTTTGATTCAAATGTTTTTAAAATATTCTTTTTTAATTTTTGTTTATTTAATTTTATTTAAACATACTTATGTACATATGTATGTATGCATGTGTAATATTTGTTGATTTGAAATTTCAAATTATAACGGCCCTTTTCACAATGTACAATTTAACGGCAACTTTTGTATGAAGAACTGTCAGTTAAAGTTCACGTTAACTCTTAACCATACATTGTCAAAAGGGACGTAAATACAAAATAAATAGTTTCTCTACACCAGAAACCTTAAATCAATAGGTAGTATGATTAAAAAATAACATTTGCTTTTTAGTTAAAAATTTGTATTAAAACCCCAAATATGTATGTATTTTATATGTATGTATTTTTGTTTTTTTAACAAATTCTTAAGTAAAAACCAAATACTTTTTTTCATACTACCCAATTTTTTATTCCTAAATCCAAAAGCAGGAATAATTCATACTCTTTTCGTAACAATACGTACGAGTACTATCTCCATATTCATAAAACTTAAAATGAGTTTGATATGTACATATTTTGTTTAAAGCTTTTCATACAAAATTTGCTTTAGCAGAAATATTTTCTAATCAAATTGTATTTTTTTTTTAGTATTTTTTAACTGTTTTCTTAAGATTTTTTTCAAGTTGTATGCTTTCTAAGATAAAATGAAATACAATTCATTTTGAAATTTTTTTGTTTCATGTATAATTTATTTGCAATTTTATAGCGTCTTTTAATTGTTGTATATTTTTAGATCAGTATTACCAAGAGGTAGTGAAATATTATGACATACTTACACATACATGTTTATTAGAGCGTACCACCTTGCAGGCAAAATATAAAGGGCGTCGGATAGAATAGAGAGTATTATTGCAAGGTAATTTTGAAAACAAAAATTTGCCGAACGTATGGGTCACCTTTTGAAAGATTTCATTATAACTTAAGGTATGATAAGATTTGAAATTTAGTATCCGTTCCTAGTATTGACCAGATCTCAGATACTACCACCATAATGTACCACCCATTACAAAAAGGAAGCAGAGCAGTTTCTAGTGTATGTTTTAAATTTGGTATCATTTTTTAATCTTCTGGACGAACGTAGGGATCGCCTTTTAAAATTTTTCGTTATGTCTTCTGCACTTACAGTCGAAGGTATATAATACTAATATTATCTCTAATCTATCTATCCTTCGATTAGAGATTATTTTAGTATTTTATACCTATGGATTGAAAATGTAGAGTATATAAAGAACAATTTTAAGTCAGGCCAAAAAATAAAAAAATATACTTAGTTTAAAACATTTACCCCATATTCATAAAATTTTAAACGAATTTTAAATGTATTTTATTTCAAATTTTGCATAAAAAATGTTCCTAAAACGAATTTCAAATTCATTTTATTTTTTTATGAATACGGGGTTTAATTTTTAAACTGTTCTTTTACAATTATGGAAATATTTTCTTTGAAAAAATGTACTGCTCTTTGCGAGCTCTAACTTTCTGGTATTTGAGTGGTACATTAGGGTGGTAGGAATTGAGATCTAGTGGGTCAATACTATAGCGGGATACTTGAGGTTAATGGCGCATAAAGCAAAATATTGACCTCCTTGAAACAAAGATATCGATATATGTATTATACTTTAAAATCCAAATGTAAATGTAAGACTTATTTACATGTATGTATGAAAACACATCGTCAGTAGGTTATTGGTTTAGTACTACTCAATGTGTTTTCTATGTCTACGTCGGACCAATTAAAAACCCAAAGATTTTTGCAAGAGTCATTCTTACTCATATAAGCGTTTTTCCATAAATTTTTTGACATGTATGTACATACATAGTTACATAGATTGAAAAACTCAATTTTGTCTCTTAAATGACATTATTATAGATAAATTTACCTGATTCAATTCCAATTCCACTAAATTTATATACAATCGGCCATGTCACAGAGTTAAATTCCGTTCGGAAACGGAATTCAAACCACCTCAAGATGTCACGCCCTAGCCAGAAAATACCCCAGCGTACCAGCGCCCCCACCAGTTTGGAAACACCTTAAAATGTTCCGTATTTACGTTTTCGTTTTCAGACACCATCTGCTACAAAAATGGGGTGGATTAAATTCCGTTTCCGAACAGAATTGAACTCTGTTACATGGCCGAATAAAATATTTAAGAGACCAAGTTGAATCTTTAAATTTATATAAAAAAAATTAAAAGGTAGAGTAAATCCAAGTGAATAGTGCAGACATATGTATGTACATGCGTAATAAGCAATTTAACACGTTTTATCTCTTCGTTGGTTGTGAATCCAACTTTTCATTTGATGCGGTGTTGTGTTACTATGAGCGGTTGACTCATTTATGGCATTTGAACACTCTTCTAATGATGGCAGTTTCGGTAAGCTTCTCAGATCACCAAATTTTAAGAAAATTGCATCCCGTTCTGCATCGCTCCATTTGCAACGCTTTGTCTGGCCATAAGGAGATCCTAAATTAAATTAAATAAAATATGTTAGAAATATGTATGTATATATATGGCTGACTTAATAAAAAAATTATACTATATAAAAAGTATTAATATTTATTGTATTCAGAAGAAATTTTTTAAGCTTTTTGGGAAAAACATTAACGTGTTAGAGGGTACATTGGCGGTAAATGCGTTTTCGATATACATATGGATAAGAAACATTGTTTTTAATGTGCATATGTATAACTTTGGTTTCTACTTATTTATACTTACTGCTTCTACGTTTTATGTTTGAAGAGCTGCTAGAATTCAAGTTTAAAGAATTTACTTCAAAGTTTTCCTCTTCACTGTCATCTTCTTCGCCATCTTCGGCTTCCTCTCCTACAGCTGACATTAATAACTTGGAGACACACGTAACTTCGGCTACGGGGATAAGTATCCTATATATGCTTTTGTGCACATCCTTGTGATGGCCCATGAAGTTAGCTAAACGTTCTACTGACGCCTCTTCGACGTTCAGTAGCGAAGTATAGGTCGCAATATGTTTCCTTAATGTTGTTCCTCTAAGGCTTTCCGGGATTTTTGCTCCACACTCTTCAGCAAACATTTTTAATAGGGGGCACGCACGATAATATTGTTTCGTGAGCTGTGAAGTGTGTGGCCTACTAAATAAAACACCCCCATTCGGGTATAGCCTGCATGTAATTGTTTCAAAATAGTTTATCTTACCCACGAATTGGTAGATATTATTCTTAATCAAAGTTTGAGTGACAAATTCATCTCGCAAAGTCTGTGACACATTCTGAAATTTAGTTACAACCGGGAGGAAAACTAAACTGATATTCGGAAAAAATATCGTACATTTTTTTTCTTCAATATCTGTCAAATTTTTTAATTGAAGTCCTCTGATGAGATATATATCCTTAAAAGGACTAATTCTAATCAAAACGGTTCAAACTCCCTTGATTTTTTCGTTACTCAACAAAAAACCGAATATTAATGACGCGACATTTTTTAAGTACGTCAAGTAATCTGTCAGTTTTTACCTACTGATATAATTTTTTCGATTATTTTTTATAAATTCATATTTGTACTCAATTGCTAAATAAAATAATGAAAGAAATTTTTCAGTTTAAATGGTTGCCATTGTTTGGTAATATTTTTATTGAATGTGAGTCTGAAAACCGAATATTAATGACACTAACTGTATGTACATACATACATATATTTGTGACTAGTTTTATTGCGATACTTATACTCAATGGATCACGAGTTGTAAGATAATTTCCTAATACATACCAACTGTTATAATAATTATCTCTGTCCAATTTTCAGCGAGAGCCGTTGATAAAAAGTATTACCAAAAAATTTAGTTTAATTCCATTAAAGGATCATGACAGGCCATAGTTGAGGCAAAGTTATGCATAGAAAAAATGTTGAACTTTCTATTCTAAACAAAATTTGTTAAAAAAAAATTTCCGAAAAACACCGCATTTAAAAAATATGGTGCCAAAAGTATTTGTAGTGCAGAAAGGTTATTTCTTTATTATTCACTATGTAACTTTCTTTGTAAAAGCGTTATTTTTCACACCATTGCAATAAATTTTTGTGACGATGTGTTTTTGTGTGAAATGTATTGGAATTACTCAAAAACTGACTTTCGTAAAAAATACGAGTTACGTCTTCTCTACTTTAGACCACCAATTTATTTATCAAGACAGGTACAATATTTACATGTGGATGGCTTAATATAAGATAGGCTAACTCAAACTTTCGATATTTTACAGGACAAGAAAAAAAGTAAATAAAAACTAAAGCACTTACATACATGCAAGAATAGTTTTTTTTAAATTAAAAAAAACTTTTATTTTTTATTGTTACTTATTTCGTTTTTGAAGGATTCTATAATTATACGTTGGCTACCAGAAAACGTCAAAACCATTTTTGCGCAGAATAAATAGCGCAACAGTTTTCTTGTAAAAAATTTTTCTCTAACTATGGCCCATCATGTTACTTTAATGAGGTGAAACTTAGTTTTCAACGACTCTCGCTAAAAATTGGACAGCGATAATTATAATCAATCTTTATTATTTTATAAAGAAATACCTGTAGATAACATAGCACCATTAAATTTGGTCCACATACCTTTGTATCATTCAATTATATAAGGATCAAAGTATCACATAACAGTTTATTATAAGCTTTCTTTTTAAAAACTGTATTTGAAAATTATCCTACAGTTCGTGGTCCAGTGAATATATCTCAAAAAACTACACACAAATATAAACGATAGAGGAAAGTATATTTTTGTATAAAAAATTTGCGTACGTACTTGCATATATTTTGGAAATTCACTAACAAATCATTAAGATCCCTTTTACAAAAATCTCAAATTTATTAATTAAAAAACATTGGCATATTTCACTTCACTGTATTTATGTATTTATTTTAGTTTGCCAATATATACGTAAATTTTTTTTTTAGAAAAATATATTTTCCTCTGTCGTCTATATTTGTGTGTAGTTTTCTTAAGATTAAATGGATCACGAGCTATTATGTGATATTTTATCCTGATATAATGAAATGATACATTTATTTATTTATTTACTGATACATATCATTCAAAATAAATTTGCATATTTTTGCACAAATATGGGCGAAGTTATCAACAGTATTTTAAAAGTTTTGTGACTGACTATACATGACCTATGCCTTCACATAGGAAGTAAACTGATTATAATTATCGCTATCCAATTTATTTGCGAAAGCCGTTGAAAAAGAATCTTCCCAAAAAACTTAGTTTCATCTGATTAAAGGACCATGACAGGCCATAGTTAAGGCAAAATTATGTACAGAAAATCTGTTGTGCTATTTATTCTGCACAAAAGTGGTTCTAGAAAACTTTTTCGAAAAACGCCACATTCGAAAGTTATGGGGCCAAAAGTTTATAGTTTTTTTTGGGTGAAAATTGCAATGCGTATAGCCGGTAGGCACGCTAACAATGTAATTTTTGCGCACATGTCAGTTTTTATGGCCAGTCTACCAGACATCAAATAAAATAACAACTTTCGGCACGTTGAGTGGTCTAATGTACATATGGGCATTTCTTCGAAAAATTAAAATTTTTTGTCACGTTCGACCGCAAGCAGATAACCTTGTATTTCCGAACAATGTGACTAAATTTTTCATACACAAATGTATAAAGAAGTAAAAAAAGTTTCGTTTTCTTTGAAATAAAAACAAACATATTTGCTTGGTGTTGAACGCGACAAAAAGTAGACATTCCTGGAGAAATACCCATATTTATATGTATTTAGTGCAATATAGACATATTTACTGCATTATAAAAATTTGTGGTATACACCAACTTCCTTCCCTTAGTATCTCGGAAAGCTACATTTATTTTTTAGGAGACATAAAAGCGTTTGTAATACACTTTTGGTATAATTTTCGCTATTAAAATTATAATAAAACTAGTTAAGATCGATTGTTGGGATTGTCGTAAAATCCATTTCTATCGAAAATGGTTTCAAAACTACTAAATAAATGCATTGGTATAATGAATTGGAGTCTAATTAATTTATTCTTTAACTATATAAAAAACTTCAATCAAATATAAAACAAATAGGATTGGCTATATGTATACCAAAGTGTATTTTTGGTTGTTTTCAAACCCAATCTCAACGGCATTGGATTTCATGACAATGGGTAGTATGAAAAAAAAGTATTTGCGTTTTACTTAAAACTTTGTTTAAAAAAACCAAAAACACACACATATGTATTATTGACCTGCACAAGACCATTTATAAGACCTTTCAAGACATGCGACATTTTTCAAACGCTTTACTACAGCGAAATATTCTAAAATAAACGCTAAACAATACTGTTGGCAATATTTTTTTTGAGTTCTTTGTCTTGCCAACAGGGTTTTTTTAGCGTTTGTTTTAGAATATTTCGCTGTAGTAAAGCGTTTAAAAAATGTCGCATGTCTTGAAAGGTCTTATAAATAGTCTTGTGCAGGACTTTAATATGTATGTATTTGGGGGTTTAAAACGAATTTTTTAAGTAAAAACAATTATTTTTTTTTATTCACATTACCCAATATAAAATATTTGCCGTATCTCCTAAAATTGTTGGAACCTCCATACATATGGTATATATAAGCATATGTTCTAAATAATAGACTTACCGTTTTTAGCGACTAGGAATGCTGCATATTTTGCGCCATAACACTTCACCACGTACTTTTTCGTGCCAATCATCTCCACCTTTCTAGATTCGACAACGGAAAACTTTTCATTGTGAAACCTTACAAGCGAAAACATCTGTGCAGTTTTTTAATAGCGTTCCAAAACTCTGGTCGTTAGGTCGCAAGAAATAAAATTGTTAAAATTTACAAAATTTTTAATGTGTACATCACGATCGACTAGGAAATATAGACACAGTTCCTAATTAACAGTGGCTCTAAAATATAAATAACTTACCTCTTAAAAAATTAATTCAATATATGGCTATTAAGATTTGTTTGGTCTTCTCACTTTAATAGTTGAAACAATTGTTTCAATATAATTATTCACATATAAGTACCTCACTTTTAATGATATTTTGCAGTTAGTTTGATCTTCTCACTGTACTGTACAAAATACTTTGTGCTTTGGTGGTTGAAATTTGAATGATGCTTTTTAAAATGAATTAGTTATAAAAAGACACATACATACATACATATTTACATATATGCACAAATCATATGTATAAACTTATATGTATATACTATAAAGTAAAGAATTTTAAGTTCCGTTATAAAATACACACCGAATGTTGCTCTTTACTTATTTCATTGAATCTCCCAGCACACGTTAGCAGGCTGAACCAAGATGATGACAGAAAATGTTCAATCGATTACTTATGTATTTAGAATGCAAAAACAAATTTCTTTTATTGATGTTTTCAATACAAGTTGTATATCAAAAGTTTTCTTATAAGCATGTGGGCTGTTCTGTAATACTAAATAATTTATATCGCATTACAGATCTAATAACAGTTTGCTATAAAATTTGTTTCATTTGTACCACTTTTACGCCCAAACCCAATTTTCAAATTTCTTTCACCAATGAAAAGCGTCCATTACAAAATAATTTTCATCCGCTTTGGAAGCGCTTTTTTATATATATTTGGTATGGATTTTTTTTAGGAAAACACATTTTGGGCTGGTTAGGGTAATTTTGGTTTTGATTGTTTAACCAGTTTTAAAGTAGTTTTTAAATATTTTTCAAATGTATGAACGCAAGCGGAGCCGCGAATAAAAGCTAGTATTGCTATATATTTTTAATATTTCAATATGTAAATATAACATACATATAAATATGTACATATGTATTTTTATTTAGTAATTATAGCACCGCATAACAGTGATTTTGACATATAAGTAAAAATAGCCGATCCTTATGTATTTTTATCTCCTGATTACGATGGCGTCATTAGTTTTTTCATATCAGCTCTATTCCTTTTAAAGATATTATGAGATTTAGAATTTGCATAATTTACATAAATTTTTGTATTATTTTGTTATTATTTCAGAGATTAGGAGATAAAAATACCTACGGATCGGCCAATTTTATTTAAACATCATAAAAAAACTTCTATTTCGTTGTGCAGTGTAATTGATGACAAATAAAACATAGGCTTATGTTAAAAAATCTGTTCTAAATTGACTTAGTTATTAACGGCCCTATGTATAAGCAAAAATTGCCATGAAGTTAGCATAAGTGACGAAATTGAATTAGGTGTTAACGAGTTCCTCCATACAATTTGACATTAAAAATTGTGGCATTATCTAGTTTTAACTCACCTCTAAGTCCTAGCATGATTTTTAATGCGAAGTTTCTTGGCAAAACTCTTTAAGATCATGTTCAATTTTGCCACTTATGCTAACTTCATGCCAGTTTTTGCTTATCCATAAGGCCGTAAATGTTTAATACATTTGTGACCAATAATAAAGTAATAATTACATAGTTTGTCAATATAAGCCCAAATATAGATACATGTATACTATATGGACATATATGTACAAACTAATATTAAATGTTTTATTTGACAACTAAATATTAAGGGCATAGTTCATAAAAAATATTTTGGTGTTACAAAAGGTTTATTAATCAAATTTTCATAGAATATTTGTTTAATAAACCTCTCATAAAACAAAAACATTTTTTTTAATAAGGCAGTATATGTTTTATTTGACGACTTTTTGCTAAAATAAACTATATACGTAATATTTTCGTGTTATATTTTTGTTGTTTCTGCATATTTTACCTTCCGGGATGATGAAAGTACAATTTAACAAACATGGATCAACACATAGTAAAAAATTGGCACAACAAACCCACCATATACACCAACCTTTCATTCCCCCAAATTTCCTCAAATTAAAATTTACATATTTTATTTGCATTATATGCTTATTTAATTGTGATACCTATGTATGTTACACAATGTTATTCATATGACCTTAACTATCGAAATCACATGAGCAAATT
The DNA here is from genome assembly GCA_944452675.1 of Tachina lurida. Lineage (NCBI taxonomy): Eukaryota > Metazoa > Arthropoda > Insecta > Diptera > Tachinidae > Tachina > Tachina lurida. The sequence continues at coordinate 83,117 of CALYBX010000005.1, forward strand.
ATTTACCTTAATTTTTCCAAGAAGATCAATCTAATCGAATTGTTTTTAATATTATAAATTTCACTTTAAATGTTTTTTTTTGTTCAAAAGAGTTTGTGATAAACATTCGATCAATTTAAAATGGAAACCCATCATAAATGTCTACATTTCTGCTTGCTGGGATGCTTTTTGTACAAGCATAGCTGCCAGATAAATTAAGGTAATATCGTAAAATCTCGAAAAATAAATCGCCAAATCGCCATTTCATCAGAAATGGAAAAAAATCGTCAAAGAAAATATATTTTTATGTTAGTAAAGTATAGCAAAAAATACTTATATGTATATGATACATATCGTCAGTCCATTATTGGTTTGGAGCATATGCCAAAAAGTCGGAATGGAGAAAAACGACAAAGAAGGTTTACATGAAGTTTTCTCAAAGTATACCCGATAGAATTTTTTATTTTCACCATTGCTTCCGACACATGTTTGGAAGAAATGTGTAAATTTTTGTGAATTTTCATGATTAAAGTTAGAAGTTAATACTACTTTATTGAAAGAGAAAAATACTGTTTTGTGCCACATAAGCCACTTTTCATAATTTATTTTTAAAAAGTAGATTTTTGTGCTTCACGTGTATACAACTTTACTGTTGTATATTGAGAATTTGTTGTTGAGAAGAAAATTAATGCTTCAAATGTATTTATCTTGCAGTCCATAGATAAGTCGATCGCTTTAATGATGACCTCAAAATTAAACAAAACCTTCTACTAGACTTTGTAATTTCCGCGATGTTAGCAATTTTTTTTCGCGATTGATCTAATTTTCTGAGGTTTTTTATTCCTTGCAGTGTAAGTAATTTCTTCAATGCATTGAGTAATTTTTCGCGAATATGCGGTTTTTTCGCGTTCTTTTCGATTTTTATTTTATTTTTAACAGTTTTGGTGACTTCGAATAAAGAATACGGTTTGTTTAGGATTTTACAACTTTTCGCGAATATTTGCAATGTTCGCGATGGCAGCGAGTTTTTGAAAGTATTGTGCTTCTTAACAGTTTTCACGAACTTTTAACAATATTAGACTTTGCTTTTATAAAACTGTTAGTAAGTTTCTGTGAATTTTCGTCATTTTCGCGTTTTTACCTAATTTTTAGCATTACTTAGAGTTTTGGTGATTTTTAATATAAATTATGGCTTGTTTAAAGTTTTGCAATTTTTCGCGAATTTTTGCTAAAGATGTAATTTTTCCTAAGTTTCTGGCTTTATTTATTTTTATTAAGGGACTTCAAATTTAAAAGTTTTGCAAGCTTTTGCGAATTTTTATAGTGTTTTGCGCTTTCTCCCGGGTTAAGCTTAAATTAGACGTGACATAGCCATAACGTCATAGCCATAACCAAACCAAAATTCAATTGGTTTCTATGGTGAGAGTTATGGCAAGTCTCTCTCACTCTCACTTTCACTCTCACCATAGAAATCAATTGAATTTTGGTTTGCTTATGGCTATGGCGTTATGGCTATGTCACGTCTAATTTAAGCTGTAATGACTTACTTTACAGTTTTAGCGAGTTTTCTCAATTTCTCTCGAATTTTTGAAATCTTCGCGATGATAGCAAGTTTTGCAAGCATTCTACTTCTCAACAGTTTTCGCGAATTTTAAACAACACATGTTAGACTTTGCTATTATGCTGCTGTTAATTTCTAGGCTTTTTTGCATTTATTTTTATTTAAACTATATAAAAAATTTGTTTACATGTTATGCATGTTAATATTTGTATAATTTGGTATCCATGTGCTACACGTATATATCCATGGCAAGGCAAAGATTTGGAGTAGATCGAATTCCTGAAGGCAAGTTCATCGAACTATACGAAGTTCATCGGTCTTCCCAATTATGTTTATAACATTACGGAAATGAAGCAAAACAGGAGTTAAATTGATTTTATACGTTTTTGTATGAATAATTTGACGCAACAGCCAAACAGTGGCGTTTACAGCAAAACAATACTTATTAAACCTGAAAATAGTTGAAATGAAGCAAAATTAATGCTAAATACCTCAGAAACCATAATTAATATTGTGAAACCTCATACCTAACTCATTTTTTAAAAAAATGGTCGGTGGGTCAAACCAATAATGGGCTGACGATATGTACAATGTATAGAAACTTCTTTTCAAAGTAATATACTGCAAAGTAATTGGGTTAGCATTAAGTCACAAGTCTATATAAAAAATTAGTTTCTGAAAACCGTCAAATTCAGGAAAAATTTGTCTGGCATCTGTGCCTAGAAGTTAATTGAGCATATGCACGTCCAGGACCTTACTTTCTGTGAAAATATCGGATGCCTATAGACTCAGAATTAGATGTTTTATTTTTATGGGCCTTATTTGTCATAATTCTATCAATAACGATAAAAATCACTAAAACTTTCTACCGATTTCTATAATTTTTGTTTTTTCTTATAAACTTTTCATACGGCAACTAAGGAAGAAACTTGCCAATGTGGCAGCCACATAAACATAGTACATACCCTGCAGATAAAAGGAGTAGTATGTGGTCAGAAACATACTAGTTGCTTTCGAACTCAGACTGGTTGCACATCTGTTTTTTTTTCATACAACGAACTATCGACTTTTACATTGGGTTGTCATAGGAGCACAACTAGTTGTTTTGTGTAGAGTTGCATACTAGTTGAATGCCTAGTTGCTGTTATACTAGTTTATATCAATGCCTGTTATGGATAGTTTTGTACTATTATTTTATAAAATAATTTTATACCAGTATTCTATAAAATAGTTTAATACTAGTTACGCCCAATGCGGTTGTATACTACTCCAATATATACCGAATTCGGGAAATTATTTTCTACTAATAAAACAATATAATTTTTAAATTAATTTTAAAATTTAATTAAAAATCTCAACTAAAGAGAGAACAATTCATTCAAAACATAAAACATTTGTAATGACGCAGAAGACATTCAAATTCCTTTACAAAAAATTTTACCACATACATACACACACACTTGCTGCGTTCCATTTTACAATGGAAATATTGCACAGGCAAAAATTCTTTTTTTCCATGTTGTTTACATGACAAAAAAAAAAGGGAGAGAAAGAGACAGCGCGTCGCTTGTAGAGAAGTTCAGCCGATATTTCATCAAGCTTCTTAGTTCTGTCTCTTTATAACTAGTATAGGACTGTTCCAAAACGTAACTACTCCAAAAATTAGCAACAGGGTAGTGCGTATGCACACATACATAGATATGTACATAGAAAACCAAGCAGAGCTGAGTTGGCATGGCAGAATAGTCATTCTATTATGTACGTTACAATCAGCGTTACCATATAGGTATATTTTTTAAAAAACTTAAATATCTGAAAAAAAAACTTTTTTTCCAAAAGAAAAACTTTTTTTCTACAAAAGTACCGAAATTTTAAAAGAAAACATTAAAATGTATTTGGAATTTGTTTTATTTAAAAATACAAAAACGATTAAAATCAAAAACATAACATATAAAAAAAAAATATAAAATAAAATTCATATTTAGATTTAGAGATCTTAAAATAAATATCACATACATTAATAAATATATTTCTTATGTGTACATTGTTTTATTAAATTTAAAGCCTTTTAAGCGGCAGTAAACACAATTAATGCTCAGATAGCCGACTATAATGTAATGTAACTGCAACAGTAGGAAACAGATGATCGATATTATTATCTGAAAAGTAATGAAAATGTTTATACAGATGTAATGCAATGTAACCTACTTTTCATATAAAAATATCGATCAGCTATTTCGTACGTTGCAGTTCCTGTTGTAGCAATAAAATATAAGATCGTTTTATTGCATACAAACATTACTTAATATTTTCATTAAATATACTGCAAAAGTTAAATTATGTACATATTTATAAAAAAAACTTTATAAAACTTTATATTTTCAAGAAACTTTTTGGCATATCAAAAAACTTCCAAAAAAGGGAAAACTTGACAAATGGTAACGCTGGTTACAATCCAAAAACTAAAACCATTAAGTCCCAGTTTACACTACAAAATTTGCATAGTGCGAACGGGGTCTAAGGAATTATTGCTACATGTATATGTTTGTATGTACATACCCTGAAGGAAATGTCGATGGTGAAAATGTACTGAGTAGCTTTTGACTTTGTCACCAGTACTACTCTCTAATTATTCCCCATACAATACTTTGTGCTATAGACACTTAGCATGTGCTTGTCATTGAAAATCTACTAGTAACACTAAAACAATTGACTAGGTAGTGACTACGTAGTTCTTATGGGAACATGGAGACATACCAACCAGACATTTACTGGTACATTTCTATACCTTACGTACATACAATTATATGAATATTGACAAATTGTTGCAAAAGCCACCAGAAATACACTACATTTGTTTTCTCTCTTTCTTTTATACTGACGAATAGAATTGTAGACAATGTAACTACTACTATAATTTTAGTGTTGATATTAATACACTTGGACCCAGTCTTACTGCAGGGTATTTGCAAAGAATATATGCATACATACATGCATATACCCTGAAGGAAACGTGGGTTAAGTGTCACCAAGCCACCACCTTTGACGACTATTTTAGTGACATTGTCAACGGAGTGTCTATTATAATTGTTCTTAATGCAACTATGCTTCTTCTTAATGTTTTATTGGTTTGTTGAAAATAGAAGTGACGTCAAGCAAAATTTAAATGTTTATCAAAATTAGTTTAAGAAATCAAATTAAACGATTAATTTAAACGAATTCAACAATAATTAGAAAAATTACACAAAAAGAATATAAAAAAAATTTAAAATTAAACGATTTTAAGTGAAAAATGTCAATTATGGAAATTATTGTTTGACCTTTTGGAAAATTTTGTGCCATCAGCTAAAGATTTGTTTCAGATCCATAAGTGTTTGACTTTACTAATTCAGCGAAACACAAAATTTTTGATTTACATATATGTATTCAATAGAAATGACAAACAAAATCCCTACTTGCTGGCAATACTCTGAAAGAATGAATGAATTAGTTCCTGTTATTGTATGTTTTTTATGCATAAGTTCCATTTTTTATATATTTGTTTAATAAAATACCAAAATGCGAACAAACTATTAAATTTCATAATCAAAAGTGTATACTATCTGTTTCCAATGTCTTCATATGGTTTCTAAAGAACTATATAATCAGTAGTTCCAACGTCAGTAGTTGCTTTTCAATGACACGCTCATGTTAAATGTCTATAGCAAAAAGCATTGTGGGGGGTATAATTAGTTAGTTGTATTGACGACAAAGTCAATAGTGAATCAGTACTGATTTACTAGTGACATTTCCTACAGGGTACTTTTAGAAGAATATATAACATAAATGCATATGTGTGTACTTAGTAACCTATAATTTTTTTATCGTTCTTGCTAAAAAAAAGTTAAAATTAAAAAAGCTAAAGAAAGGTAAATGAAGTATTAAAGATCTTATGGAAAATTTATAATTTTTTCTTTTGATATACATAAGTAATTATGTACATACTTATATGTACATAAGTAGATATATGAACAACGATGACGCTGTTGGAGAAGATAAAGTGTACACTTTAGTTCTTGCAGAAATGAACTTGGTAGAGAGACACGACAAGATTAGCGACTAAGTTATGCTGAGCAAGATCTAAATACCTATAAGAGATTGGAAAGCAGGAAGGTGATAAGTCTAACGAAGGAGAACTTAAATTAACTTAGTCTGATACATACTGCAAAAATAGTTATTGGATAGCATTAGTATTTAAGCCTCACAGGAACGTAAAAATATGGTTATGATGAATGCATGTATATTTATATGCACTAACCATATAGAGGTCTTATTTGATGTCCACCTAGATACTGAAGGTACAAAAAGTATTTAACAAAGATCGATCTTGATGAGTTGTTTGTCAACTGACTTTCATTAAAATAGCCAACATAAAAGCACTACAAGTAGGCAATTTTTATTTATTTTTAGTAATTTTTATTTTAATCCTTTTTTAACCTTAGATTTGGCCACCAACCAGCAATAACCGGCATTGGTGCGTTGACCTGTGAACGTAATTTTACTTCACAGGCGCCTGATTCCATTTTAGGATTACGGAAGATAACCGAAGGATAGAAATTTCTAAATGAGCTCTTATTTTTTAAATTTGTCCAAGTACGCTTTAAAGGAAATTTGTTGACAAATTATTTAAACTGTCTAGCTTGGAACTAAAAGGATCTATGATGCAAAAAATTTAGTGAGTTAGACCACTTTGGAAGTTGAAAAAAGTGAAAAAGCAACTTATTCCAGTAGTTTAACTATAACCATGTTTTGATGACGTAATAAAACATAGATCACTTTTGCCTGAATTCATTTATCGTCTTTATGTTCGAAAATGCTCAAAGGTGGATTTAGCAAAAAATATTCCTTAGACCAGTTTAGTTCCAGGCTAGAAAATTAATCAACTAGTTTCTATTTATATGATTCATGATTCATCTTTCGTGTGATCATTTCTTTGTACATGCAGTATTGTAACCACAGCTACTTTCAACTGGGACATAATGCAACATAATAAAGTTTAACTTTCTTAGGTCAACTTAAGCAATTATTCCATATTGCCACAAATATAATGCACATCGTAGTTAAACATATTGAACACGATACATTTATTGACGACTAAAACGTTGCTTTTTCATCAAGTGCTTACGCATAGATAAAGATGATGATGAATATTTATAAAATAAATTATCTTTAGAAATGCTCGGGTCAAGCTATGTGATAATTTTTGGGGAAACGAGAAAAAATGCGTTAAAGGATTCACGACTGCCCCTAAAACGTTCTTAAAAGGTAAAATCAATCACTATTCCTTTTCTCCAGTCAGCCTTTTTTATAACATGCCTTCCCCCTAACGGAACTACAATACAAAAGTTGTCTTTTGCTATAACTTTACAAAATTGTAAACCTCTCTTCTTCACTTGGAAGTAAGGTTAGTATGTACGTAGATTGAAAAAAGATGGGGAAAAGAAACAAGTGATGGTTATTAGTTTTACATTTTATTCTTCTAGGAATGCCTCGGGCGATGAGAGATGAGGAAGTTAAATAAAAAGATAAATTCAGGATATAGTTACCGGAAGCTTTTAACTTAAATCCATAGTTTAGTTAATATATCTAGACATTTTTTTATTAAAATTCTTTTGATATTTGATACCAAGGCATATAAATGAGACTTCTTTTATACTAACAAATTTTCAATTGTAAAAAGATTGTACTCGTACATATACTACACACATACAAATCTTCATACATATGGGAAAACTTTCGAGGCTTGTTTCATAAAGTATCTTTTAAATCTGCTGTGCTAGGTATTTTACTACTAGATAATACCGCTTACAATTTCTTAAATAATTTTATGAATAGGAAAAGTTATCAATTTGTCTCTTTTTTAAAAGAATTAAAAAATACTTTCTGTATACTTTACAATATGATGATACTTAAAGTGCATGGGGCAGACACATTAAATTATCGAAATTATACATCGCTATGGTATCATAAAAATAAAAAAATGTTCAGTTTTATATATAATAGAAAGTAACTATTATTTTTTAGCACTTAATACTGAGCCGATTCTGTTGAAAGTTTATAGACATATGTATGTACATAGGATTTCTGTGACAATACAACATAACATAGTATATTGATAAAAAATTTAGTTTTTTTTATTGATAACTTCAATATATCGTTGTTCTCAAGTAGAAAGGCCCTAACTCAAATAATTGTAACTTTACAGGAAAAGGTAAAAACATAGCAGCAAATATAATATTGAAGATTTAACTTTTATTTTGGGACGAGGTGTATTTTTGTGAAATGTATTGAAATCACTGAAAAACTCGATTTAATAAGAAATACGAGTTAAGGCCTTTCTACTTGAGACCATCGATATGTATGTACTTCCACTTTTTAGCAGGGGTATTTCAAGTTTTTTTTTTTGATATTTTTCGAAAAAATTGGTGAAAACAATTATTTTAATAAAAATAAAAAGGAGTTTTTCCAAGATTTTTTTTGCTGTTTTTCGAAAAAATTTAAAAACTTTTTGAAACTAATTTGCAAGTATTATTTTACTGTTGAGTCCCAAATTGTAGCTGTCAAAACTTTTAAGCAATTTCATAAAAACTCTTTTGTATTAACTAGAGTTGTATAGCCAGTTTTTTTATTATATAATTTTGTGCTTTAAAACAAATTTTTATGTAAAGAAAATACTTTTTGTATGTATGTACACTGTACATTTTACATACATATCCTTACCTTAATATAGAAAGGCCCTAACTCATTATTTTACTGGAATCGAGATTTTTGCATTCTTCGATATAATAAATGTTCTATACAAAAAATATGATTAAAAAAAATTAGTTAGGGCCTTTCTATATTAAGGTAAAGATATGTTTGTATTTATGTGCATTTGTATTTTATATTTGTTTTGTAAACATGACAGCAATGCATACATATCTTGATATTGAATAATATTCATTATACATATTGAGCCTTATTTTCGATTTAATCGTAAGCGAAAAAAGTTCAAGTTTTCAGGAGAAGTTTTTTTTATAATATTCAAAAGTACAGCTTTTACTATATTTCTCTTGCGATTAAATCTCAAATAGTGCTCGCTTTTTTGGCTTGATTAGTAAGCTTTTTTTCTTCCAGATCGTTGTGTATATGAAAACACTATACTGAAGCACTTACAAATAGGTGACTCATTAATCTATAACCTTGTTGGATTAGTGCAATTAATGTCGTGATTATTGAAATGCCAGTTGTCAGTTCATGAGAGCTGCTCGAAAACTGTCTATTGAAGTTTACCTTCTGGCTGCTGCGAATTTCCAACTGAAATTCGGTTGCTACCCATGATCATATCAAAAATTTTACTGATAGTGTCGTATCATTCGACCTTAAATCAAAATGTTGCCATAGATTCAATAAGATCATCAAACTAAAGTAAAAATAATTATTATATATATAAACTTTATTTTATTTTCATTATTTCATAACAAAACAGCTATGTACATTTATTTATCACTTTTTTTAATTATCTAATTGTAAAAAAGTACATAATAAAGGTTTACAAGAATAAGCTTGAATCCTGTTTATATTTCTGATTACAGATTTCTTATGCTTAATTCATGTTGGTAGTTTCTGTAAAAGCATTCAAGTTTTGAAACATTTTTTAAACGAACATGTCCAGCAAAAAAAGTTGGAACTAAGTAGTTCCAAAGGTTTACCACTTTCATTGCATACCAGACACAGAATTTAATATTTTCAGGCTGTTGTTTATATCAGAAATTGTTCTAGACAACTTTTTAAGTGCATATGTACCATTCAGTTATTTGGATGACCTCCGTCCTATGACAACCATGTGATGTTTTACCATAAATAGAACTACTTGGAGCTGAGTTCATTAATGATGTAACCAATGATTAGTATGTTAATCTTTTTCTGGGTGGCTATGCAAAAATATTTATTTTCTTTTTTGTTTTATTAAGTATTATTTTATTACACGTCGATATTTCGACCACCTTCGATAATTTTCTTCAGGAAAAACAAAGCTTTTTTGTAATTGATATTATTTTTTGTAAAACGAATTATGTATGCGTCATATGAACTGTAAGCGACTTGTAGTGGTACATATTAAGTAAATTGCACGAGAATCACTTGTTTTTAAATATGTTTAAATGCAATGCATGGTACACATCTGGAATAATGAGCCTGGCTGAAGCTTCAGAAGAAATACTGCCACTAATAAATGTAGGTCATTATCTCATGTTGCAGATCCCTCACTAGAAAAGCAAAAAACTGTAGGTCAGAAAGATTGAATTTCATTGCAGCTCCAGATAAATTGATTGTAATAAATTGAATGAATTTCTTCTTTTTTACCACTAAAAAATTTGCAATTTTCTTCACATTTCGTTGTTTACTTTTTAAAAATATCAAAGCCGACGAAACATTAAATTAATGCCGCCGCACAATAAAAGCTTGAGCTTTCGATCGCTGCTCTACAAGATAAGCTTTAGGTGAAGTCAGGCAACACTGGCTTAAAAAGCTTAACTTTTAATTAGACGATTAATAGGTTTAAAGGTCATATATATTAAAAATAGTTAGTTCTAGTGGATTCGTTATTACTGTGAAATCAGTAGAAAGTAAAATCAGATATTCGAAAAAAATGCTACTGAACTAACAAGCATCCAAAGTATCCAAAAAATATATGATTATTTTAGCAGCTGCAATCAAATAATGCAAATGCTGCTGAAATATGCTATATCTATAAAAATTGCAACCAGATTATGCGCAATGCATATATATATATATATATATATATAATATTATTAGCTAGTCTTTCGCATAATACTCTACCGAGAGACGATCTAGTCTTTTCTACTGTATAAGAAAGACTAGCTTTCAGGCATCAGTTACCTATATAGAACACCCAAAGCAGAGGGCATTTTGTACAAAAGCAGCGGACACCGTGATATACGACGTGAAAATGTTGTTGACGTCGTTTAAAAATTTGCACAAAATACGTTCAAATTTATTAACGTTGTTGAGTATATGTAGCGTCATATAGCGTGTAAATTGATTATGTTTACAATTTTAATACATGCTATTGGATATCATACTATAAAAAATTGTTTAGTCATAACATTCCCATAGAGCACAATATATTGCTGGAATTTTGCAGGAATATTGTTTCGTAACGTTGTAATGTCACGGGCAATATTCCTGCAGTATTCCTGCAATATTCCTATGTCCGCTTTTTTGTATTGCCAGCAAGATTGAGGAAATATTGCACTGCAACATTGTAAAAATATTGCAAAAGTGTCTAATAACATTTGATATTATTTATTTAAACCGTACAATCATAGACAAATTAACGCTGAAATTTATGTGAAATATGATTTAGATCTTATTCATAAATTTAAGTAAATAAAACGAGTTATTATTTGAGATGTACATAGAGTATCAAATCTAATAATAAAACTAATTTTTGGTGGCAGCATATTTTACTCTTGTACTGGCGTGCGAAAACCAAAGTGCGACAGCTTCTTCTATTTCTTTATATGCCCTTATGTCGCCAGCGAGCCTTAAGCTTAAATTAGACGTGACATAGCCATAACGCCATAGCCATAACCAAACCAAAATTCAATTGATTTCTATGGTGAGAGTGAGAGTGAGAGAGACTCGCCATAACTCTCGCCATAGAAACCAATTGAATTTTGGTTTGGTTATGGCTATGGCGTTATGGCTACGTCACGTCTAATTTAAGCTTTAAGGTCATATAAAGTTTTTTTTTGGAATTAACATACTTTACCCTGAAACGTCTAGATTTGCTAAAAAAAATTTTACAAAAATTTTATTTTTTTTAGGAAAGAAATAATTGAATTTTTGAAAAAAAACTTTTTTTTTTGGGGAATCGACGTATTTTTACCTGAAACGTAAAAAACAAAAAAAGAATTTCCAAGTTAAAAATTTTTTTTTGGAAAAAAATAAAATTTTTATTATACTCCCTTATGCTTTTTAATCAGTACTTTTGGCAGTATGGCATCTGTAAGCGATGTATTAATTAAAAAAAAATTTTGCTATATATAATATCATCTAATAATTTTTTGTAATATTATAATAATATTGGTACTGTGTTGGAAAGGTAATATTACCAAAAACTATTCGGGCAATATTCATGCAATATTACCGATTACCTGCAACTTTATAACATTCCAGCAAAATTCCAGAAAAATTCCAGCAATATTTTGTGCTCTATGGGTTATTTTAGTCGATAACACACGAAACAGAGGACAACCAATATGTTGAACGTTTAATCGTCGATATAGAGAACACGCAGGGCAGAGAGTTTCTATACAAAAGCAGAGGACACCGTAGTATACGAAACGAAATATTTCAAGGTCATGCATATCAAATAGAAATTATTTTTAAATTTGACAAAAATTATTTCGTTGTATAAAAATTTGATTCCATCTCTTTATATATATATATATATATATATATATATATATATATATATATATATATATATCTTAATATATAAAAAATCCGTGTCACTGTGTATGTTTCGAATGAACTCAAAAACGAGTCAACTGATATTCGTGAAAATTGGCATATATATGTACTTTGGTCCAACTTAGATGATAGGATAGTTATAATTTAAATTAATGGCCTGGGGGCGGAGGGGCGTGGCAAAATGTTTGTACCGTATACGAAGCTAGACCGCTGGACCGATCCTTCTGAAACTTTGTCAGCATGTTACTCAAACTCCAGCATAAATAATAGGAACTTTTTTTTCGTCCACGCCTACTTTAACGCCCATTTTTTAATGATATAAAAATCTAAATGTTTCCGAATAAACTCAAAAACGAGTCAACTGATATTCATGAAAATTGGCATATATATGTAATTTGGTCCAACTTAGATGATAGGATAGTTATTATTTAAATTAATGGCCTGGGGGCGGAGGGGCGTGGCAAAATGTTTGTACCGTATACGAAGCTAGACCGCTGGACCGATCCTTCTGAAACTTTGTCAGCATGTTACTCAAACTCCAGCATAAATAATAGGAAATTTTTTTCGTCCACGCCTACTTTAACGCCCCGTGAGGAGTGTTTCTGTGTAGTTTGAAGTTCGTCCGGCAGATGGCGCAGTATTTATTATTTTTGTATTTTTGCACCGTAACTCAAGAACTACTGCACCGATTTAGACCAAACTTTATATACATGCTCTATGGGGCGTGAGGAGTGTTTCTGTGTAGTTTAAAGTTCGTCCGGCAGATGGCGCCATATTTAGTTTTTTTTTGTGATTTTGCACCGTAACTCAAGAACTACTGCACCGATTTAGACCAAACTTTATATACATGCTCTATGGGGCGTGAGGAGTGTTTCTGTGTAGTTTGAAGTTCGTCCGACAGATGGCGCCATATTTAGTTTTTTTGTGATTTTGCACCGTAACTCAAGAACTACTGCTCCGATTTAGACCAAACCTTATATACATGCTCTATGGGGCGTGAGGAGTGTTTCTGTGTAGTTTGAAGTTCGTCCGACAGATGGCGCCATATTTAGTTTTTTTGTGATTTTGCACCGTAACTCAAGAACTACTGCTCCGATTTAGACCAAACTTTATATACATGCTCTATGGGGCGTGAGGAGTGTTTTTGTGTAGTTTGAAGTTCGTCCGACAGATGGCGCCATATTTAGTTTTTTTGTGATTTTGCACCGTAACTCAAGAATTACTGCACCGATATAGACCAAACTTTATATACATGCTCTATGGGGCGTGAGGAGTGTTTCTGTGTAGTTTGAAGTTCGTCCGACAGATGGCGCCATATTTAGTTTTTTTGTGATTTTGCACCGTAACTCAAGAACTACTGCACCGATTTAGACCAAACTTTACATACATGCTCTATGGGGCGTGAGGAGTGTTTCTGTGTAGTTTGAAGTTCGTCCGACAGATGGCGCCATATTTAGTTTTTTTGTGATTTTGCACCGTAACTCAAGAACTACTGCTCCGATTTAGACCAAACTTTACACACATGCTCTGTAGGGCGTAAGGAGTGTTTCTGTGTAGTTTGAAGTTCGTCCGACAGATGGCGCCATATTTAGTTTTTTTGTGATTTTGCACCGTAACTCAAGAACTACTGCTACGATTTAGACCAAACTTTATATGCATGCTCTATAGGGCGTGAGGAATGTTTCTGTGTAGTTTGAAGTTCGTCCGGCAGATGGCGCCATATTTAGTTTTTTTGTGATTTTGCACCGTAACTCAAGAACTACTGCACCGATTTAGACCAAACTTTATATACATGCTCTATGGGGCGTAAGGAGTGTTTCTGTGTAGTTTGAAGTTCGTCCGGGAGATGGCGCAATATTTAGTTTATTCGTGGCCAAAATCCAATTTTCATATTGTACCACCAATGCCATATACAACACTAATGTTTGCTTAGGGCCAGCAACGCGGACCGGGGTCAGCTAGTATATATATATATATATATATATATATATATATATATATATATATATATATATATATATATATATATGCACACAGTATATTTTTACGACTGTTTTATTGCGTTTAGTGTATTTTAACGAGTTTTCTATACTTAGGCGACCGTCGTCATTATTGTGTGTACCTTGCATATACTTTGACGACAAGTTACTTTAACGACCTTTTTTTTCATTTTTGTTTTTTCCTGTTTACTTTTTCCGCGATATGTACATAATTATATATACATAACATTATTTTTATATACAGCTTTAATATATATGCATTCCCTAAAAATTAAATAATTTTTCGATTTCAATGATGCCACTCTTTCTTCAACATTATGTTTTTTTTACCGCCGTCAGCTTATTAATATTGACCAACACTGATGTGGGCTGCTGACTTGTGCGCCGTTTACAGTTGGTTAAATGCCGTGCTTCGGAATTAAATGTACAGACATATGTACATATGTATATGTAAACATTAAATAAAGAATGAAGAATTTAAGTAAGCAAAATTTGTGTAGCTTTTACAATATTTGTTTTCAGCATTCGTTAAAGTTAAAGATAATTCTGAATCTCGCTTAAGGTAATGAGTCATTCATTTATTTAATTTAAATACATATGTACGTGTAATAAATATATTGTTATTTCTTTATGAATACATTTATATGTGGCTAATAAGTCGAGAATTGGAACACACGGTGGTTGTCCTACCGATATTAAAATTTAAGGAGGACGAGAATACCGTAATATGTATGGATCCAAATGCTGTCCCAGGAAAATAGCATACCAGAAAGTGAAGGAAGAAGTTGTTCAACTCATTTTATTAGATTAAGCGTCTAGTTCTAACTTGTGAATGATACCTTTCTGAGCCTTATTACATAAATCGGCTTAAATCTAGTTTAGGGGCACCTCCCAAAAATGAAAAAAAGTATCCTATCCTATAGTAAGTTGAAAAATAATAAATAAAATTTAAATAAAAATATTGACGGCGAGGCTTAGTTTCCGAGTTATAGGCCTCTGAAATTCTTTGCAACCCAGAAAATCATTACTAGGCTGCGCCGTCTCGGCAAACACCATGGTGGAGAAAATCGTTAATCCCGGCCGAAGGCCGGCAGTACAGGAACACGTTATTGGGCAAGAAAACTTTGCAAGGCAGAAAATCATTACTAGGCTGCGTCGTCTCGAGAAACACCATGGTGGAGAAAATCCTTAAGCCCGCCTGAAGGCCGGCAGTGCAGGAACACGTTATTGGGCAAGAAAACTTTGCAAGGCAGAAAATCGGCAATGCAGAAAAATGTTATTAACCAGGAAAACTTTGCAATCTAGAAAATCATTACTAGGCTGCGCCGTCTCGGGAAACACCATGGTGGAGAAAATCTTTAAGCCCGGTCGAAGGCCGGAATTACAGGAACACATTATTGGGGAAGAAAACTTTGCAAGGCAGAAAATCATTACTAGGCTACACTGTATCAGGAAACATCATGGTGGTAAAAATCTTTAAGCCCCGCCGAAGGCCGGCAGCGCAGGAATACGCTATTAGGCATGAAAACTTTGCATTAGAGGATAGCAATTTTTTTTTTAATATTTGAAATACCAATATTGGTCATATTCGTTGAAAAACACCGCATAATCAAAATATTGTACTAGAATTTCAGAGGCCCATAACTCGGAAACTAAGCCTCGCCGCCAATATTTTTATTTATTTTTTTTCTTATTTTTCAATTTACTATAGGATGGGATACTTGTTTTTAATTTTGGGGAGGTGCCCCTAAACTAGATTTGTTCCATGTACAAAACCAAAACTAACAAAATATCTCATCGCTTAGCTTTGCATTTTACAAAATAAAAGTGATAAATGTATGTATCTAGTTTTAATAAAAAAATGTTCTACTAGTTAAATATACATAGTATATAGCATAGCGAACTAATGCAAAAATTTTAAAATCAAATTAATATATTTTGTAAAACATTTATTTAGAACAAAAAGTTTAAAAATTAAAATAGTTTAAACTTATCTACCTCTTTTTAACTAATGGCCTGTTTCACAATAACGAAACGAAACTTTCAACTAAAATTTATATTGGAAACAACAATAAAATATGAATTTTTTTTTTGTTTTCAATATAAATTTTCATTCGGAAGTTTCGTTTCGTTAATGTGAAACAGGCCATAAGTCTTCACACTACATTAGGGTTGTTATCCGTCCTCTTTTTCCCAGACACTATCCTCTTTTTGGGATCTCTGTCCTCGGAAAAAGTTAGCGTACGGGAAAGTCTTACTTTTTTGCCTTTAAATTCCCTGAAAACCAAGTAAAAAAGAGAAATAATTAGTATTGGATGTTCAGCTTATCTTATAAATAACACTCATGACGGTTGTGGTATGTTATTATAAGACGTAGAATTTTTAACGTGTATTTAAAATATCAATGCAGTTGCCAAATTAATATAGCACAACTTTAATCAAGAGGTCCAAATTTTTATTTAATGAACAAAGAAGACATTTTAACCAAAGCCTTACCGTTAGAGATATGTGATGTGTACTTTTCAATGAATTCCTGTACTATAATTTAAACCATTTTTGAGAAGTATAAACGATAAAAATATAAGTTTAAAAATTTGCCCAACATTTTAAACGATATTTGAAAGCATGGAAACCTTTATATACGCAAAAGTGTACATACTTGTATACTCATGTAGGTACAATTTAATGTAAACATATCGATCCTGTTTGGTAAAAAAAATCCAATATTCTATGTAAAATATATAAATAAATATATATATCGCACCCTAAATACAAAAGAGTCACAACTCAAAAAATTTCAGATGCTGAGTAGTTGCAAACAACTGTTGATACTGTACAAATGACGCAAGTATGTCACATAAAAACAACCATAATGGTATTTTATATTCTTCAAGAAGACTGTATTGCAAAAGAAATTGTTGGGTTCGTTATAAATTTCTTCAATTACCTGTTTTATTAAAAATCAAAAGCACTTTTGTAATTTTGAGTTGTGACCCTTTTGTATTTAGGGTGCGATATGTACTTATATATAATATTCTATACGAGATTCACCCTTTCTACGCAACACCTTCCATATGTATTTAAGATTAAATTGGTGGTAATACTGTTGGAAACACTCCATTTCGATTTTTTTTGAAATCCTACTTTTTATGCAGATTTATGTATACTAGATTACACCAAACGGACGACACAATCGCCCGTATTCTAGATGTAAATAATTTTATTAAGACTCAAAGAAAATTTATCTAAACGTCATAAAAAATTAATTAAAACAGTCACATACATACAACAAATAAGAGAAAAAAATTGCAAAACCAAGAGCAAATACTGCAAACGCACACACACCCATGTTTTGTTTCTTTTTAAGTGTATGCTAATAAATGAGTGTTTACAATGTTTGTATGTAGTACTAGCAACTTTAAACACTTATAGCTCCCAAAATACTAAACCAATTGTGCACATCTGCTCAGAAAACCCTTTAAAACCACATAAATCTTTTCAAAATCGGTGCAGTAGTACCAGGGTAAAAGGGATTACAAAGAAATTGTTGGCCTATTATTATATAGATACATACATTCAATATACATACATACATACATTTATGTATGTGACAAACTTTAACTTTAAACAAAGTTAATGCATATAAGTTTTTCTAACGAAGAATTTTCATCATTGGAAATAACTTGTAAATTTGTAGTATATAACAGCTCGAGTGTTAATTATCTCAGGTAATGAAGTAAGTTCCCAGCAAAAAATTACACATTACCATCAGAACTGCTTGCCATATAATGACTTACTTTTCTGATTACCAAATTTCAATACTCGCTTACAAATCACATTACCTAAAATCTAATAAAATTATGTAAAAGTTGCTAAATGAGGAGAATAATTTTTTTAGATTAAATGGATTACGTGAACAAGTTGCCAATTAAAAAAAGTAAGTACTTCTCAAGAATCGATTATTTTAGTCTCATGCATTAAACACATTCGACACAGCAGGCTACGGGCTACAATCTGTCAAAAATAGAATACACACATTCTTATGGTAACAAATATTTTAACGACAGCAGGCTACACGACTGCACGACCACCGTTGTAGCTGTCGCCAACCTTAAACTAATTTCTATTTCTCTGGCTACAATAAGCAAATGCAGTGTTGCCAGTATAATACAAAATGGTGAATGAATGATATCGTACAATTATTTCATACTATTTACTAGAAACAATATCCAAAAATTGATGTAAAGAATAAATTGATTCATTATTGTACTTTTATGTGAAATAAGTACATTTTAAAAGAAAAATTTATTTTTATAAATTCAAAATATATGAAAGTGGCAATACTGAACTATGTATTTGTACTTGAATATCAGCTGCAGATGGTGCTGCTGCCGTCTCCAAAATAATTAAGTAGCTGACTTTGGACGACAAATGTAGCTGGCAGCATTTGTAGTCGTGTGTTCGTGTAGCCTGCTGTGTCGAATGTGTTTAATGCTTCACGCCTTGTTAAAATCATTAAGTTGGTAATCCAGTAAGGAACAGCTTCCACCAAAAATGCTTAATTCCAAACCCGATTACCTTTTTTGAAATTTTTTGCTGGGTTATTATTAAAAAGAAATCAAAACATCGAGAGTAGGATAGTAAAATACTAATTAATATAAGTCAATTTATTTAAGAGATTACTGCATAAAAAATGCAATATTATATGTAAACATAATACGATATATTAAGCCATACATAGTTTGGCAATTGAAGCATTTTCTCATTTAATTTGTATGTTCAACTTTATGACAAAACCAAGTGTTTTAAGTTCATTTCATTTTTTAATTGAATTTGTTTCACTTTTATGTTATTGTAGGTTAACATTTAAAATGCAAAATTTAAGTTTTAATTGATTGTATTAATAATTAATTAATTGTATGTTCAATAAATTAGTTATTTTTGGGCGAGCTGCATTGATTCTTCGAACTTTTCCTCGGCCCCACGTATTTCATCATCTTTTGCCTTCTGGCGACGTTTGCAATCGTCGAGTCGTCGACTTTTTGCGATGATGCATATTCTCTTTGATATCCTTTGTCTACAGATGATGGAATGGTTCCAAAAAGTTTTGTTTAATATTGTCATCAAGTGAATACTTAACATCTGCCATTTGGCGTAGCGCTTCACCAAATTCAACTAGCGGTTGCGCAAAAACACTAGTCTTAACCCAACTTTTTACCATAAGTCAACATACAATCAGCTATAAGACCTTCAGGCTGAGGATTGGTATTGGATTTAGACTGACCGCATGCCTTTGCGGTTTGCCATCTTAGCTCTAGCAGTGGTATTTGGTTGCAAAAATTATTTTCTTTTCACCTACAACTCTTCCACTAGTTCAACTGTTGACGTCAGTTTTACTTTCCATTTCCATGAATTCTATATCCAATTTTGTGCCTTCGGCACCACCCATTTTCTCCATTACATACTGATTGGCTTTGATTATTTGCTTTTTAATCTTCATTTTTTCCGCTCTAGATGTTTCTGATATCTTGGTGGAGACCAAACTGGACCTTAAGAACTTTCTCTATATCACAGAGCAATAAGCAATCACAAGTTTACAATATATCAATCACCTTGGGGTATGAAAAAAAGTATTTATCTTTTTTTTCGATTAAAATAAGT
Source organism: Tachina lurida (assembly GCA_944452675.1). Classification (NCBI taxonomy): domain Eukaryota; kingdom Metazoa; phylum Arthropoda; class Insecta; order Diptera; family Tachinidae; genus Tachina; species Tachina lurida. Next base: position 102,836 of record CALYBX010000005.1, read on the forward strand.
ATACTTTCTTATTGTTAAATTTATGACTGTTTATTACTAAGATCTATTCCCAAGTTTTACACGTGTTTTACACAAATCCTCAGTTCGTTTAGTCGTACTGCAGGCAAACAGGGCTGCCAGAAGATTCTGCTGAAAAATCTGCACTTTTTTTTTTAAATCATCGGCATTTCGCCATTTTACACGTAATTCACACCTTGATTTTTCAATGATTTTTTTACACAATTTTTGAGAGTTTGTGGCGAACGGTATAGAAAAGCAAAAGGGGAAGAAAAAAAATCATATTTTCAGTTCTCGAAGTTTTTTTTTCAATTTTCCTTTACACATATTAATACATATGATATTTGGAAGAAAAAAAATCAAAAGTAGAATCATGGAACAAATCATCGTACGAATTTAAAATGTTTTTAAAAGCAACTTTTAGAGAGAATTGCAAATAAAACAAGATGATTAAATCATGGTATGAATTGGGCCTTGATTCCAAAATCGTCAAAAATCGGCATGAGTTTTTCATTAATTTTTATTAATTTGACTAAAATAACAATCATATGTAATTTCACATAAAATACGAAAATTTGTTTTTGTTTTCAATATAAATAAGCGAAAGAAATTTCTTGACTACATCGTGAGCCAGGCAGTATATGTTTTAATTTATTATTTAACGTGTGTCGAAATTAATAAAAATTTATATAATTTAGACTTCAACCACAATTTCCTAAAGCTTACTAAACCCCCAAATCACAATACATTGTTCAAAAATACAAAACCTCAATCATAGTTGGCTAGGAAACTTGTTAAAAAAAATATTAATAAATAGTATGTCACAATAATATAATAATATTTATTAAAAAATACATTAATATTTTTCTTTGTTTTTATATATTTTTTCTAAAAATTACGTAATTATGACTGATATACATATATTGCAACGAATGTAAAATTATTGGTATTGGCAATGGATATAGCTTATTGCCAGTACTTGCAATAATTGCGGCAATAATTGTGAACAGTTTTTCGTTGACAATTATTGCAAACATAAAACGTCAAACTCGGTGTTAATTTATGCTCGAATTTTAATATTGCATTTGACATTTAGATAATATTAGTGAAATTGAGAAAATTTACATATGTACATATGCATATTAAAAAAGGAAAACAGTCTCTTAAAAAAGTGTATAGTGAAATAAATTGTATTGTTATAAGTTAATATGTATATATAAACATTTTTTCGTTTAAACAGATATTTACAAATGAATTATATATTTATTCTGCACCTTTCTTGTTGACTTTTTTCCATATTTTGGCTACGATTTCTCGACTAGCAATAAATATGTCGGCAATATAGCAATAACACCGGCAGAATAACAGAACAATATTGCTGATTGCTTTACTTATGTGAAAGTTCACCAAGGCACTGTCTTGTAAAATTCCTAGGCAGTTGAGTTGGAAGTAGACTGCAAGTGCCGAAACCCTAGGTTAATGGAAACACTTCGACATGATTTTCTCAACTCAACTTGATTTGCTCATAATGGAAACGTACTATAACGAAAGTATACAGTGGTAACATTAAATTATTTTATTTAAGTGGTAGCTTCAATTTCACAAACTATACTGGCAACTCTAATTATTCCAGTAGTGCTGCCAGTATGGTTTGAAAAATGTATGCTACCACTTAATTTAATTAATGCTACCACTTAAGCTGTGTTAACATTATATGTATTTGCCTTATGGAATGAACCTCTTTTACACATGATATTTTCTGTGTATACACTTTGGTATGCCATGAATCAAAAAATACAAGATTACGCATTGCGCATGTTTGTTAACTTGAGTGTGCTGGTGTGACGACAAAATGACGTCGAAATTGATATGTAAACAAAATTGCCCTATACCAAATACACTTGTTTGTGTGTTTGTGTTTATCGGCTGATGTGACGTACATGCGCAGAAAAATAATTTTTTCAAAAGCTGAATGCGTAATCTTGTATTCTTTGATTCATGTTGGTATGCTATGTACATTTGACATAACCTATAAAGGTAAACAAATGCTTACTTTTGTTAATGCCTTTTAAATTTTTTCTTTCATTTTTAGTTTTTAATCTATTAAATCCATTTTACTTTAATTTATCTTACAATTTTATTTAATTATTAACGCCACAAGCACTTGCTTTAGTTGAAAAAAGCTGATGCCAGATGATATGTCACTTGAAAATAGAACGCGCTCTAAATTAAAATTGTCATGTGTACTTTACACAGAGAAATAACAAATGCCTTTGTTTAAAGGTGTTCATACTATACGTACAAATTTACAATGTGAAAAAGTGACATTCCACACGATAAATATATGTATATTATGTGAACACAGCTTAAAAAAGTGTTTTTGTGTATTATGTGTTTACATGGTAAAACAAAGTATTCTCTCCGTGCTTTAAAAAAGAGAACAACCGTGTATTATTGGTATTTTTCAAGCTTACACTGATACTATAAGTAAAATGCAAGCAAAAATATTAAACTGCTGAGCTATTAAATTTTTTTTGCAAAATTGCAAAACATATGTATATGTATGTGTTCTAAGAAAACTAAAAAATGAAAAAAATTTTTATTATTTCAATGTTATTTTAGCACAAAATATAATTTTTTCTAGGTTTGTTCATTTTTTGTTTGCTTTTGCTGTACCATCAGCTACTTGATGGTTGCAGTTGTACAATATTTACAAAAACAACATGAAAATTTCCTGAGTTGATTTTGGTTATTTTTGTAAATACATACCATTAATGCTGCAAATGTTTACTTTAAAATACAGCTCTGGTGAGATGAGAATACATAAGTTTCTAAAAGGGTTAGAAAACGAACATTTACCGACAGCTTGTCAAATTTTTTATCCGTATTTTCTCCTACTCGATGCGTTTACATGAAAGATTTTGTACATTCTACAGCATTAACATGTCGTAATACGTTGTATTACCACGTAAAGAAACCTTAAAGGTGATACGTATGCCAACTTTTTAAGTTCTAATTAGATACAAAAGTGTGTTTTTGAGTGCATAATTAAATATTAATTAAATGCCCGACATGCATTTTTTGGTTCGAAATATTAAATTAACCTTAAAAAGTTCAATATACATATATTCAAAAATGTTAAATAAACTTATATTAATCAAGACTAGTACAACCATTAGTTAAAGTGTTGCATAATTTCTACGTCTACGTCACAGCTTTCAATTTAAATGAATTTTGACAATCAGTATATGTGAAAAACTTGAAAGCAAATCTTGAATGTGTAACTGTTGCGTTAAAAACTTAAATTGACTATCAATTTGTGCAACAGCTATCAATTTGAAGGAATTTTGAGAAACAATATATGTGATGAAATTGAAAGCGATTTATTGAACGTGTGGACGCAGCGTAAATCGTCTTAAGATATGGTAGCACACATAATTGTGTGCAAACTAAGTCCGGCACCACTGTATTATAACGGTAAAAGGCTTTTCTCAAGTTGGCTTGGCTTCATTTCAAGCTTCCATTTCAGAAAAACTTTCAAGCAGTGCAGTTGGCTAAGTACATTCTATTTTTTAGTAACTTTCTTTCAAGAAGTAGTCTTTGCATATATTAAATTAATTTTGAATTGAAGTGAAAATATTTGTATACCACCGTATTTAACAAATAAATCAGGTAAGTGCATACATATATAACTAATGATGTGATAATTAGAATTTTTATTGAACATTTTATTTATAGCCTTATAGATGTTTTCCCTTGTTAAATTTGAAAATGGAGGTTGCTGGATTACACAATCCAGCAACGTAGCTCAAAAATGTGAGGAAACTTGCTATATAAAGTTTAGAGGCGGAAGATACTCTGGAAAACTTATAACAAAATCTGGTAAGTTGCTGAAATTGTTCTAGTTCTAGATATAGAAAAATTAAAAATAAGAAAAAAATGTGAAATTTAAAAGATTGCTGGCGAGGCTGAGTCCTAGTTTATACTAATCAAGTCTTACTGCTAAGCTGATTAGTTTTTAGGAGAGAGAGACGAGGGGAACAGAAATGTTTCTTTTCCCCTCGTCTCTCTCCTAAAAAAAATAATCAGCTTAGCAGTAATGCATTAAACACATTCGACACAGCAGGCTACGGGCTACAATCTGTCAAAAATAGAATACACACATTCTTATGGTAACAATTATTTTAACGACAGCAGGCTACACGACTGCACGACCACCGTTGTAGCTGTCGCCAACTTTAAACTAATTTCTATTTCTCTGGCTACAATGAGCAAATGCAGTGTTGCCAGTATAATACAAAATGGTGAATGAATGATATCGTACAATTATTTCATACTATTTACTAGAAAAAATATCCAAAAATTGATGTAAAGAATAAATTGATTCATTATTGTACTTTTATGTGAAATAAGTACAATTTAAAAGAAAAATTAATTTTTATAAATGCAAAATATATGAAAGTGGCAATACTGAACTATGTATTTGTACTTGAATATCAGCTGCAGATGGTCCTGCTGCCGTCTCCAAAATAATTAAGTAGCTGGCTACGAGGCGACAGATGCTGCTACCGGCATTTGAAGTCGTGTGTTCGGGTAGCCTGCTGTGGTGAATGTGTTTAATGCATAAGTCTTGTTTAGTGTAAATTAGGATTTATGCATTAAACACATTCACCACAGCAGGCTACACGAACACACGACTTCAAATGCCGCTAGCAGCATTTGTCGCCTCGTAGCCAGCTACTTAATTATTTTGGAGACGGCAGCAGCACCATCTGCAGCTGATATTCAAGTGCAAATACATAGTTCAGTATTGCCACTTTGATATATTTTGCATTTATAAAAATTAATTTTTATTTTAAAATGTACTTATTTCACATAAAAGTACAATAATGAATCAATTTATTCTTTACATCAATTTTTGGATATTTTTTCTAGTAAATAGTATGAAATAATTGTACGATATCATTCATTCACAATTTTGTATTATACTGGCAACACTGCATTTGCTCATTGTAGCCAGTGAAATATAAATTAGTTTAAAGTTGGCGACAGCTACAACGGTGGTCGTGCAGTCGTGTAGCCTGCTGTCGTTAAAATAATTGTTACCATAAGAATGTGTGTATTCTATTTTTGACAGCTTGTAGCCCGTAGCCTGCTGTGTCGAATGTGTTTAATGCATTTAATGCATTAGTTTCTGATTTAAGTATATGGACCTTTGAAATTGTGATTATTTGGTATAATGAATAAATTGATTCATTATTGTACTTTTATGTGAAATAAGTACATTTTAAAAGAAAAATTAATTTTTATAAATGCAAAATATATGAAAGTGGCAATACTGAACTATGTATTTGTACTTGAATATCAGCTGCAGATGGTGCTGCTGCCGTCTCCAAAATAATTAAGTAGCTACTACGAGGCGACAAATGCTGCTAGCGGCATTTGAAGTCGTGTGTTCGTGTAGCCTGCTGTGGTGAATGTGTTTAATGCATAACTTCCATACCAAATTTTTGCATTTTATTGTTAGCATTTTAAGGCATCTTACGATGCACATTTGTTCTCGTGTGTGAAAGGGCTAACTCAAAATGTGCTTATCTCGACTTAAATACATTTTTCCTTTTTTCCACATAAACCCTTTCCACATAAAAAACCCGTCCCGATTAGCATCTCTAACCCCATATCTGACATTTTTTTGTGTATTATCTAATTTGGTGAAGTAATTTAGAACATTCAAATTTCCAGTGCAGTAATGCATTTACGAACAGGCCCATTTTGATTTTTCATACTGCATTGTCTGTGTGACGAATATATTAACAAAAGTTGAAATTTTACCAACATATGCTTATATGGTGGTTCAGCGATGTCTATATGCATTTCATTGACAATATGTCGAATAATAAATTTCTTAAATGTTAAATTTAGATTTTATTTTTCATTTTGCCTTATAATTACTTTTATTGTTATCCAAAGGATTTCTAATTGAAGCACAGCCGCGAATAACGTTGTAAATTACAATTTCAAAAAAACCAGTTTTTTCACAGATTACCAGTAACATAACTCTCTTGCGTTGTTCAAACATCAAACCATCCAAAATTATGCATCTGATCGCCGTCAAAATACAATTACAATCAGTCAGTCAGTGGAAAACTTTGTAAGTAAATAATAAATTATTCAAACAAAATTGTCGAAGATAATTGATAAATGTAGCAGAGATACAAAAAGAAAAGATAATGCTAGTTATCATTATTTTCGATACGCTAAAAAACTGTAAACGAGACAAACAATCTTGCCTTAAAATACGTTTTGTGGCTCTCCTGCAAAATCATTATTTTGTAACTTAAAACGTTATTCGCGGCTCGCCTTCAATTGTATAAAGGTGTAGAAAACTAGAATAGATTCATATCGAATATAAATTATTTGCTGGGTTTTGTATAAGTTTCTAAGCCTACTATGCTTATTTTTCTTTTGTGATTTTCAAAAATATTATTATTTGTGAATTCTCAAATAGTTTTTGAAAGTCTGTACATAAGATAAGAGGTTTGTGACTGTTCAAAATATGTGGTTGAAGTCTACTGACGATTTGTTACAGCAACAATGAAATGCATATAGACATCGCTGAACCACCAGCAAATAAATTTTCAAATTAAAATAAACTTTTGACAATATGTCGAATAATAAATTTCTTAAATTATTCATATATGATGAAGCAAATGGTTTTTTATGTATTGTGCCTCTAAAAGTTTTTTATTGATCATCAGCGTTGCCGATATGGATATTTTAAACATAAATTAAATCTTTATATAAATTTCAGGGTAGGAAAAAATTCTGCTTGCAAATGCTATTTTATTCTTTTCGTTCGCCTTAAAATTTGTTTTCGGAATTTTAAAAATAAAATTCGGAAACAGCGATGCCAACTTAGCTATTTTGGAGCTAGATTTAGCTCTTTTTGATTGCTTCTAATGGTAGAATTAGTAGATTCGTATCGTGAGTTGACGGATCAGTTGACAAAATCTGTAACATAAATAAAACATGTTGATGTTTATTTAATATGTATAGTAACGTATGTGAGGTAGAAATCTGCAGAAAATAGATTTCTACGTCACTTCTCTCGTACATACATACACACACATGTATAAAGCAAAGATAAATACAATAACAACTGACACGTTCGCTGGAAATCTCACATTTTTACTAAAGGCTGTTTCACACTATAATACAAGTATTAATACTTTTGTGGAAAATGCAACTCTGACATGTTGAGTTGTTATTGTCTTTTGAAATTTTTGAAACAGAAATTAGATTAGGGATGCATTTTCGTCAAAAGTATTAATACTTGTATTATAGTGTGAAACGGCCTTAACTAACATCCATAATTAAACGATACGACCACTTAAAAAGTAACACTATACGAATCGACTAATTCTATCATAACTCGAAATGTTTTTAAAAAAAGAGCTAACACTGCTCTTTTCAATTTTAAAAACGGCACGTTTAGCACTTTTCGCATCTTATAGTAAATTTTCTCGTTTTTACCCTATTGTTTCGTCTTTGAGGCATTTACATTTTTGGTAAATATGTTTTGCTGCAAATCCAATCGCTTTATTGACTTTATATCCAATAAACATGCTTACAATTTTATTTATCAATATTGTAAAAATCGTCATCACAGTTTTTTATTTAATCAAAGATTTTCGTATTCAAATATGAAAATCATTTTTTTTCTGTGTACTATTTTTAGTAATGTTAAAAAATCTTGAAGTACAAATTGAATTACATTCATAAATTTAAAACGGAAAAATATCAAATTTTTAAATTTAGCTCTTTTTAGCTCTTTTTGACTACTCGGTTGGCTCGTTCTCCTCGCAAACGAATTAAATCAACAAAAGTTAATTTAATTCGTTTGCGAGGCGAACGAAAAAAAAACAAGAATTTAAAATAGAACTCTTTTCCGAATTTTATTTTATAATTCTAAGGAACGAATGCAAAAGAATAATTCTTATAAAATTTGTTAGACAGCAAATTGAGTTCTTTTTGACATATCATCGCCTAGCCAAAACCACTATAGCAATAGAGCTGAAATTTGGTGTGTAGATTCCTCTTCCGATGTGTTAGTCCACTAAAATCTGGAATCTGGAAATTCAAACGCGAAAAAGGTTAAAAAGGGTAAAATTTGTATCTTTATATCTCAGAAACTACATTAGATAGACTAAAAATTCTAAAAGCATACGAAGCATAAAAAATAAGCCTTTTTTAGAAAAAGCACTTTGTAGAAAAAGGTGCTTTGTAGGAGAAGTAATTTTTAGAAAAAGGTACTTTTTAGAAAAAGTACTTTTTGGGAAAAACACTTTTTAGAAAAAAGCGCTTTGTGGAAAAAATGCTTTTTAGAAAAAGGTACTTTTTGCGAAAAGCACTTTTGGGAAAAAGTACTTTTTAGAAAAAGGCGCTTTGTGAGAAAAATATTTTTTAGAAAAATATACTTTTTGGGAAAGTAGTTTTAAGAAAAAGGTACTTTTTAGAACAAGGCGCTTTGTAAGAAAAATACTTTTTAGAAAATGGTACTTTTTAGGAAAAGTACTTTTTAGAAAAAGGCGCTTTGTGGGAAAAATATTTTTTAGAAAAAGATACTTTTTGGGAAAAGTAATTTTTAGAAAAAGGCACTTTGTGAAAAAAGTACTTCTTAGAAAAATGTCCTTTTAGAAAAATATACTTTTTGGGATAAGTAATTTTTAGAAAAGGTACTTTTTAGAAAAAGGCGCTTTGTGAAAAAAATACTTTTTAGAAAAAGGTCATTTTAAGACAAAGGTACTTTTTAGAAAAAGGTACTTTTAAGAAAAGTACTTTTTACGAAAAGGTACTTTTTAGAAAAATATACTTTTTAGAAAAAGGTACTTTTAAGAAAAAGGTACTTTTTGGGAAAAGCACTTTTTAGAAAAAGGCGCTTTGTGGGAAAAATACTTTTTAGAAAAAGGTACTTTTTGCGAAAAGCACTTTTAGGAAAAAGTACTTTTTAGAAAAAGGCGATTTGTGGGAAAAATATTTTTTAGAAAAAGATACTTTTTGAGAAAAGTAATTTTTAGAAAAAGGTACTTTTTAGAAAAAGGCGTTTTGTGGGAAAAATATTTTCTAGAAAAAGATACTTTTTGGGAAAAGTAATTTTTAGAAAAAGGTACTTTTTAGAAAAAGGCGCTTTGTAAGAAAAATACTTTTTAGAAAATAGTACTTTTTAGGAAAAGTACTTTTTAGAAAAAGTACTTTTTAGAAAAAGGCGCTTTGTGGGAAAAATATTTTTTAGAAAAAGATACTTTTTGGGAAAAGTACTTTTTTGAAAAAAGAACTTTTTGGGAAAAGTACTTTTTTGAAAAAAGTACTTTTTTTGGGAAAAGTACTTTTTAGAAAAAGGTAATTTTTGGAAAAAGTACTTTTTAGAAAAAGGCGCTTTGTGAAAAAAGTACTTTTTAGAAAAAGGTAATTTAAAGACAAAGGTACTTTTAAGAAAAATGTACTTTTTAAGAAAAGTACTTTTTGGAAAAAGGTACTTTTTAGAAAAAGGTACTTTTTAGAAAAAGATACTTTTTGGAAAAAGCACTTTTTAGAAAAAGGCGCTTTGCGGGAAAAATACTTTTTAAAAAAAGGTACTTTTTGCGAAAAGCACTTTTAGGAAAAAGTACTTTTTAGAAAAAGGCGATTTGTGGGAAAAATATTTTTTAGAAAAAGATACTTTTTGAGAAAAGTAATTTTTAGAAAAAGGCGTTTTGTGGGAAAAATATTTTTTAGAAAAAGATACTTTTTGGGAAAAGTAATTTTTAGAAAAAGGTACTTTTTAGAAAAAGGCGCTTTGTAAGAAAAATACTTTTTAGAAAATAGTACTTTTTAGGAAAAGTACTTTTTAGAAAAAGGCGCTTTGTGGGAGAAATATTTTTCAGAAAAAGATACTTTTTGGGAAAAGTACTTTTTTAAAAAAAGTACTTTTTGGTAAAAGTACTTTTTAGAAAAAGGTAATTTTTGGAAAAAGTACTTTTTTGAAAAAAGTACTTTCTGGGAAAAGTACTTTTTTGAAAAAAGTACTTTCTGGGAAAAGTACTTTTTAGAAAAAGGTAATTTTTGGAAAAAGTACTTTTTAGAAAAAGGCACTTTGTGGGAAAAATACTAAACTGGCAACTCCGTAATGAAAAGTTAAATTTTTCTCGTTTGGCTAATAAAAATTTGCAAAAATTTAATTAAACTATTTAATAAAACCTTTCTTGTTGTGCTTTGGTTGACGAAATTAATTTAAAAAGTGTGGACATTATCGGTTAATGGATTACGCTTGCAGATAATCAAAAATTGCCTTTTTCTAAAAAGTACCTTTTTATAAAAATCACTACCCAAAAAGTTTTTTTTTCTAAAAAGTATTTTTCCCACAAAGTGCCTTTTTCTAAAAAGTACTTTTTCCAAAAATTACCTTTTTCTAAAAAGTACTTTTTCCAAAAATTACCTTTTTCTAAAAAGTACCTTTTTCTAAAAAGTACTTTTCCCAAAAAGTACCTTTTTCTAAAAAGTATTTTCCCCACAAAACGCCTTTTTCTAAAAAGAACCATTTTCTAAAAAGTACTTTTCCAAAAAAGTACCTTTTTCTTGAAAGTACTTTTCCAAAAAAGTATCTTTTTCTAAAAAGTATTTTTCCCACAAAGCGCCTTTTTCTAAAAAGTACCTCTTTCTAAAAAGTGCTTTTCGCAAAAGGTACCTTTTTCTAAAAAGTATTTTTTCCACAAAGCGCCTTTTTCTAAAAAGTGATTTTCCTTAAAAGTACTTTTTTTAAAAATTACTTTTTTCTTAAAAGTATTTTTCCCACAAAGCTCCTTTTTCTAAAAAGTACTTTTTCCAAAAAGTATTTTTTCTAAAAAGGATTATTTTTTAGCAGCATTCGTATGCTTTTTGAATTTTTAGTCTATCTAATGTAGTTTCCGAGATATAAAGATACCAATTTGAACAGTTTTTACCCGTTTTTACCCTCTTGTTATATAGTTAGAATATAGTTAGAGTTTGTAGTTGTTATCACATTAACAATAAGCGGTAGTCTTAATATTCTTATTTGCAATATAAAGTATGGTTATTTATAATCTTTCTTTCAGATAATAAAAACTATCTTATCGATTACAAAAACAGATACAACATAAATTCAACTTTAATAGAAAATCAGACTTCTAACAGAAAGTCGTCTTTAAATTCGTCCCCAATGGCGATTTCATCTGATTTATCCTCCATTGAACAGCTTGTACCAAAAACAAAACAATTACAAGGAGATATTAATTTATCTCAAACCAATTTTAATCTTAAAAACAATGACAAGGAAAAAAAGCTTTCCAGTTCAATATCATTTTTGTCTAAAGAAATAACTCTCGTTAACTCTAGTTCGCCCTCAACAACAAGCGTCACATACAATTTTTCTACAAATGAACGTATACAATTGGATTCTTCCACAAATTCGTCCTCGAATGTCTTTATAAAACAACCTCCGTCAGGAAGGAGCACGTACAATTTACGAATTGCTTCCAAGCCATTGAAAGCTAAGGGCAATTCTGTTTCTAGCAACGCTTTAATTCAATGTAATGGCAATCAAATGCGTCATTCAAGTACAATGTCTTCATTGCCTAAACATAAAAGTTCTAGCGTGCGTTCTATTGCAATTCCATCTGACGATTTTCCTACTAATTCGCTTATCAGTCAAGATTCCTTTGGCATAGAATCAAAATTAACTTCCTTTATACTACCAAATGATATATCTTCGCATCAACAATTTCCAGCAAAAACCAGAAAGCAAAACTTACAAATTATTTCCAACTCTGCTCTACCTAAAGCCCATCGCATTCCTGAATGCCTTTTAAGTCAAATAATTGGCGTGCCAAGAAGTCAATCAAATACATTGCTGTTACTTTCCGACCAGTTATTACCTCCTTCGAGAAATTCTAGCTCACCTTCATCCACAATAATGGCAAATGATATATTTGAAAATATACCGCCACAAGAAGATTTGTCTGCCAAAAATTCCGTTTCGAATCTCCGTTCCGCTGGAGAAGAGCTTTATCTATTACCTTTAAAACAGTATTCTGAAAAAATCGCCGAGGACAACTTTCAAGTAACTTCCAATTCACCGTTATCTGCAACCACTTGCATTTCTGAACAACTTTTATCCCAAACCAATGCCGAAAATGCAAATCATTCAGATTCAACGTCCTTAAATTTTCAAAAAATCAGTTGCAGCTCACCTATAAACAAAGTCACATTGAATGATTTTGCTGTAAATACACCTTTAACACTTGATATTACAATATAAAATACACCTTTAACAATGATATCCATTAAAATTAATGAATTGAAACCCTTGCCAGTTCCCTATCCGATCGTGTCACGTAAAATACAAAGCAAAAAAATAAATAAAAATGTTTGTCTCAGGATACGAACCGCGCTGTTCTCACTCTCAAGGCACACTCTCTACCACTGAGCCACTGTACTCTTGATATTCTTTAGAGATAAACCTTATTTTATGAAAATATTTGACGTAAATACAAAACAAAAAAATAAAAAGTTTTTGTCGCAGGATACGAACCACGCTTTTCTCAATTTCAAATCACAGTCTCTACCACTGTACTACAGCACTCTTGTTATGTATTGGAAATAAAACTTGTTATATGAAAATGTAGCAATGTGATGATAATTTAATTCCGTTTTTACATCCCCTTTTTGCTGGGTATTTATTTCAATATACATACATACACATCGCATGCCAGGAATATATGGTTTGGTTTTAATATTTTCCCATTGATCTTTAAAACGTGCAAATAATGGCACTCCTGGCCCAGATATTTTGCCGAATTTAGCATCGAACACTTCTTTCAATAGCAGTTCGCAAATATGAACGCGCCAGGGGCAATTAGAGCCCTGCGACTAAATTTTGTACAAATTCCGCCTTTGTATGGGGGCACCCTTAATGAGTCGAGATAGGATATAGGTATGTTCGGAGGAAATGTTTAAAATCAAAAATTACTGTGGGTTGGTCTTACATTTTACCCCCATAGGAGGCAACATAAAAGCGGAAACAGCGGATTTCTTAAAAAAAATTATTCAAAAAACTATTTTTTTGTATGGGGACCACCTTAATGGTTGAAGATAGACGATAAATATGTTCAGAGAAAATTTTTGTAATGAAAAAATTTTGGAGGTCAGTCATACATTTGACTTCGATAGGTACGCCCTAGGGGCAGTTAGAGCCCTGCGAGTAAATTTTGTACAAATTTCGCCTTTGTATGGCAGCCCCCTTAATGAGTCAAGATAGGATATAGGTATGTTGGGAAAAAATTTTGAAAATGAAAAACTATTGTGGGTTGGTCTTACATTTTACCCCCCTAGGAGGCAACATAAAAGCGGAAACAGCGGATTTCTTAAAAAAATTATTCAAAAAACAATTTTTTTGTATGGGGACCACCTTTATGGTTGAAGATAGACGATAAATATGTTCAGAGAAAATTTTTGTAATGAAAAAATTTTGGAGGTCAGTCATACATTTGACTTCGATAGGTACGCCCTAGGGGCAGTTAGAGCCCTGCGAGTAAATTTTGTACAAATTTCGCCTTTGTATGGCAGCCCCCTTAATGAGTCGAGATAGGATATAGGTATGTTCGGAAAAAATTTTAAAAATGAAAAATTATTGTGGGTTGGTCTTACATTTTACCCCCCTAGGAGGCAACATAAAAGCGGAAAAAGCAGATTTCTTAAAAAAAATTACTCAAAAAACAATTTTTTTGTATGGGGACAACCTTAATGGTTGAAGACAGATGTAAGTATGTTGACAGGAAATCTTTGTGTTGAAAAAATGTTGGTGGTCGGACATACATTTGACTTCGATAGGAACGCGCCAGGGACAATTAGAGCCCTGCGAGTAAATTTTGTACAAATTCCGCCTTTGTATGGAAGCCCCCTTAATAAGTCGAGATAGGGCATATGTATGTTCGGAGGAAATGTTGAAGATAAAAAATTATTGTGGGTCGGTCTTACATTTTACCCCCCTAGGAGGCAACATAAAAGCGGAAAAATCGGATTTCTTAAAAAAAATTATTAAAAAAATAATTTTTTTGTATGGGCACCACCTTAATGGTTGAAGATAGACGATAAGTATGTTCAGAGAAAATATTTGTATTGAAAAAATATTGGAGTTCAGTTATAGATTTGACTTCGATAGGTACGCCCTAGGGGCAGTTAGAGCCCTGCGAGTAAATTTTGTACAAATTTCGCCTTTGTATGGGAGCTCCCTTAATGAGTCGAGATAGGATATAGGTATGTTCGGAGGAAATGTTGAAAATAAAAAATTACTGTAGGTCGGTCCTACATTTTACCCCCCTAGGAGGCAACATAAAAGCAGAAAAAGCGGATTTCTTAAAAAATATTCAGAAAACTATTTTTTTGTATGGGGACCACCTTAATGGTTGAAGATAGATGATAAGTATAATCAGAGAAAATCTTTGTTTAAAAAAAATATTGGAGGTGAGTCATACATTTGAATTCGATAGGTACAGCGTAGGGCCAGTTAGAGCCCTGCGAGTAAATTTTATAAAAATTTCCCCTTTGTATGGGAGCTCCCTTAAGGAGAGGAGTTAGGCGGTCGGTATATTTTAAAAAAATGTTGGGCGAAGAAAATTAATGGGTGCTTGTCATACATTTGACCTTTGTAGAGGTGACCCTTGGAAAGTTATATGATTTTTTGTACGTTTTTTTGCTTTTACGCTGAACTTTGAGCACGATGCGGAGCCCTTTGCCCCCATCTGACCGCCACCATTTTTTGGCTCGAATATTTTTTTACCAAACCCCACAAAATGAGGGGTTCTTGGAAGTCGAAATCTCCTTACTAAGAATTCGCATATAAACTATGCCATTGCTAATGTATGTACATATGTACATATATCATGAACACGTGCATTCTTTATTACAAAACTTTATAAGTATATGCATACATTCATATGTAGGTATGTATATAAAATAATTCTCAGTTTTTACAACAAAAAACTGAAAATTATTCTTTCAATACAATTGGTAGCATATTGTTGTAGTTGTTCAATTCAACACAGAATACAAAAACTGTTATGGAAGCGTATATTTATGCATAAGTATGTGTATGTATGTATGTACGAATGCTTATCGCGTACCTACAGTTTTTTTTCATAACACTACAAATTCTATGCAAACACATTCGTTTTAATTTCCAGGAATAAGAATGTGCCAAGCAAAATTATCATTGAATAAAAAAAATGAAAAAGAACAATGTCTATGCAGAGCTGACAAAAAGGGGTTTAATATGAAATAAAGCATATTAGAGAAAATGTTTAAGTACAGCAAATAAATACCAAATTTAAGCAAGCCTCGGTAGCCGAGTAGCTAGTTGTGTTCATTAGAAGTTTGAATATTCTTGGTTCTATGCACGGTAGTTTTTTCATCCAATTTTCAAAAAGTATGATAAAACTATATATATAGAACTTCGGGAGAACCGATTATTAATTTTTGCCGATTTATATAAGGAATTGTGCTAAGACAAGCGCGGTCGTTTTAGTCCAACTCCGAGCTCTCTAACTTGCTTGGGAGCTTCAAAAAACGCATTTCACGCTTCCCATACAAAATCCGTATAGACAGACGGACAGACGGACAGACGGACAGACGGATATGTCTTTTTTTTATCTCCTAGTCATAAGGATCCATAATAACTAACTTTTTTTGGCCGCAAATGAATATTGTAGAAATTACAAAAATCTGGACAAACCTATGTATATATACCCTTTTCCATTTTTGGTAAAGGGTATAAAAAGAAAAAGATAATGTAGAATATTTTGATAGTTTTAGTAATCTTCAACCACCCTTAGAAGTATTAAGATATTTGGGAAACAATATAAAGTATAACTATAAGAGATATCAGAAATTGAATGCATTTAATTGTGGACATTTATGTTTAAAGTTTTTAATAAAATACCAAATAAAAAACAATGCGGAATAAAGAAAAAAAAAACAAATCACATATTTGTTTAATTAATTCATTTATAGTTTCATTTCATTTATTATCCATTCTTAACAATAGTCTGTGTATTTTTACATCTGTTACAATTTTGCTTTGCATTTTTTTCCTATTTCGTAACAAAGACGTGTCAGATCAACTTCAATATCTCTCTCATTAATTCCTTTTATGTCGCTTAATTGTATATTAGTTTTTCTCAATGCTGAACACGTTGGAATGTAGTAATCGTAATAAAAATGTAGAATTTGCTTCCTGAGGATGCCGTTCCAACATATAATTGAAGTTAAGAATATTCCAACACCAATAAGAGATTTCCACGTATCTGGTTCTATTTTAATTTTGTAGTTGTCCTGCTGAATAATTAAACGATAGCTACCGTTTCTAAATTGAAATATATAGGCTGTATTTCTTTCAGTAGTATCATCTATTAAATTTACGGAATTTAAAAATTCTCTCTGAGAAAGGACACTGCTAATATAATAATGTAATGTAGCCATATCATCGGCTTAAATCCATTTAGAGTTGAAAAGCCAGAAGAAATTTTTAATTTTAAATTCAGGAAGTACTCCAGCTCAAAAACCACATCCTGTATTTGAGGTTTCTTTGGTTGTTCAAAAAAATGTCTCACTTTATTTTCCATTTTCAAAGAGAATATTAATTTTTTTTTTACTATACACCTCGGAAGTAAATTTTAAACTGATGATGACTTCGCTTTAAAAAATCCCTTTATATTGAAAATATTTTGAATAATATGCTCTATCTATTTATATATATGTTATTGTGTTAATAATGTATACAATTACACACATGCATCCATGCATACATATATATATATACATACATAATATATACATATATACATACATACATAAATACATAAATAAATACATACATAAATATATACATAAATACATAAATACATACATACATACATACGTACATACATATATGTATGTTGTCTAAACGTTTCTAAGAAAAAATAACACATGTAATTTATGTTTCCTTTCAAATATTTTGTTTATTTTTTTTTATGAAAAATTATAAAATTTAATTAAAAATTTTTATTAATTCATCTCAATCTTCCTTTCGGTTAACGGTGGCAGTCGATAAAAGGTGATGAAATAAGCTTCTATATATATCAATAATCTTCTTCACTCTTAGTTTTTTCATATGAAAAAAGTAACACGTGCACATGCCAACAACGTCTTCATTTGAATTGTCGTCATGAGAGCATGGTATCTTATCATCAAAATTCTCGTAATCAGTTTTGAATGCTCGAAGAAAAGACAGATGTTCTTCGAAAATTATATTACCGAACTCTTGTAAAAAATCATTTATAAAATCCATCGTTCTAGTTTAATTTCTTAATGAAAACTACTCATTAATTCATTAAATCCTCGTTTTATATACTTACATATGTATGTTTTTATATGGTTGAATTCATATAAATTAAACAAATATTTAGTCAATTTCATTTTTTTTTATTTTATTTAAAATATTTCCTTAAATACTTTTTAAACAGTTTTCATTTAAATGTAGTAAAAGGATTTGAAATTTATTTGCTGTTGGTTCAGCGATGTCTATATGCATTTCATTGTTGCTGTAACAAATCGTCAGTAGACTTCAACCACACATTTTGAACAGTCACAAACCTCTTATCTTATGTACAGACTTTCAAAAACTATTTGAGAATTCACAAATAATAATATTTCCGAAAATCACAAAAGAAAAAAAGGCTAGTAGGCTTAGAAACTTATACAAAACCCAGCAAATAATTTATATTCGATATGAATCTATTCTATTTTTCTACACCTTTATACAATTAGAAATCCTTTGGATAACAATAAAAGTAATTATAAGGCAAAATGAAAAATAAAATCTAAATTTAACATTTAAGAAATTTATTATTCGACATATTGTCAAGTTTATTTTAATTTGAAATAATATAATATGTCGAATAATAAATTTCTTAAATGTTAAATTTAGATTTTATTTTTCATTTTGCCTTATAATTACTTTTATTGTTATCCAAAGGATTTCTAATTGTATAAAGGTGTAGAAAAATAGAATAGATTCATATCGAATATAAATTATTTGCTGGGTTTTGTATAAGTTTCTAAGCCTACTAGCTTATTTTTCTTTTGTGATTTTCGGAAATATTATTATTTGTGAATTCTCAAATAGTTTTTGAAAGTCTGTACATAAGATAAGAGGTTTGTGACTGTTCAAAATGTGTGGTTGAAGTCTACTGACGATTTGTTACAGCAACAATGAAATGCATATAGACATCGCTGAACCAACAGCAAATAAATTTCAAATTAAAATAAACTTGACAATATGTCGAATAATAAATTTCTTAAATGTTAAATTTAGATTTTATTTTTCATTTTGCCTTATAATTACTTTTATTGTTATCCAAAGGATTTCTAATTGTATAAAGGTGTAGAAAAATAGAATAGATTCATATCGAATATAAATTATTTGCTGGGTTTTGTATAAGTTTCTAAGCCTACTAGCTTATTTTTCTTTTGTGATTTTCGGAAATATTATTATTTGTGAATTCTCAAATAGTTTTTGAAAGTCTGTACATAAGATAAGAGGTTTGTGACTGTTCAAAATGTGTGGTTGAAGTCTACTGACGATTTGTTACAGCAACAATGAAATGCATATAGACATCGCTGAACCAACAGCAAATAAATTTCAAATTAAAATAAACTTGACAATATGTCGAATAATAAATTTCTTAAATGTTAAATTTAGATTTTATTTTTCATTTTGCCTTATAATTACTTTTATTGTTATCCAAAGGATTTCTAATTGTATAAAGGTGTAGAAAAATAGAATAGATTCATATCGAATATAAATTATTTGCTGGGTTTTGTATAAGTTTCTAAGCCTACTAGCTTATTTTTCTTTTGTGATTTTCGGAAATATTATTATTTGTGAATTCTCAAATAGTTTTTGAAAGTCTGTACATAAGATAAGAGGTTTGTGACTGTTCAAAATGTGTGGTTGAAGTCTACTGACGATTTGTTACAGCAACAATGAAATGCATATAGACATCGCTGAACCAACAGCAAATAAATTTCAAATTAAAATAAACTTGACAATATGTCGAATAATAAATTTCTTAAATGTTAAATTTAGATTTTATTTTTCATTTTGCCTTATAATTACTTTTATTGTTATCCAAAGGATTTCTAATTGTATAAAGGTGTAGAAAAATAGAATAGATTCATATCGAATATAAATTATTTGCTGGGTTTTGTATAAGTTTCTAAGCCTACTAGCTTATTTTTCTTTTGTGATTTTCGGAAATATTATTATTTGTGAATTCTCAAATAGTTTTTGAAAGTCTGTACATAAGATAAGAGGTTTGTGACTGTTCAAAATGTGTGGTTGAAGTCTACTGACGATTTGTTACAGCAACAATGAAATGCATATAGACATCGCTGAACCAACAGCAAATAAATTTCAAATTAAAATAAACTTGACAATATGTCGAATAATAAATTTCTTAAATGTTAAATTTAGATTTTATTTTTCATTTTGCCTTATAATTACTTTTATTGTTATCCAAAGGATTTCTAATTGTATTAAGGTGTAAAAAAATAGAATAGATTCATATCGAATATAAATTATTTGCTGGGTTTTGTATAAGTTTCTAAGCCTACTAGCTTATTTTTCTTTTGTGATTTTCGGAAATATTATTATTTGTGAATTCTCAAATAGTTTTTGAAAGTCTGTACATAAGATAAGAGGTTTGTGACTGTTCAAAATGTGTGGTTGAAGTCTACTGACGATTTGTTACAGCAACAATGAAATGCATATAGACATCGCTGAACCAACAGCAAATAAATTTCAAATTAAAATAAACTTGACAATATGTCGAATAATAAATTTCTTAGATGTTAAATTTAGATTTTATTTTTCATTTTGCCTTATAATTACTTTTATTGTTATCCAAAGGATTTCTAATTGTATAAAGGTGTAGAAAAATAGAATAGATTCATATCGAATATAAATTATTTGCTGGGTTTTGTATAAGTTTCTAAGCCTACTAGCTTGTTTTTCTTTTGTGATTTTCGGAAATATTATTATTTGTGAATTCTCAAATAGTTTTTGAAAGTCTGTACATAAGATAAGAGGTTTGTGACTGTTCAAAATGTGTGGTTGAAGTCTACTGACGATTTGTTACAGCAACAATGAAATGCATATAGACATCGCTGAACCAACAGCAAATAAATTTCAAATTAAAATAAACTTGACAATATGTCGAATAATAAATTTCTTAAATGTTAAATTTAGATTTTATTTTTCATTTTGCCTTATAATTACTTTTATTGTTATCCAAAGGATTTCTAATTGTATAAAGGTGTAGAAAAATAGAATAGATTCATATCGAATATAAATTATTTGCTGGGTTTTGTATAAGTTTCTAAGCCTACTAGCTTATTTTTCTTTTGTGATTTTCGGAAATATTATTATTTGTGAATTCTCAAATAGTTTTTGAAAGTCTGTACATAAGATAAGAGGTTTGTGACTGTTCAAAATGTGTGGTTGAAGTCTACTGACGATTTGTTACAGCAACAATGAAATGCATATAGACATCGCTGAACCAACAGCAAATAAATTTCAAATTAAAATAAACTTGACAATATGTCGAATAATAAATTTCTTAAATGTTAAATTTAGATTTTATTTTTCATTTTGCCTTATAATTACTTTTATTGTTATCCAAAGGATTTCTAATTGTATAAAGGTGTAGAAAAATAGAATAGATTCATATCGAATATAAATTATTTGCTGGGTTTTGTATAAGTTTCTAAGCCTACTAGCTTATTTTTCTTTTGTGATTTTCGGAAATATTATTATTTGTGAATTCTCAAATAGTTTTTGAAAGTCTGTACATAAGATAAGAGGTTTGTGACTGTTCAAAATGTGTGGTTGAAGTCTACTGACGATTTGTTACAGCAACAATGAAATGCATATAGACATCGCTGAACCAACAGCAAATAAATTTCAAATTAAAATAAACTTGACAATATGTCGAATAATAAATTTCTTAAATGTTAAATTTAGATTTTATTTTTCATTTTGCCTTATAATTACTTTTATTGTTATCCAAAGGATTTCTAATTGTATAAAGGTGTAGAAAAATAGAATAGATTCATATCGAATATAAATTATTTGCTGGGTTTTGTATAAGTTTCTAAGCCTACTAGCTTATTTTTCTTTTGTGATTTTCGGAAATATTATTATTTGTGAATTCTCAAATAGTTTTTGAAAGTCTGTACATAAGATAAGAGGTTTGTGACTGTTCAAAATGTGTGGTTGAAGTCTACTGACGATTTGTTACAGCAACAATGAAATGCATATAGACATCGCTGAACCAACAGCAAATAAATTTCAAATTAAAATAAACTTGACAATATGTCGAATAATAAATTTCTTAAATGTTAAATTTAGATTTTATTTTTCATTTTGCCTTATAATTACTTTTATTGTTATCCAAAGGATTTCTAATTGTATAAAGGTGAAAAAAAATAGAATAGATTCATATCGAATATAAATTATTTGCTGGGTTTTGTATAAGTTTCTAAGCCTACTAGCTTATTTTTCTTTTGTGATTTTCGGAAATATTATTATTTGTGAATTCTCAAATAGTTTTTGAAAGTCTGTACATAAGATAAGAGGTTTGTGACTGTTCAAAATGTGTGGTTGAAGTCTACTGACGATTTGTTACAGCAACAATGAAATGCATATAGACATCGCTGAACCAACAGCAAATAAATTTCAAATTAAAATAAACTTGACAATATGTCGAATAATAAATTTCTTAAATGTTAAATTTAGATTTTATTTTTCATTTTGCCTTATAATTACTTTTATTGTTATCCAAAGGATTTCTAATTGTATAAAGGTGTAGAAAAATAGAATAGATTCATATCGAATATAAATTATTTGCTGGGTTTTGTATAAGTTTCTAAGCCTACTAGCTTGTTTTTCTTTTGTGATTTTCGGAAATATTATTATTTGTGAATTCTCAAATAGTTTTTGAAAGTCTGTACATAAGATAAGAGGTTTGTGACTGTTCAAAATGTGTGGTTGAAGTCTACTGACGATTTGTTACAGCAACAATGAAATGCATATAGACATCGCTGAACCAACAGCAAATAAATTTCAAATTAAAATAAACTTGACAATATGTCGAATAATAAATTTCTTAAATGTTAAATTTAGATTTTATTTTTCATTTTGCCTTATAATTACTTTTATTGTTATCCAAAGGATTTCTAATTGTATAAAGGTGTAGAAAAATAGAATAGATTCATATCGAATATAAATTATTTGCTGGGTTTTGTATAAGTTTCTAAGCCTACTAGCTTATTTTTCTTTTGTGATTTTCGGAAATATTATTATTTGTGAATTCTCAAATAGTTTTTGAAAGTCTGTACATAAGATAAGAGGTTTGTGACTGTTCAAAATGTGTGGTTGAAGTCTACTGACGATTTGTTACAGCAACAATGAAATGCATATAGACATCGCTGAACCAACAGCAAATAAATTTCAAATTAAAATAAACTTGACAATATGTCGAATAATAAATTTCTTAAAAGTAGTAAAAGGATAATAATCTCTTACAGGAGGAATTGGCTTTAACTCCAATCTGTATAAATCACTATTGTTGCTATCATTTATAGGATATTTAGAAATAAGATAGGCACCCGTAGATAAGTTTTAAATATCCTTATCACTTAGTGAATTAAATCTCCTTGGCAAATATAAAATGTTCGTTCCCAGTTCTAAGACAATAGTTTCCCCATACTTTGTAGTAATACGCTCAGCTCCAGTTATATGATACTCCTCTAGAGATAACATGTCCTTCACACTAAGTCTCTGCCTGGTGTTCAATTTATTGAAGGTAGAAATTAACTCCTCGTTGGTGCTCATAGTTATGTAACTTATATTAAACTGTGAACTTTTATACGCTAGTACAAATTATTTATAAATTTTTTCATATCATATATATATATATATATATATATATATATATATATATATATATATATATATATATATATCTTTCTTTCTCTCTCTCTCTCTATTTATTAATTACATTTTCATATATTTCATATATATATATATATATATCTTTCTTTCTCTCTCTCTCTCTCTCTATTTATTAATTACATTTTCTCTTTTCCATTAACAGTTGTATTTTATTTCTTTATTTTATTTCACTATTTTATTTCATTATTTTGTTTGTATTTCATTGTTTTGTTTGTGTTAAATAGATTCTATTTTAAAATATAATTTTAATCTTATGATTTAAAAACTTAAATCTAACATTATTTTGTCACCATCGTCGTCGCACCAGAATTCGTCAGTAAACTTGGAAATTAAATTTCCCCTTCTTCATCATACAGGAACTCGTATACTTCATCCTCAAAAAAATTCGTATGATACCCCATCTGATTGTTGGGAATATCATGGTGGTTCCAATTCTGAGGAGAGTCTATGAACTTGAAGACTACTTCTTCCATTGACTCATTAACATCAACTTCTGTCAAACCGCTGATGGAAAGTGGGCTGACCGAAGGTTTGATGACGCCAAAGTCTTCCTCTAAAGAAATGACAAGAGGGCTCGATTCCATTTTGATTTAATTTTAAATTTTTTACTTTTTATTTAGCTATAACGCTTGCAATTGAATTTCACTGACTAAGTTTAAAATGTTCCACGATTCGACCTTTATACTAAAAAGAAAATCATCAACAACAACAACAACAACAACATAATACAAACAAAATATCAATAGGTAAGCCAATGCACATAAACATTGCATTTGTTCCCTCACTCCAAACTCATATCCATACACACATCCACTCCTATCCATACATACATACATACATACATAAGAATTTTCCACGATTCGACCTTTATACTAAAAAAGAAAATCATCAACAACAACAACAACATAATACAAACAAAATATCAATAGATAAGCTAATGCACATAAACATTGCATTTGTTTCCACACTCATATCCATACATACATGCACTCCTATCCATACATATATACATAGATACATACATACATACATACACGTGTAACGCTGACCAAATTCACTATATTTTAAACCCTTTCCTATTTCACTCACGATCGTTTACTTATAAAATCCTAACCCTAATTAACATATTTTCTATTAGCACATGCACTCACAAATCTAGGAATTCATCTCCTTTTTACTATGAATCTCCACACAGACACTTTGTCTAACAAAATTAACAATATAAAAAAATAATAGAATTTACATATGGAAATAATTAAACAAAAATATCAATTAGAAATTTTATACGAAAACATGACATGTGTTGATTTACTAACTAACATACATACATACATACATACATACATACATACATACATACATACATACATACATACATACATACATACATACATATGTATACATGTACATATTTTCCTTAAATCATCAAATACTTTCTTTTCAATCTTTCCTGCCTGCATACAAAAAAATTATTGTTAGCCGTTACCATTCTCAAAACATTCGAAAAAAATACGAAAACAAATTCTAATATTTTTTGTGCTGCGGTTCGCTCTATAACAACACAAAATACCTATTCAAGTTCATCTAAAATTCATGCGTGCATACTTTTAGATATAATTTAAATACAAATCCCAACTCCATTTACGGCCTGTCCCACGATGTCACCAAAAATCATTCGATCGAACGAATTTCTGCTGACATCGTGCGACAGGCCGTTAGTGTTCACAACCATAAGCCAAGCCTCATTTATCAAGACTTAACCAACACATAAACCGTTATTATTTCTCCATCACTTCCACCTACACTTATTTAGCATACAACTGATAAGATAAACTTATTTTGCCTCTAGTTAAGCCAAGACTCATTGATCAATACTTAGCCAACTCACAAACAGTTAATATTTCTCCACTACTGCCACCTAGACTTATCTAGCACACAGCTGCACACCCTAAACCCATTAAGATAAACTTAATTACTATTGGGGTAAGCTCAGACACATTGATCAAGACTTAGCTAACTCACACACTTTTTACCTATTTAAGCCGTCTGACGTAAATATACTCCATTTAGCCAATTCACTATCATTTTACTCTTTTTTTCATCTCAATATGGCAGCGCTCACACCATTATTTAGCAAATACACATTCCTTTCACCCTTTTTCACCACCAATTGGCAACTCTCATACCAGTATTTCGCGAAGACACAAACCTTTAATGCTTAAAGCGCCCCCTAGTGGTGAAATTTGGATATCTATCGTTATCTTTTTTAATGGTTTTTTGTGTCAACTCTCTTTTTCTATATACTGTTATCTGCTGTCTGGTATTAGATATCTGGTGTCTGGTATTAGTTATCTGGTGTCTGGTATTAGGTATCTGCTGTCTGGTATTAGTAATCTGGTGTCTGGTATTAGGAATCTGGTGTCTGGTGTTAGTTTCTGGTGTCTGGTATTAGAAATCTGGTGTCTGGTGTTAGTTATCTGGTGTCTGGTATTAGTTTCTGGTGTCTGGTATTAGGTATCTGCTGCCTGGTATTAGAAATCTGGTGTCTGGTATTAGTTTCTGGTGTCTGGTATTAGTTATCTGGTGTCTGGTATTAGTTTCTGGTGTCTGGTATTAGATATCTGGTGTCTGGTATTAGTTATCTGGTGTCTGGTATTAGGTATCTGCTGTCTGGTATTAGGAATCTGGTGTCTGGTATTAGTTATCTGGTGTCTGGTATTAGTTTCTGGTGTCTGGTATTAGGTATCTGCTGTCTGGTATTAGGAATCTGAAGTCTGGTATTAGTTTCTGGTGTCTGGTATTAGTTATCTGGTGTCTGGTATTAGTTATCTGGTGTCTGGTATTAGTTATCTGGTGTCTGGTATTAGTTATCTGGTGTCTGGTATTAGTTATCTGCTGTCTAGTATTAGATATCTGGTGTCTGGTATTAGTTTCTGGTGTCTGGTACTAGTTATCTGGTGTCTGGTATTAGTTATCTGCTGTCTGCTATTAGATATCTGGTGTCTGGTATTAGTTATCTGGTGTCTGGTATTAGGTATCTGCTGTCTGGTATTAGTTATCTGGTGTCTGGTATTAGTTTCTGGTGTCTGGTATTAGGTATCTGCTGTCTGGTATTAGGAATCTGGTGTCTGGTATTAGTTTATGGTGTCTGGTATTAGGTATCTGCTGTCTGGTATTAGGAATCTGAAGTCTGGTATTTGTTTCTGGTGTCTGGTATTAGTTATCTGGTGTCTGGTATTAGTTATCTGGTGTCTGGTATTAGTTACTGGTGTCTGGTATTAGTTATCTGGTGTCTGGTATTAGTTATCTGGTGTCTGGTATTAGTTATCTGCTGTCTAGTATTAGATATCTGGTGTCTGGTATTAGTTTCTGGTGTCTGGTATTAGTTATCTGGTGTCTGGTATTAGTTATCTGCTTTCTGGTATTAGATATCTGGTGTCTGGTATTAGTTATCTGTTGTCTGGTATTAGGTATCTGCTGTCTGGTATTAGTTATCTGGTGTCTGGTATTAGTTTCTGGTGTCTGGTATTAGGTATCTGCTGTCTGGTATTTAGAATCTGGTGTCTGGTATTAGTTTCTGGTGTCTGGTATTAGTTACCTGGTATCTGGTATTAGTTATCTGGTGTCTGGTATTAGTTATCTGGTGTGTGGTATTAGTTATCTGGTGTCTGGTATTAGTTATCTGCTGTCTGGTATTAGATATCTGGTGTCTGGTATTAGTTATCTGGTGTCTGGTATTAGGTATCTGCTGTCTGGTATTAGGAATCTGGTGTCTGGTATTAGGAATCTGGTGTCTGGTATTAGTTTCTGGTGTCTGGTATTAGATATCTGGTGTCTGGTATTAGTTATCTGGTGTCTGGTATTAGTTATCTGCTGTCTGGTATTAAATATCTGGTGTCTGGTATTAGTTATCTGGTGTCTGGTATTAGTTATCTGGTGTCTGGTATTAGTTATCTGCTGTCTGGTATTAGATATCTGGTGTCTGGTATTAGTTATCTGGTGTCTGGTATTAGTTTCTGGTGTCTGGTATTAGGTATCTGCTGTCTGGTATTAGGAATCTGGTGTCTGGTATTAGTTTCTGGTGTCTGGTATTAGTTATCTGGTGTCTGGTATTAGTTATCTGGTGTCTTGTATTAGTTATCTGGTGTCTGGTATTAGTTATCTGGTGTCTGGTATTAGTTATCTGCTGTCTGGTATTAGATATCTGGTGTCTGGTATTAGTTATCTGGTGTCTGGTATTAGGTCTCTGCTGTCTGGTATTAGGAATCTGGGGTCTGGTATTAGTTTCTGGTGTCTGGTATTAGATATCTGGTGTCTGGTATTAGTTATCTGGTGTCTGGTATTAGTTATCTGGTGTCTGGTATTAGTTATATGGTGTCTGGTATTAGTTATCTGGTGTCTGGTATTAGTTATCTGGTGTCTGGTATTAGTTATCTGCTGTCTGGTATTAGATATCTGGTGTCTGGTACTAGTTATCTGGTGTCTGGTATTAGATATCTGGTGTCTGGTATTATTTATCTGGTGTCTGGTATTAGTTTCTGTTGTCTGGTACTAGATATCTGGTGTCTGGTATTAGTTATCTGGTGTCTGGTATTAGTTTCTGGTGTCCGGTATTAGTTTCTGGTGTCTGGTATTAGATATCTGGTGTCTGGTATTAGTTATCTGGTGTCTGGTATTAGTTATCTGGTGTCTGGTATTAGTTATCTGGTGTCTAGTATTAGTTATCTGGTGGCTGGTATTAGATATCTGGTGTCTGGTATTAGTTATCTGGTGTCTGGTATTAGTTATCTGGTGTCTGGTTTTAGTTATCTGCTGTCTGGTATTAGATATCTGGTGTCTGGTATTAGTTACCTGGTGTCTGGTATTAGGTATCTGCTGTCTGGTATTAGCAATCTGGTGTCTGGTATTAGGAATCTGGTGTCTGGTGTTAGTTTCTGGTGTCTGGTATTATGTAAAGGTTGTGCTCAGTATGGCCCTAACTCAGAATGGTCCTATGCAGGTAGGATGTATGTAAGTGTATTTGTGAGGCCCTATAGCCCAATTTTTATTTTTATACAGCTGTACAGGGGGTCCAGCTTATAACTAGGCGTTCAAAGGAACTGCCAGAAAAAGTGAGAATTCAATAATTAAACTAGGCAAGTTATTGCCGGTTTGCGTTTAGAAATTAAAGTATGATTTATTGAACAAATTTCCCTGCTTATATACTAGTTTTACAAATCTTAATTAGCCTTTCTAACTTACGTTTCATATTTACAATTATGTTTTTGTTTCTTTTCTTTACCATGAAAATAGTAAGCATTATTTTATTAACCAATCAAAAAGGGAATTTGGTAATCAACAATTTATATTGTGACTCAAAAGAATGTCACTCAATTTCTTGCATTTCAGCATTCTTATTATTTTGGGTTGTGTTTCAATGCTTGTGCATTGAACTGATATTGCAGCAATGCAAGTAATTTCTGCTACAGTGCATTACTTTAAATGTGGTACACTACAATTAGATATCTGGTGTCTGGTATTAGGTATCTGCTGTCTGGTATTAGGAATCTGGTGTCTGGTATTAGTTTCTGGTGTCTGGTATTAGTTATCTGGTGTCTGGTATTAGTTTCTGGTGTCTGGTATTAGATATCTGGTGTCTGGTATTAGTTATCTGGTGTCTGGTATTAGGTATCTGCTGTCTGGTATTAGGAATCTGGTGTCTGGTATTAGTTATCTGGTGTCTGGTATTAGTTTCTGGTGTCTGGTATTAGGTATCTGCTGTCTGGTATTAGGAATCTGGTGTCTAGTATTAGTTTCTGGTGTCTGGTATTAGTTATCTGGTGTCTGGTATTAGTTTCTGGTGTATGGTATTAGATATCTGGTGTCTGGTATTAGTTATCTGGTGTCTGGTATTAGGTATCTGCTGTCTGGTATTAGGAATCTGGTGTCTGGTATTAGTTATCTGGTGTCTGGTATTAGTTTCTGGTGTCTGGTATTAGGTATCTGCTGTCTGGTATTAGGAATCTGGTGTCTGGTATTAGTTATCTGGTGTCTGGTATTAGTTTCTGGTGTCTGGTATTAGGTATCTGCTGTCTGGTATTAGGAATCTGGTGTCTGGTGTTAGTTTCTGGTGTCTGGTATTATGTAAAGGTTGTGCTCAGTATGGCCCTAACTCAGTATGGTCCTATGCAGGTAGGATGTATGTAAGTGTATTTGTGAAGCCCTATTATTATTTTTATACCGCTGTACAGGGGGTCCAGCTTATAACTAGGCGTTCAAAGGAACTGCCAGAAAAAGTGAGAATTCAATAATTAAACTAGGCAAGTTATTGCCGGTTTGCGTTTAGAAATTAAAGTATGATTTATTGAACAAATTTCCCTGCTTATATACTAGTTTTACAAATCTTAATTAGCCTTTCTAACTTACGTTTCATATTTACAATTATGTTTTTGTTTCTTTTCTTTACCATGAAAATAGTAAGCATTATTTTATTAACCAATCAAAAAGGGAATTTGGTAATCAACAATTTATATTGTGACTCAAAAGAATGTCACTCAATTTCTTGCATTTCAGCATTCTTATTATTTTGGGTTGTGTTTCAATGCTTGTGCATTGAACTGATATTGCAGCAATGCAAGTAATTTCTGCTACAGTGCATTACTATAAATGTGGTACACTACACCCTCACCCTTAAGAGAAAAATTATGTAAGTAATTTTTCTTACCATTCTCATAGTAAAGTTACAAAAAATGTTTTTAATGTATATGATAATGTATAAAAAAATATAAAATATATATGTAAATAAATTTATTTTGGTATATAATGTTTTCTTAAAGTGTAATAAAATTTTAAAATGTTATAAAATATGTTTGATTATTTTTGAGTCTAAATTAAAAAAATTATTTGCTTACAGATAAAATTTTGTTTAGTATTTACAGTTTATATTAATAGTATTCTTATGAATTTTATGTTTATTTACATGTATAATTATTCTAGAATTTATATTTATAAATTTTTGTAGGGTTTCAAATTATTGTTGTGTATTTCTTTTGGTTTTCCTTCATATTCTATTGTAGTGTTTACACCGTTTCTACTTAATATTTTATAAGGCTTTGTATGGGCTTTGATTTTTCTTTCTATTTTCTACTTTAACTAGTACTAAATCTCCTATTTTTAAATTAAGTCTATTTTCATATTTATTGTTTATTACTCTATTTTCTTTTGCTTTTGTTGATAAGTCTCTAGCTCTTTTTAGTGTAAATTGTAATTTGCGTCGTAGTTCTTGTGCGTAGTCATCAAAGTTATAAAATTTTGTATTGTTGTCTACAATGTCAGATGGTAGGGATGGTAATTTTCCGTATACTAATTCATATGGCGAGTAGCCTGTGTCAATGTGTGGTGCCGTGTTATAGGCAAAAGTAAAATATGGAATCCACTTATCCCACTCATAATCATTTGCGGTTGTTAATAGAAATTCGTTAAGTACCCTGTGATTTCTTTCAATTGATCCTAGTGTTTCATGATGATAAGGTGTTGAAAAATTTTGTTTTATTCCTAGTAACGAACATATGTTACTCATTATTTCATTTTTAAATTCTGTTCCTCTATCTGACTTAAGTACTTTAAATTGTCCGTATTTTAAAATAAATTGTTCAACAAGTGTTTTGGCTGTTGTAAGTGCATCTTTTGTCGGCATTGGGTGAGCAACGACAAATTTTGTCAGTTCGCACTGCATGGTTAAAATGTATCGGTAATCATTTGAAATACGAAGAGGTCCTACGGTGTCAATTGAAATTACTTCAAAACTATTGTTTGGTGTGTCTGTTAGTGTAAGGGGTTCCTTAATGTGTTTTGTTTGTTTATTTTTCGTACATTTGTCACAATATGACACAAATTTCTTTACCATTTTTGACATGTTTTTCCAAATATATTTTTGTTTTAACTTTATGATAGTTTTTCTAATTCCTAAGTGACCTGCGTGTGTGGCATTGTGGTATTCGTCAATTAGTTTGTATTGTAATATTGCATCTGTTATTTTTGTTGGGGCATTGTATATTAATATTTTTAGTTGAGGACTTTTGTTATTTATCTTTATCTTGGCATATGCTTCTTTTATTTCTTCTTTTGTATATATTTTAAATATTTCATCATTATTTGATAGCGCTTATTCTTTTATATTTTCTTTCTTCATTTTAGATATCAGTTTCTTCAGAATCGAATCTAGTTTCGCTGAGTTATCGCTGAATCTTGCTAGCTTATTAATTTCATTATTAATTTCATTATTCATAATTTGGGTATGTAACTTCTTCATAATCGAATCTGGTTTCGATGAATTATTATTACATCCTATATTCATATTTTTGGTACGCAATTTCTTCATGTTCGAATCTGGTTTCGATGAATTATCATTATGTCCTATGTGCACAATATTATTTTCAATAATTATATCTTTTTCTTCTATTTTTCAAGCTTGTTAAATTTCAATTTTTTTATATTTTTGACGTCATTAATGGATATGCATTCCCATATTTGAAGTTGATCAGACTTCTGAGAATTACATTTTTCCATATTTCTTTCTGTTGTGAGCTCATTCTTTTCATTTATTTTATTGTTAGTTGCCTCATTGTTTTCTTTTATATTTGCCTCATTAGTTTTATTTTTCATTGCCCTTGTAGTTATTAATAATTTTTTTTCTTTTTCATCGTTTTCTAATGGTATCATTTGTCTTAATATGTCAGAGTCAATTTTTATTCTTGAAAATGCATCAGCATTAGTGTTCATTTTTCCTTTCTTATAAATAATTGTAAAATCATAATCACTTAAATCTAGTCTAATTCTTGTCATTTTAGATTAAGGATTCTTATGTGAAAAGAGCGAAATTAAAGGTCTGTGGTCTGTTACTACTATGAATTGTCTTCCATATAGATAAGGTTTAAAATAATTTATTCCCCAGTGTATTGCTAATAGTTCTTTTTCAATGACTAGTTTATTCATGTCATGTTTTTGTAATGCTTTACTTGCATATGAAATTGGTAAATCTTGTCCT
Source organism: Tachina lurida (assembly GCA_944452675.1). Taxonomy (NCBI): domain Eukaryota; kingdom Metazoa; phylum Arthropoda; class Insecta; order Diptera; family Tachinidae; genus Tachina; species Tachina lurida. Next base: position 134,965 of record CALYBX010000005.1, read on the forward strand.
ATTTCTCCTTGTGATAGTACGGCACCTAACGCGTAGTTTGAAGCGTCAGTTGTTAGTATAAGAGGTTTTTCAAAATCTGGGTATTGTAATACAGGTGGGTTGATTAGTTTTTCTTTTAGTGTTTCGAAGGCATGTTGGCATTGTTCTGTCCATTTGAATTCTGTCGATTTCTTTAAAAGTGCGTTTAGATCTTTAGCGATGTCAGCAAAATTAGGTATGAATTTTCTGTAATAATTGCAAAATGCAATGAATCGTCTTACTTCGTCTGCGTTTTTAGGTATTGGATAATTTTGTATTGTTTCATATTTAGATGGGTCTGTCTTTACACCGTCTTTTGTTATTAAATGTCCCAAGTAAATCACTTCTGGTCTTAAAAAACAACATTTCTTTGGATTAAGTTTTAGATTGTACTTTTGAAGTCTGTCCAGTACTTTTATTAAATTTTGGTTGTGATGGTTTAAGCTACATCTATATACTATTATGTCATCTACATAAAGAAATGCTTCGGATTCTAGTCCGGAAAGTGCTATTGTTAGCATTCGTTGAAAGCTGTTTGAAGAAATTTTTAGTCCGAAAGTTAGTCTTTTGAATTGGTAGTGGCCTTGAGGCGTAGAAAATGCTGTAAGTGGTCTAGATTCTTCATTTAATTCAATCTGGTGAAATGAGCTTGTCATGTCTAGTGTAGAAAACCATTTGGCTCTACCAAGTTTGTCTAAAATATCTTCTAGTCTAGTTAGTGGAAATTTGTCGCTTACAATTTTGTCGTTCAGTTTTCTAAAGTCTACTACTAGTCTCCATTTCTTTTTGTCTTCCGTGTTCTTTTTGGGTACCAAGAGGAGTGGAGCATTATATGGGCTAATTGATGGTTCTATTATATCATCATCAAGCATTGTTTGTACTTGTTCGTTTATTATTTCAGTATGTGCATGAGGTAATCTGTATTTTTTTATGTACACTGGTGTATTGTCTGACGTCATGATGTTCTGTGTCTAAAAATTGTTGACGCTTAATTTTTCGTCTTCGAGGTGAAAAACATTTTGATATTTCCTAAAAATTTTTGTTAATTCTGTTTTTGCATAATTGTCATTATTATTTAATTTCAAGTCATTTATTATTTGTTCAAAACGTTTGGGGTTATTAACATTATTGTAATTTAATATTTCATAGTTTTTAAGTGTGTCAGTTTGGAGTTTAATGCCTTTTAAAATTATTTCATCATTTGTTGTATTTAATATTTTTACATGAGTCATGCCGTTTTTCGGTGCTATTGAGTTACTTAAAAATACGCCTGGTTTTAATTCATTATTAAAAATTACGCTATCTTCAGTTAAGTTTAATTTTAATGCTTGTATTATTTCTGTTCTTGGTGGTACTTTTATTTGTAGTGACGTAAATGATTTTGTATGCATTGGAAGTGTTATAGTTGTATTATTTGTAAATATGGAAATTGTGAATGTTTCGTAATCTATTTTGCAAAGGTATTTCTTGAGAAAATCTCTACCTATTATTCCGTCTGTTTCTATGGGAAAGTCTGAATCTACTATATGTAATGGGTGTAAGCATATTTCATTTGCTAAATTTAGTTCTATTTCTATTGTACCTAGTGAATGGATTTCTTCTGTAGTAATGCCTGTTAATTTGCATCTTTCTTCTTCGTTTAAAAATTCATATTGGAATTCATTTTGCATTCGACAAAGTGATATGTCAGCTCCTGTGTCAATAAGAAATGTGAAAGTTTTATTTTTGTATTTAGTGGTTATGAAGTTTGTGTTATTATCAGATACTTTGTGTATTTTTAATTTTGGCTGTCCGGAATATCTCTGTATTCCGAGCCTACTGCGTTTCCCGAATCTTGTATTGTGTGTATATGTCTGTTGTTATTTCTGTATGTGTTATTTTGTCTATTATTACTGTTTCCATTCCTATTATTGTTTCTATTAAAATTTGTATTGTTTCTATAGTTATTAAAATTGTTTCCTCTATTAAAATTGTTATTTCTGGAGTTAAAAAATTTATTGTTTATGTTATTATTATGGTTATTACTGCGATTTGTATTGTTAAAATTACTATTATTTCTATTCTGATTTCTATTATTAAATCTAATTCTCTGATGCATAATATGTGCTTGAGCATTTGAATTGTTGGATTCTTCTGCAATTTCTAAAGCTTCTGCAAGTGTTTTTACTCTGCTTGCTTCTATTGTTTTTACTATTTCTCTATTGGCTAATCCATTTTAAAATGCGTTAAATGCAATGATACCATTTGATTGTATTATTGCATTTCTGCTTTCTTCACCTATGCTTGATATTTGTAATTCGTTTAATTCTGAAATTAAACTTTCAATTTTGTCTGCGAATTTTCGTACGTCACCTTGTTGTGATATTTTATTTAAGTCATTTAAGATACTATTTGGTGTTTGTCTTGTCTTGTAATTTTTCTTAAGTTCTTTTATTAATTCTTCTAAATTGTTTGGTATAATAGTTTGCTTTATTCTGTTTTGTACTTTTTGATCTAATCTTGTTTTAAAAACGAATTGAAAGAAATTGGGTTTCTTTGTATCTTCTAGGGTCTCTTGAATCAATTCCAAATTGGCTATGAATGGGTTAAGTTCTTCCTTTCTACCAGAGTAAATGGGAATTAACTTTGCAATTGATGCAAGCTCTGAAGCGTTCATTGTCATTGTTGCAGTTGGTTGTGTCATGTCTGAGTTTTTTTAAATTTTTCTAATTAATTGTTGATGTAGAGAGCTAGGTATTTCTAATTCTAATCCTTTTCTTGTTGATATTTTTGAAAGTTTATCTCTTATATCTAAGAAAAATGCGTCGGCTGCGACTTTGTGTGAAGTTGTCAGTCGATTATAGTTTACGTTTAATATTACTCTTATTTCTTCAAATTTTGTTATTAGATTCTGTATGTGTTTTTCAATTGTCTCGTCTTTTGTTGCTCTATCAGTGTTTAAACATTTATAGGACTTATCAAAATTTTCTTTTATCAATCTAATTTTACTAACAATATTTTGCCATTCCATTAAAAATGTATTTTTATTTAATTTTGTTTTATTTTAATATTAAATTTTATCTAAATTATGATTTTCCTCGCATTTTTACTAATTTGAATTAAAAAAAAAATTGTATTCTAAATATTATACTTTCTTAATAATAGGATTGTCTCTAATTCTGTTTTTGTTGGATTTAGTATTTCTTCCCTATCTGGAGTTCCTTCAATTCCTAAGTCTTTCCATAATTGGGTTAACCACCGAATGGAATACTGAATTTGTTCTTCAGTGTTTTCTTCTGTTAAGACCTGATTTTCTTTTAATATAGGTAAAGAGTTCTGCTTATGTCTCGGTTTTACCATTTTTCTATTTGTCTTTAATAATAATTAGATTTTATATAACTGTTCAAAATTTATTTAACAAAAGTTTAATTTTTTAGTAATTTAATTTGTTTTTTTATGTTAATTTTTTCTTTTTGGTTAATAGCTAAATTTAACTTATTATAGAGTACCGCTATTTCTTTGCGTTTTTGAAATTTTCTTCCTCCTCGCTTCTTCTTTTGAACTTTTGGTGTTTCTTCCAGTGATTTCTTATGGGTTTGTTGTCTTCTCCTGTATTCTTCTATGCTGATGGGCTTTGGGCCAGCATTAAGAGGTGTTGGTATGTATATAGGTGCTGTTTTTGCTGTTGGTGAAGGTTTGTATTCTGTTTATTTATATTTTTCTTCTAGGTATTTTTCCCAGCGTGAAAAAATTTCGTCTATTTCTTCTGACATGGATATAATGTTTCTTTTAGGGGTTGGTAATGTAATGGTTTTGATCTGGGTTGTTAGTGGATTGGTTTTGCTTTAGTAGTATTCTCAGGTAGTGATTACAGTGGCTTCAGCTTTTCTTTTTCACCAGGTTTTTGTCCACAGGATTGTAGTTGCAATTTTTAATTTATTGTAGGAAGGTTCTTTTTATCCGCAGGATCGCCATGTAAAGGTTGTGTATAGGATGTGCTCAGTATGGCCCTAACTCAGTATGGTCCTATGCAGGTAGGATGTATGTAAGTGTATTTGTGAAGCCCTATTATTATTTTTATACCGCTGTACAGGGGGTCCAGCTTATAACTAGGCGTTCAAAGGAACTGCCAGAAAAAGTGAGAATTCAATAATTAAACTAGGCAAGTTATTGCCGGTTTGCGTTTAGAAATTAAAGTATGATTTATTGAACAAATTTCCCTGCTTATATACTAGTTTTACAAATCTTAATTAGCCTTTCTAACTTACGTTTCATATTTACAATTATGTTTTTGTTTCTTTTCTTTACCATGAAAATAGTAAGCATTATTTTATTAACCAATCAAAAAGGGAATTTGGTAATCAACAATTTATATTGTGACTCAAAAGAATGTCACTCAATTTCTTGCATTTCAGCATTCTTATTATTTTGGGTTGTGTTTCAATGCTTGTGCATTGAACTGATATTGCAGCAATGCAAGTAATTTCTGCTACAGTGCATTACTTTAAATGTGGTACACTACAATTAGATATCTGGTGTCTGGTATTAGGTATCTGCTGTCTGGTATTAGGAATCTGGTGTCTGGTATTAGTTTCTGGTGTCTGGTATTAGTTATCTGGTGTCTGGTATTAGTTTCTGGTGTCTGGTATTAGATATCTGGTGTCTGGTATTAGTTATCTGGTGTCTGGTATTAGGTATCTGCTGTCTGGTATTAGGAATCTGGTGTCTGGTATTAGTTATCTGGTGTCTGGTATTAGTTTCTGGTGTCTGGTATTAGGTATCTGCTGTCTGGTATTAGGAATCTGGTGTCTAGTATTAGTTTCTGGTGTCTGGTATTAATTATCTGGTGTCTGGTATTAGTTATCTGGTGTCTGGTATTAGTTATCTGGTGTCTGGTATTAGTTATCTGGTGTCTGGTATTAGTTATCGGCTGTCTGGTATTAGATATCTGGTGTCTGGTATTAGTTTCTGGTGTCTGGTATTAGTTATCTGGTGTCTGGTATTAGTTATCTGCTGTTTGGTATTAGATATCTGGTGTCTGGTATTAGTTATCTGGTGTCTGGTATTAGGTATCTGCTGTCTGGTATTAGTTATCTGGTGTCTGGTATTAGTTTTTGGTGTCTGGTATTAGGTATCTGCTGTCTGGTATTAGGAATCTGGTGTCTGGAATTAGTTTCTGGTGTCTATTATTAGTTATCTGGTGTCTGGTATTAGTTATCTGGTGTCTGGTATTAGTTATCTGGTGTCTGGTATTAGTAATCTGCTGTCTGGTATTAGATATCTGGTGTCTGGTATTAGTTATCTGGCGTCTGGTATTAGGTATCTGGTGTCTGGTATTAGTTATCTGTTGTCTGGTATTAGTTTCTGTTGTCTGGTATTAGTTTCTGGTGTCTGGTATTAGTTATCTGGTGTCTGGTATTAGTTTCTGGTGTCTGGTATTAGTTATCTGGTGTCTGGTATTATTTTCTGGTGTCTGGTATTAGATATCTGGTGTCTGGTATTAGTTATCTGGTGTCTGGTATTAGTTATCTGGTGTCTGGTATTAGTTTCTGGTGTCTGGTATTAGTTTCTGGTGTCTGGTATTATTTATCTGGTGTCTGGTATTAGTTATCTGGTGTCTGGTATTAGTTATCGGCTGTCTGGTATTAGATATCTGGTGTCTGGTATTAGTTTCTGGTGTCTGGTATTAGTTATCTGGTGTCTGGTATTAGTTATCTGCTGTTTGGTATTATATATCTGGTGTCTGGTATTAGTTATCTGGTGTCTGGTATTAGGTATCTGCTGTCTGGTATTAGTTATCTGGTGTCTGGTATTAGTTTCTGTTGTCTGGTATTAGTTTCTGGTGTCTGGTATTAGTTATCTGGTGTCTGGTATTAGTTTCTGGTGTCTGGTATTAGTTATCTGGTGTCTGGTATTAGTTTCTGGTGTCTGGTATTAGTTATCTGGTGTCTGGTATTTGTTTCTGGTGTCTGGTATTAGTTATCTGGTGTCTGGTATTATTTTCTGGTGTCTGGTATTAGATATCTGGTGTCTGGTATTAGTTATCTGGTGTCTGGTATTAGTTATCTGGTGTCTGGTATTAGTTTCTGGTGTCTGGTATTAGTTTCTGGTGTCTGGTATTATTTATCTGGTGTCTGGTATTAGTTATCTGGTGTCTGGTATTAGTTATCGGCTGTCTGGTATTAGATATCTGGTGTCTGGTATTAGTTTCTGGTGTCTGGTATTAGTTATCTGGTGTCTGGTATTAGTTATCTGCTGTTTGGTATTAGATATCTGGTGTCTGGTATTAGTTATCTGGTGTCTGGTATTAGGTATCTGCTGTCTGGTATTAGTTATCTGGTGTCTGGTATTAGTTTCTGTTGTCTGGTATTAGTTTCTGGTGTCTGGTATTAGTTATCTGGTGTCTGGTATTAGTTTCTGGTGTCTGGTATTAGTTATCTGGTGTCTGGTATTAGTTTCTGGTGTCTGGTATTATTTATCTGGTGTCTGGTATTAGTTTCTGGTGTCTGGTATTAGTTATCTGGTGTCTGGTATTAGTTATCTGGTGTCTGGTATTAGGAATCTGGTGTCTGGTATTAGTTATCTGGTGTCTGGTATTAGGTATCTGCCGTCTGGTATTAGATATCTGGTATCTGGTATTAGGTATCTGGTGTCTGGTATTAGTTATCTGGTGTCTGGTATTAGTTACTGGTGTCTGGTATTAGATATCTGGTGTCTGGTATTAGTTATCTGGTGTCTGGTATTAGTTTCTGGTGTCTGGTATTAGATAGCTGGTGTCTGGTATTAGTTATCTGGTGTCTGGTATTAGTTTCTGGTGTCTGGTGTTAGTTATCTGGTGTCTGGTATTAGTTATCTGGTGTCTGGTATTAGTTTCTGATGTCTGGTATTAGGAATCTGGTGTCTGGTGTTAGTTATCTGGTGTCTGGTATTAGTTATCTGGTGTCTGGTATTAGTTTCTGGTGTCTGGTATTAGTTATCTGGTGTCTGGAATTAGTTATCTGGTGTCTGGTATTAGTTATCTGGTGTCTGGTATTAGTTTCTGGTGTCTGGTATTAGATATCTGGTGACTGGTATTAGTTATCTGGTGCCTGCTATTAGTTTCTGGTGTCTGGTATTAGTTATCTGGTGTCTGGTATTAGTTATCTGGTGTCTGGTATTAGTTTCTGGTGTCTAATATTAGATATCTGGTGTCTGGTATTAGTTATCTGGTGTCTGGTATTAGTTATCTGGTGTCTGGTATTAGTTATCTGGTGCCTGCTATTAGTTTCTGGTGTCTGGTATTAGTTATCTGGTGTCTGGTATTAGTTATCTGGTGTCTGGTATTAGTTATCTGGTGTCTAGTAATAATAGTTTCTGGTGTCTGGTATTAGATATCTGGTGTCTGGTATTAGTTATCTGGTGTCTGGTATTAGTTTTTGGTGTCTGGTATTAGTTATCTGGTGTCTGGTATTAGTTATCTGGTGTCTGGTATTAGTTATCTGGTGTCTGGTATTAGTTATCTGGTGTCTGGTATTAGTTTCTGGTGTCTGGTATTAGTTATCTGGTATCTGGTATTAGTTTCTGGTGTCTGGTATTAGTTATCTGGTGTCTGGTGATAGTTATCTGGTGTCTGGTATTAGTAATCTGGTGTCTGGTATTAGTTTCTGGTGTCTGGTATTAGATATCTGGTGTCTGGTATTAGTTATCTGGTGTCTGGTATTAGTTTCTGGTGTCTGGTATTAGATATCTGGTGTCTGGTATTAGTTATCTGGTGTCTGGTATTAGATATCTGGTGTCTGGTATTAGTTATCTGGTGTCTGGTATTAGTTATCTGGTGTCTGGTATTAGTTTCTGGTGTCTGGTATTAGTTATCTGGTCTCTGGTATTAGTTATCTGGTGTCTGGTATTAGTTTCTGGTGTCTGGTATTAGATATCTGGTGTCTGGTATTAGTTATCTCGTGTCTGGTATTAGATATCTGGTGTCTGGTATTAGTTATCTGGTGTCTGGTATTAGTTATCTGGTGTCTGGTATTAGATATCTGGTGTCTGGTATTAGTTATCTGGTGTCTGGTATTAGTTACCTGGTGTCTGGTATTAGTTTCTGGTGTCTGGTATTAGTTATCTGGTGTCTGGTATTAGTTATCTGGTGTCTGGTATTAGTTTTTGGTGTCTGGTATTAGATATCTGGTGTCTGGTATTAGTTATCTGGTGTCTGGTATTAGATATCTGGTGTCTGGTATTAGTTATCTGGTGTCTGGTATTAGTTATCTGTTGTCTGGTATTAGTTATCTGGTGTCTGGTATTAGTTATCTGGTGTCTGGTATTAGTTATCTGGTGTCTGGTATTAGTTATCTGGTGTCTGGTATTAGGAATCTGGTGTCTGGTATTAGTTTCTTGTGTCTGGTATTAGTTATCTGGTGTCTGGTATTAGTTATCTGGTGTCTGGTATTAGTTTCTGGTGTCTGGTATTAGATATCTGGTGTCTGGTATTAGTAATCTGGTGTCTGGTATTAGATATCTGGTGTCTGGTATGAGTTATCTGGTGTCTGGTATTAGTTTCTGGTGTCTGGTATTAGTTATCTGGTGTCTGGTATTAGTTTCTGGTGTCTGGTATTAGATATCTGGTGTCTGGTATTAGTTTCTGGTGTCTGGTATTAGATATCTGGTGTCTGGTATTAGTTATCTGGTGTCTGGTATTAGTTATCTGGTGTCTGGTATTAGTTATCTGGTGTCTGGTATTAGTTTCTGGTGTCTCGTATTAGAAATCTGGTGTCTGGTATTAGTTAGCTGGTGTCTTGTATTAGTTTCTGGTGTCTGGTATTAGTTATCTGGTGTCTGGTATTCGTTTCTGGTGTCTGGTATTAGTTATCTGGTGTCTGGTATTAGGAATCTGGTGTCTGGTATTAGTTTCTGGTGTCTGGTATTAGTTATCTGGTGTCTGGTATTAGATATCTGGTGTCTGGTGTTAGTTATCTGGTGTCTGGTATTAGTTATCTGGTGTCTGGTATTAGTTTCTGGTGTCTGGTATTAGATATCTGGTGACTGGTATTAGTTATCTGGTGTCTGGTATTAGTTATCTGGTGTCTGGTATTAGTTTCTGGTGTCTGGTATTAGTTATCTGGTGTCTGGTATTAGTTTCTGGTGTCTGGTATTAGTTATCTGGTGTCTGGTATTAGTTATCTGGTGTCTGGTATTAGGAATCTGGTGTCTGGTATTAGTTATCTGGTGTCTGGTATTAGTTTCTGGTGTCTGGTATTAGATATCTGGTGTCTGGTATTAGGAATCTGGTGTCTGGTATTAGTTTCTGGTGTCTGGTATTAGTTATTTGGTGTCTGGTATTAGTTATCTGGTGTCTGGTATTAGGAATCTGGTGTCTGGTATGAGTTATCTGGTGTCTGGTATTAGTTTCTGGTGTCTGGTATTAGTTATCTGGTGTCTGGTATTAGTTATCTGGTGTCTGGTATTAGTTATCTGGTGTCTGGTATTAGTTTCTGGTTTCTGGTATTAGTTATCTGGTGTCTGGTATTAGTTATCTGGTGTCTGGTATTAGTTATCTGGTGTCTGGTATTAGTTTCTGGTGTCTGGTATTAGATATCTGGTGACTGGTATTAGTTATCTGGTGTCTGGTATTAGGAATCTGGTGTCTGGTATTAGTTTCTGGTGTCTGGTATTAGATATCTGGTGTCTGGTATTAGTTATCTGGTGTCTGGTATTAGTTTCTGGTGTCTGGTATTAGATATCTGGTGTCTGGTATTAGTTATCTGGTGTCTGGTATTAGATATCTGGTGTCTGGTATTAGTTATCTGGTGTCTGGTATTAGTTATCTGGTGTCTGGTATTAGTTTCTGGTGTCTGGTATTAGTTATCTGGTCTCTGGTATTAGTTATCTGGTGTCTGGTATTAGATATCTGGTGTCTGGTGTTAGTTATCTGGTGTCTGGTATTAGATATCTGGTGTCTGGTATTAGTTATCTGGTGTCTGGTATTAGTTATCTGGTGTCTGGTATTAGATATCTGGTGTCTGGTATTAGTTATCTGGTGTCTGGTATTAGTTACCTGGTGTCTGGTATTAGTTTCTGGTGTCTGGTATTAGTTATCTGGTGTCTGGTATTAGTTATCTGGTGTCTGGTATTAGTTTCTGGTGTCTGGTATTAGATATCTGGTGTCTGGTATTAGTTATCTGGTGTCTGGTATTAGATATCTGGTGTCTGGTATTAGTTATCTGGTGTCTGGTATTAGTTATCTGTTGTCTGGTATTAGTTATCTGGTGTCTGGTATTAGTTATCTGGTGTCTGGTATTAGTTATCTGGTGTCTGGTATTAGTTATCTGGTGTCTGGTATTAGGAATCTGGTGTCTGGTATTAGTTTCTTGTGTCTGGTATTAGTTATCTGGTGTCTGGTATTAGTTATCTGGTGTCTGGTATTAGTTTCTGGTGTCTGGTATTAGATATCTGGTGTCTGGTATTAGTAATCTGGTGTCTGGTATTAGATATCTGGTGTCTGGTATGAGTTATCTGGTGTCTGGTATTAGTTTCTGGTGTTTGGTATTAGTTATCTGGTGTCTGGTATTAGTTTCTGGTGTCTGGTATTAGATATCTGGTGTCTGGTATTAGTTTCTGGTGTCTGGTATTAGATATCTGGTGTCTGGTATTAGTTATCTGGTGTCTGGTATTAGTTATCTGGTGTCTGGTATTAGTTATCTGGTGTCTGGTATTAGTTTCTGGTGTCTCGTATTAGAAATCTGGTGTCTGGTATTAGTTAGCTGGTGTCTTGTATTAGTTTCTGGTGTCTGGTATTAGTTATCTGGTGTCTGGTATTCGTTTCTGGTGTCTGGTATTAGTTATCTGGTGTCTGGTATTAGGAATCTGGTGTCTGGTATTAGTTTCTGGTGTCTGGTATTAGTTATCTGGTGTCTGGTATTAGATATCTGGTGTCTGGTGTTAGTTATCTGGTGTCTGGTATTAGTTATCTGGTGTCTGGTATTAGTTTCTGGTGTCTGGTATTAGATATCTGGTGACTGGTATTAGTTATCTGGTGTCTGGTATTAGGAATCTGGTGTCTGGTATTAGTTTCTGGTGTCTGGTATAAGTTATCTGGTGTCTGGTATTAGTTTCTGGTGTCTGGTATTAGTTATCTGGTGTCTGGTATTAGTTATCTGGTGTCTGGTATTAGGAATCTGGTGTCTGGTATTAGTTATCTGGTGTCTGGTATTAGTTTCTGGTGTCTGGTATTAGATATCTGGTGTCTGGTATTAGGAATCTGGTGTCTGGTATTAGTTTCTGGTGTCTGGTATTAGTTACTTGGTGTCTGGTATTAGTTATCTGGTGTCTGGTATTAGGAATCTGGTGTCTGGTATGAGTTATCTGGTGTCTGGTATTAGTTTCTGGTGTCTGGTATTAGTTATCTGGTGTCTGGTATTAGTTATCTGGTGTCTGGTATTAGTTATCTGGTGTCTGGTATTAGTTTCTGGTTTCTGGTATTAGTTATCTGGTGTCTGGTATTAGTTATCTGGTGTCTGGTATTAGTAATCTGGTGTCTGGTATTAGTTTCTGGTGTCTGGTATTAGATATCTGGTGACTGGTATTAGTTATCTGGTGTCTGGTATTAGGAATCTGGTGTCTGGTATTAGTTTCTGGTGTCTGGTATTAGTTATCTGGTGTCTGGTATTAGTTTCTGGTGTCTGGTATTAGTTATCTGGTGTCTGGTATTAGTTATCTGGTGTCTGGTATTAGGAATCTGGTGTCTGGTATTAGTTATCTGGTGTCTGGTATTAGTTTCTGGTGTCTGGTATTAGATATCTGGTGTCTGGTATTAGTTATCTGGTGTCTGGTATTAGATATCTGGTGTCTGGTATGAGTTATCTGATGTCTGGTATTTGTTTCTGGTGTCTGGTATTAGTTATCTGGTGTCTGGTATTAGTTTCTGGTGTCTGGTATTAGATATCTGGTGTCTGGTATTAGTTTCTGGTGTCTGGTATTAGATATCTGGTATCTGGTATTAGTTATCTGGTGTCTGGTATTAGTTATCTGGTGTCTGGTATTAGTTATCTGGTGTCTGGTATTAGTTTCTGGTGTCTGGTATTAGATATCTGGTGTCTTGTATTAGTTTCTGGTGTCTGGTATTAGTTTCTGGTGTCTGGTATTAGTTTCTGGTGTCTGGTATTATTTATCTGGTGTCTGGTATTAGTTTCTGGTGTCTGGTATTAGTTATCTGGTGTCTGGTATTAGATATCTGGTGTCTGGTATTAGTTATCTGGTGTCTGGTATTAGTTATCTGGTGTCTGGTATTAGTTTCTGGTGTCTGGTATTAGTTATCTGGTCTCTGGTATTAGTTATCTGGTGTCTGGTATTAGTTTCTGGTGTCTGGTATTAGATATCTGGTGTCTGGTATTAGTTATCTGGTGTCTGGTATTAGATATCTGGTGTCTGGTATTAGTTATCTGGTGTCTGGTATTAGTTATCTGGTGTCTGGTATTAGATATCTGGTGTCTGGTATTAGTTATCTGGTGTCTGGTATTAGTTACCTGGTGTCTGGTATTAGTTTCTGGTGTCTGGTATTAGTTATCTGGTGTCTGGTATTAGTTATCTGGTGTCTGGTATTAGTTTCTGGTGTCTGGTATTAGATATCTGGTGTCTGGTATTAGTTATCTGGTGTCTGGTATTAGATATCTGGTGTCTGGTATTAGTTATCTGGTGTCTGGTATTAGTTATCTGTTGTCTGGTATTAGTTATCTGGTGTCTGGTATTAGTTATCTGGTGTCTGGTATTAGTTATCTGGTGTCTGGTATTAGTTACCTGGTGTCTGGTATTAGGAATCTGGTGTCTGGTATTAGTTTCTTGTGTCTGGTATTAGTTATCTGGTGTCTGGTATTAGTTATCTGGTGTCTGGTATTAGTTTCTGGTGTCTGGTATTAGATATCTGGTGTCTGGTATTAGTAATCTGGTGTCTGGTATTAGATATCTGGTGTCTGGTATGAGTTATCTGGTGTCTGGTATTAGTTTCTGGTGTCTGGTATTAGTTATCTGGTGTCTGGTATTAGTTTCTGGTGTCTGGTATTAGATATCTGGTGTCTGGTATTAGTTTCTGGTGTCTGGTATTAGATATCTGGTGTCTGGTATTAGTTATCTGGTGTCTGGTATTAGTTATCTGGTGTCTGGTATTAGTTATCTGGTGTCTGGTATTAGTTTCTGGTGTCTCGTATTAGAAATCTGGTGTCTGGTATTAGTTAGCTGGTGTCTTGTATTAGTTTCTGGTGTCTGGTATTAGTTATCTGGTGTCTGGTATTCGTTTCTGGTGTCTGGTATTAGTTATCTGGTGTCTGGTATTAGGAATCTGGTGTCTGGTATTAGTTTCTGGTGTCTGGTATTAGTTATCTGGTGTCTGGTATTAGATATCTGGTGTCTGGTGTTAGTTATCTGGTGTCTGGTATTAGTTATCTGGTGTCTGGTATTAGTTTCTGGTGTCTGGTATTAGATATCTGGTGACTGGTATTAGTTATCTGGTGTCTGGTATTAGGAATCTGGTGTCTGGTATTAGTTTCTGGTGTCTGGTATAAGTTATCTGGTGTCTGGTATTAGTTTCTGGTGTCTGGTATTAGTTATCTGGTGTCTGTTATTAGTTATCTGGTGTCTGGTATTAGGAATCTGGTGTCTGGTATTAGTTATCTGGTGTCTGGTATTAGTTTCTGGTGTCTGGTATTAGATATCTGGTGTCTGGTATTAGGAATCTGGTGTCTGGTATTAGTTTCTGGTGTCTGGTATTAGTTATTTGGTGTCTGGTATTAGTTATCTGGTGTCTGGTATTAGGAATCTGGTGTCTGGTATGAGTTATCTGGTGTCTGGTATTAGTTTCTGGTGTCTGGTATTAGTTATCTGGTGTCTGGTATTAGTTATCTGGTGTCTGGTATTAGTTATCTGGTGTCTGGTATTAGTTTCTGGTTTCTGGTATTAGTTATCTGGTGTCTGGTATTAGTTATCTGGTGTCTGGTATTAGTAATCTGGTGTCTGGTATTAGTTTCTGGTGTCTGGTATTAGATATCTGGTGACTGGTATTAGTTATCTGGTGTCTGGTATTAGGAATCTGGTGTCTGGTATTAGTTTCTGGTGTCTGGTATTAGTTATCTGGTGTCTGGTATTAGTTTCTGGTGTCTGGTATTAGTTATCTGGTGTCTGGTATTAGTTATCTGGTGTCTGGTATTAGGAATCTGGTGTCTGGTATTAGTTATCTGGTGTCTGGTATTAGTTTCTGGTGTCTGGTATTAGATATCTGGTGTCTGGTATTAGTTATCTGGTGTCTGGTATTAGATATCTGGTGTCTGGTATGAGTTATCTGGTGTCTGGTATTTGTTTCTGGTGTCTGGTATTAGTTATCTGGTGTCTGGTATTAGTTTCTGGTGTCTGGTATTAGATATCTGGTGTCTGGTATTAGTTTCTGGTGTCTGGTATTAGATATCTGGTATCTGGTATTAGTTATCTGGTGTCTGGTATTAGTTATCTGGTGTCTGGTATTAGTTATCTGGTGTCTGGTATTAGTTTCTGGTGTCTGGTATTAGATATCTGGTGTCTTGTATTAGTTTCTGGTGTCTGGTATTAGTTTCTGGTGTCTGGTATTAGTTTCTGGTGTCTGGTATTATTTATCTGGTGTCTGGTATTAGTTTCTGGTGTCTGGTATTAGTTATCTGGTGTCTGGTATTAGTTATCTGGTGTCTGGTATTAGGAATCTGGTGTCTGGTATTAGTTATCTGGTGTCTGGTATTAGGTATCTGCTGTCTGGTATTAGATATCTGGTATCTGGTATTAGGTATCTGGTGTCTGGTATTAGTTATCTGGTGTCTGGTATTAGTTATCTGGTGTCTGGTATTAGATATCTGGTGTCTGGTATTAGTTATCTGGTGTCTGGTATTAGTTTCTGGTGTCTGGTATTAGATAGCTGGTGTCTGGTATTAGTTATCTGGTGCCTGGTATTAGTTATCTGGTGTCTGGTATTAGTTTCTGGTGTCTGGTGTTAGTTATCTGGTGTCTGGTATTAGTTATCTGGTGTCTGGTATTAGAAATCTGGTGTCTGGTATTAGTTATCTGGTGTCTGGTATTAGTTTTTGGTGTCTGGTATTAGTTATCTGGTGTCTGGTATTAGTTATCTGGTGTCTGGTATTAGTTATCTGGGGTCTGGTATTAGTTTCTGGTGTCTGCTATTAGATATCTGGTGACTGGTATTAGTTATCTGGTGTCTGGTATTAGGAATCTGGTGTCTGGTATTATTTTCTGGTGTCTAATATTAGATATCTGGTGTCTGGTATTAGTTATCTGGTGTCTGGTATTAGTTATCTGGTGTCTGGTATTAGTTTCTGGTGTCTGGTATTAGTTATCTGGTGTCTGGTATTAGTTGTCTGGTGTCTGGTATTAGTTATCTGGTGTCTGGTAATAGTTTCTGGTGTCTGGTATTAGATATCTGGTGACTGGTATTAGTTATCTGGTGTCTGGTATTAGTTTCTATTGTCTGGTATTAGTTATCTGGTGTCTGGTATTAGTTATCTGGTGTCTGGTATTAGTTATCTGGTGTCTGGTATTAGTTATCTGTTGTCTGGTATTAGTTTCTGGTGTCTGGTATTAGTTATCTGGTGTCTGGTATTAGTTTCTGGTGTCTAATATTAGTTATCTGGTGTCTGGTGATAGTTATCTGGTGTCTGGTATTAGTAATCTGGTGTCTGGTATTAATTTTTTGGTGTCTGGTATTAGATATCTGGTGTCTGGTATTAGTTATCTGGTGTCTGGTATTAGTTTCTGGTGTCTGGTATTGGATATCTGGTGTCTGGTATTAGTTATCTGGTGTCTGGTATTAGATATCTGGTGTCTGGTATTAGTTATCTGGTGTCTGGTATTAGTTATCTGGTGTCTGGTATTAGTTTCTGGTGTCTGGTATTAGTTATCTGGTGTCTGGTATTAGTTATCTGGTGTCTGGTATTAGTTTCTGGTGTCTGGTATTAGATATCTGGTGTCTGGTATTAGTTATCTGGTGTCTGGTATTAGATATCTGGTGTCTGGTATTAGTTATCTGGTGTCTGGTATTAGTTATCTGTTGTCTGGTATTAGTTATCTGGTGTCTGGTATTAGTTATCTGGTGTCTGGTATTAGTTATCTGGTGTCTGGTATTAGTTATCTGGTGTCTTGTATTAGTTTCTGGTGTCTGGTATTAGTTTCTGGTGTCTGGTATTAGTTTCTGGTGTCTGGTATTATTTATCTGGTGTCTGGTATTAGTTTCTGGTGTCTGGTATTAGTTATCTGGTGTCTGGTATTAGATATCTGGTGTCTGGTATTAGTTATCTGGTGTCTGGTATTAGTTATCTGGTGTCTGGTATTAGTTTCTGGTGTCTGGTATTAGTTATCTGGTCTCTGGTATTAGTTATCTGGTGTCTGGTATTAGTTTCTGGTGTCTGGTATTAGATATCTGGTGTCTGGTATTAGTTATCTGGTGTCTGGTATTAGATATCTGGTGTCTGGTATTAGTTATCTGGTGTCTGGTATTAGTTATCTGGTGTCTGGTATTAGATATCTGGTGTCTGGTATTAGTTATCTGGTGTCTGGTATTAGTTACCTGGTGTCTGGTATTAGTTTCTGGTGTCTGGTATTAGTTATCTGGTGTCTGGTATTAGTTATCTGGTGTCTGGTATTAGTTTCTGGTGTCTGGTATTAGATATCTGGTGTCTGGTATTAGTTATCTGGTGTCTGGTATTAGATATCTGGTGTCTGGTATTAGTTATCTGGTGTCTGGTATTAGTTATCTGTTGTCTGGTATTAGTTATCTGGTGTCTGGTATTAGTTATCTGGTGTCTGGTATTAGTTATCTGGTGTCTGGTATTAGTTACCTGGTGTCTGGTATTAGGAATCTGGTGTCTGGTATTAGTTTCTTGTGTCTGGTATTAGTTATCTGGTGTCTGGTATTAGTTATCTGGTGTCTGGTATTAGTTTCTGGTGTCTGGTATTAGATATCTGGTGTCTGGTATTAGTAATCTGGTGTCTGGTATTAGATATCTGGTGTCTGGTATGAGTTATCTGGTGTCTGGTATTAGTTTCTGGTGTCTGGTATTAGTTATCTGGTGTCTGGTATTAGTTTCTGGTGTCTGGTATTAGATATCTGGTGTCTGGTATTAGTTTCTGGTGTCTGGTATTAGATATCTGGTGTCTGGTATTAGTTATCTGGTGTCTGGTATTAGTTATCTGGTGTCTGGTATTAGTTATCTGGTGTCTGGTATTAGTTTCTGGTGTCTCGTATTAGAAATCTGGTGTCTGGTATTAGTTAGCTGGTGTCTTGTATTAGTTTCTGGTGTCTGGTATTAGTTATCTGGTGTCTGGTATTCGTTTCTGGTGTCTGGTATTAGTTATCTGGTGTCTGGTATTAGGAATCTGGTGTCTGGTATTAGTTTCTGGTGTCTGGTATTAGTTATCTGGTGTCTGGTATTAGATATCTGGTGTCTGGTGTTAGTTATCTGGTGTCTGGTATTAGTTATCTGGTGTCTGGTATTAGTTTCTGGTGTCTGGTATTAGATATCTGGTGACTGGTATTAGTTATCTGGTGTCTGGTATTAGGAATCTGGTGTCTGGTATTAGTTTCTGGTGTCTGGTATAAGTTATCTGGTGTCTGGTATTAGTTTCTGGTGTCTGGTATTAGTTATCTGGTGTCTGGTATTAGTTATCTGGTGTCTGGTATTAGGAATCTGGTGTCTGGTATTAGTTATCTGGTGTCTGGTATTAGTTTCTGGTGTCTGGTATTAGATATCTGGTGTCTGGTATTAGGAATCTGGTGTCTGGTATTAGTTTCTGGTGTCTGGTATTAGTTATTTGGTGTCTGGTATTAGTTATCTGGTGTCTGGTATTAGGAATCTGGTGTCTGGTATGAGTTATCTGGTGTCTGGTATTAGTTTCTGGTGTCTGGTATTAGTTATCTGGTGTCTGGTATTAGTTATCTGGTGTCTGGTATTAGTTATCTGGTGTCTGGTATTAGTTTCTGGTTTCTGGTATTAGTTATCTGGTGTCTGGTATTAGTTATCTGGTGTCTGGTATTAGTAATCTGGTGTCTGGTATTAGTTTCTGGTGTCTGGTATTAGATATCTGGTGACTGGTATTAGTTATCTGGTGTCTGGTATTAGGAATCTGGTGTCTGGTATTAGTTTCTGGTGTCTGGTATTAGTTATCTGGTGTCTGGTATTAGTTTCTGGTGTCTGGTATTAGTTATCTGGTGTCTGGTATTAGTTATCTGGTGTCTGGTATTAGGAATCTGGTGTCTGGTATTAGTTATCTGGTGTCTGGTATTAGTTTCTGGTGTCTGGTATTAGATATCTGGTGTCTGGTATTAGTTATCTGGTGTCTGGTATTAGATATCTGGTGTCTGGTATGAGTTATCTGGTGTCTGGTATTTGTTTCTGGTGTCTGGTATTAGTTATCTGGTGTCTGGTATTAGTTTCTGGTGTCTGGTATTAGATATCTGGTGTCTGGTATTAGTTTCTGGTGTCTGGTATTAGATATCTGGTATCTGGTATTAGTTATCTGGTGTCTGGTATTAGTTATCTGGTGTCTGGTATTAGTTATCTGGTGTCTGGTATTAGTTTCTGGTGTCTGGTATTAGATATCTGGTGTCTTGTATTAGTTTCTGGTGTCTGGTATTAGTTTCTGGTGTCTGGTATTAGTTTCTGGTGTCTGGTATTATTTATCTGGTGTCTGGTATTAGTTTCTGGTGTCTGGTATTAGTTATCTGGTGTCTGGTATTAGTTATCTGGTGTCTGGTATTAGGAATCTGGTGTCTGGTATTAGTTATCTGGTGTCTGGTATTAGGTATCTGCTGTCTGGTATTAGATATCTGGTATCTGGTATTAGGTATCTGGTGTCTGGTATTAGTTATCTGGTGTCTGGCATTAGTTATCTGGTGTCTGGTATTAGATATCTGGTGTCTGGTATTAGTTATCTGGTGTCTGGTATTAGTTTCTGGTGTCTGGTATTAGATAGCTGGTGTCTGGTATTAGTTATCTGGTGCCTGGTATTAGTTATCTGGTGTCTGGTATTAGTTTCTGGTGTCTGGTGTTAGTTATCTGGTGTCTGGTATTAGTTATCTGGTGTCTGGTATTAGAAATCTGGTGTCTGGTATTAGTTATCTGGTGTCTGGTATTAGTTTTTGGTGTCTGGTATTAGTTATCTGGTGTCTGGTATTAGTTATCTGGTGTCTGGTATTAGTTATCTGGGGTCTGGTATTAGTTTCTGGTGTCTGCTATTAGATATCTGGTGACTGGTATTAGTTATCTGGTGTCTGGTATTAGGAATCTGGTGTCTGGTATTATTTTCTGGTGTCTAATATTAGATATCTGGTGTCTGGTATTAGTTATCTGGTGTCTGGTATTAGTTATCTGGTGTCTGGTATTAGTTTCTGGTGTCTGGTATTAGTTATCTGGTGTCTGGTATTAGTTGTCTGGTGTCTGGTATTAGTTATCTGGTGTCTGGTAATAGTTTCTGGTGTCTGGTATTAGATATCTGGTGACTGGTATTAGTTATCTGGTGTCTGGTATTAGTTTCTATTGTCTGGTATTAGTTATCTGGTGTCTGGTATTAGTTATCTGGTGTCTGGTATTAGTTATCTGGTGTCTGGTATTAGTTATCTGTTGTCTGGTATTAGTTTCTGGTGTCTGGTATTAGTTATCTGGTGTCTGGTATTAGTTTCTGGTGTCTAATATTAGTTATCTGGTGTCTGGTGATAGTTATCTGGTGTCTGGTATTAGTAATCTGGTGTCTGGTATTAATTTTTTGGTGTCTGGTATTAGATATCTGGTGTCTGGTATTAGTTATCTGGTGTCTGGTATTAGTTTCTGGTGTCTGGTATTGGATATCTGGTGTCTGGTATTAGTTATCTGGTGTCTGGTATTAGATATCTGGTGTCTGGTATTAGTTATCTGGTGTCTGGTATTAGTTATCTGGTGTCTGGTATTAGTTTCTGGTGTCTGGTATTAGTTATCTGGTGTCTGGTATTAGTTATCTGGTGTCTGGTATTAGTTTCTGGTGTCTGGTATTAGATATCTGGTGTCTGGTATTAGTTATCTGGTGTCTGGTATTAGATATCTGGTGTCTGGTATTAGTTATCTGGTGTCTGGTATTAGTTATCTGTTGTCTGGTATTAGTTATCTGGTGTCTGGTATTAGTTATCTGGTGTCTGGTATTAGTTATCTGGTGTCTGGTATTAGTTATCTGGTGTCTGGTATTAGTTTCTGGTGTCTGGTATTAGTTATCTGGTGTCTGGTATTAGTTTCTGGTGTCTGGTATTAGATATCTGGTGTCTGGTATTAGTTATCTGGTGTCTGGTATTAGTTATCTGGTGTCTGGTATTAGTTTCTGGTGTCTGGTATTAGTTTCTGGTGTCTGGTATTATTTATCTGGTGTCTGGTATTAGTTTCTGGTGTCTGGTATTAGTTATCTGGTGTCTGGTATTAGTTATCTGGTGTCTGGTATTAGGAATCTGGTGTCTGGTATTAGTTATCTGGTGTCTGGTATTAGGTATCTGCCGTCTGGTATTAGATATCTGGTATCTGGTATTAGGTATCTGGTGTCTGGTATTAGTTATCTGGTGTCTGGTATTAGTTACTGGTGTCTGGTATTAGATATCTGGTGTCTGGTATTAGTTATCTGGTGTCTGGTATTAGTTTCTGGTGTCTGGTATTAGATAGCTGGTGTCTGGTATTAGTTATCTGGTGTCTGGTATTAGTTAACTGGTGTCTGGTATTAGTTTCTGGTGTCTGGTGTTAGTTATCTGGTGTCTGGTATTAGTTATCTGGTGTCTGGTATTAGTTTCTGATGTCTGGTATTAGGAATCTGGTGTCTGGTATTAGTTATCTGGTGTCTGGTATTAGTTATCTGGTGTCTGGTATTAGTTATCTGGTGTCTGGTATTAGTTATCTGGTGTCTGGTATTAGTTATCTGGTGTCTGGTATTAGTTTCTGGTGTCTGGTATTAGATATCTGGTGACTGGTATTAGTTATCTGGTGTCTGGTATTAGGAATCTGGTGTCTGGTATTAGTTTCTGGTGTCTAATATTAGATATCTGGTGTCTGGTATTAGTTATCTGGTGTCTGGTATTAGTTATCTGGTGTCTGGTATTAGTTATCTGGTGCCTGCTATTAGTTTCTGGTGTCTGGTATTAGTTATCTGGTGTCTGGTATTAGTTATCTGGTGTCTGGTATTAGTTATCTGGTGTCTGGTAATAGTTTCTGGTGTCTGGTATTAGATATCTGGTGTCTGGTATTAGTTATCTGGTGTCTGGTATTAGTTTTTGGTGTCTGGTATTAGTTATCTGGTGTCTGGTATTAGTTATCTGGTGTCTGGTATTAGTTATCTGGTGTCTGGTATTAGTTATCTGGTGTCTGGTATTAGTTTCTGGTGTCTGGTATTAGTTATCTGGTGTCTGGTATTAGTTTCTGGTGTCTGGTATTAGTTATCTGGTGTCTGGTGATAGTTATCTGGTGTCTGGTATTAGTAATCTGGTGTCTGGTATTAGTTTCTGGTGTCTGGTATTAGATATCTGGTGTCTGGTATTAGTTATCTGGTGTCTGGTATTAGTTTCTGGTGTCTGGTATTAGATATCTGGTGTCTGGTATTAGTTATCTGGTGTCTGGTATTAGATATCTGGTGTCTGGTATTAGTTATCTGGTGTCTGGTATTAGTTATCTGGTGTCTGGTATTAGTTTCTGGTGTCTGGTATTAGTTATCTGGTGTCTGGTATTAGTTATCTGGTGTCTGGTATTAGTTTCTGGTGTCTGGTATTAGATATCTGGTGTCTGGTATTAGTTATCTGGTGTCTGGTATTATATATCTGGTGTCTGGTATTAGTTATCTGGTGTCTGGTATTAGTTATCTGGTGTCTGGTATTAGATATCTGGTGTCTGGTATTAGTTATCTGGTGTCTGGTATTAGTTACCTGGTGTCTGGTATTAGTTTCTGGTGTCTGGTATTAGTTATCTGGTGTCTGGTATTAGTTATCTGGTGTCTGGTATTAGTTTCTGGTGTCTGGTATTAGATATCTGGTGTCTGGTATTAGTTATCTGGTGTCTGGTATTAGTTATCTGGTGTCTGGTATTAGTTATCTGTTGTCTGGTATTAGTTATCTGGTGTCTGGTATTAGTTATCTGGTGTCTGGTATTAGTTATCTGGTGTCTGGTATTAGTTATCTGGTGTCTGGTATTAGGAATCTGGTGTCTGGTATTAGTTTCTGGTGTCTGGTATTAGTAATCTGGTGTCTGGTATTAGTTATCTGGTGTCTGGTATTAGTTTCTGGTGACTGGTATTAGATATCTGGTGTCTGGTATTAGTAATCTGGTGTCTGGTATTAGATATCTGGTGTCTGGTATGAGTTATCTGGTGTCTGGTATTAGTTTCTGGTGTCTGGTATTAGTTATCTGGTGTCTGGTATTAGTTTCTGGTGTCTGGTATTAGATATCTGGTGTCTGGTATTAGTTTCTGGTGTCTGGTATTAGATATCTGGTGTCTGGTATTAGTTATCTGGTGTCTGGTATTAGTTATCTGGTGTCTGGTTATAGTTATCTGGTGTCTGGTATTAGTTTCTGGTGTCTCGTATTAGATATCTGGTGTCTGGTATTAGTTAGCTGGTGTCTTGTATTAGTTTCTGGTGACTGGTATTAGTTATCTGGTGTCTGGTATTCGTTTCTGGTGTCTGGTATTAGTTATCTGGTGTCTGGTATTAGGAATCTGGTGTCTGGTATTAGTTTCTGGTGTCTGGTATTAGTTATCTGGTGTCTGGTATTAGTTTCTGGTGTCTGGTATTAGTTATCTGGTGTCTGGTATTAGGAATCTGGTGTCTGGTATTAGTTTCTGGTGTCTGGTATTAGATATCTGGTGTCTGGTATTAGTAATCTGGTGTCTGGTATTAGTTATCTGGTGTCTGGTATTAGTTTCTGGTGTCTGGTATTAGATATCTGGTGACTGGTATTAGTTATCTGGTGTCTGGTATTAGGAATCTGGTGTCTGGTATTAGTTTCTGGTGTCTGGTATTAGTTATCTGGTGTCTGGTATTAGTTTCTGGTGTCTGGTATTAGTTATCTGGTGTCTGGTATTAGTTATCTGGTGTCTGGTATTAGGAATTTGGTGTCTGGTATTAGTTATCTGGTGTCTGGTATTAGTTTCTGGTGTCTGGTATTAGATATCTGGTGTCTGGTATTAGTTATCTGGTGTCTGGTATTAGTTATCTGGTGTCTGGTATTAGTTTCTGGTGTCTGGTATTAGATATCTGGTGACTGGTATTAGTTATCTGGTGTCTGGTATTAGGAATCTGGTGTCTGGTATTAGTTTCTGGTGTCTGGTATTAGTTATCTGGTGTCTGGTATTAGTTTCTGGTGTCTGGTATTAGTTATCTGGTGTCTGGTATTAGTTATCTGGTGTCTGGTATTAGGAATCTGGTGTCTGGTATTAGTTATCTGGTGTCTGGTATTAGTTTCTGGTGTCTGGTATTAGATATCTGGTGTCTGGTATTAGTTATCTGGTGTCTGGTATTAGATATCTGGTGTCTGGTATTAGTTTCTGGTGTCTGGTATTAGATATCTGGTGTCTGGTATTAGATATCTGGTGTCTGGTATTAGTTATCTGGTGTCTGGTATTAGTTATCTGGTGTCTGGTATTAGTTTCTGGTGTCTCGTATTAGATATCTGGTGTCTGGTATTAGTTAGCTGGTGTCTTGTATTAGTTTCTGGTGACTGGTATTAGTTATCTGGTCTCTGGTATTCGTTTCTGGTGTCTGGTATTAGTTATCTGGTGTCTGGTATTAGGAATCTGGTATCTGGTATTAGTTTCTGGTGTCTGGTATTAGTTATCTAGTGTCTGGTATTAGTTTCTGGTGTCTGGTATTAGTTATCTGGTGTCTATTATTAGGAATCTGGTGTCTGGTATTAGTTTCTGGTGTCTGGTATTAGTAATCTGGTGTCTGGTATTAGTTATCTGGTGTCTGGTATTAGTTTCTGGTGTCTGGTATTAGATATCTGGTGACTGGTATTAGTTATCTGGTGTCTGGTATTAGGAATCTGGTGTCTGGTATTAGTTTCTGGTGTCTGGTATTAGTTATCTGGTGTCTGGTATTAGTTTCTGGTGTCTGGTATTAGTTATCTGGTGTCTGGTATTAGTTATCTGGTGTCTGGTATTAGGAATCTGGTGTCTGGTATTAGTTATCTGGTGTCTGGTATTAGTTTCTGGTGTCTGGTATTAGATATCTGGTGTCTGGTATTAGTTATCTGGTGTCTGGTATTAGATATCTGGTGTCTGGTATGAGTTATCTGGTGTCTGGTATTAGTTTCTGGTGTCTGGTATTAGTTATCTGGTGTCTGGTATTAGTTTTTGGTGTCTGGTATTAGATATCTGGTGTCTGGTATTAGTTTCTGGTGTCTGGTATTAGATATCTGGTGTCTGGTATTAGTTATCTGGTGTCTGGTATTAGTTATCTGGTGTCTGGTATTAGTTATCTGGTGTCTGGTATTAGTTTCTGGTGTCTGGTATTAGATATCTGGTGTCTTGTATTAGTTTCTGGTGTCTGGTATTAGTTTCTGGTGTCTGGTATTAGTTTCTGGTGTCTGGTATTATTTATCTGGTGTCTGGTATTAGTTTCTGGTGTCTGGTATTAGTTATCTGGTGTCTGGTATTAGTTATCTGGTGTCTGGTATTAGGAATCTGGTGTCTGGTATTAGTTATCTGGTGTCTGGTATTAGGTATCTGCTGTCTGGTATTAGATATCTGGTATCTGGTATTAGGTATCTGGTGTCTGGTATTAGTTATCTGGTGTCTGGTATTAGTTATCTGGTGTCTGGTATTAGATATCTGGTGTCTGGTATTAGTTATCTGGTGTCTGGTATTAGTTTCTGGTGTCTGGTATTAGATAGCTGGTGTCTGGTATTAGTTATCTGGTGTCTGGTATTAGTTATCTGGTGTCTGGTAATAGTTTCTGGTGTCTGGTGTTAGTTATCTGGTGTCTGGTATTAGTTATCTGGTGTCTGGTATTAGGAATCTGGTGTCTGGTATTAGTTATCTGGTGTCTGGTATTAGTTATCTGGTGTCTGGTATTAGTTATCTGGTGTCTGGTATTAGTTATCTGGTGTCTGGTATTAGTTATCTGGTGTCTGGTATTAGTATCTGGTGTCTGGTATTAGATATCTGGTGACTGGTATTAGTTATCTGGTGTCTGGTATTAGGAATCTGGTGTCTGGTATTAGTTTCTGGTGTCTAATATTAGATATCTGGTGTCTGGTATTAGTTATCTGGTGTCTGGTATTAGTTATCTGGTGTCTGGTATTAGTTTCTGGTGTCTGGTATTAGTTATCTGGTGTCTGGTATTAGTTATCTGGTGTCTGGTATTAGTTATCTGGTGTCTGGTAATAGTTTCTGGTGTCTGGTATTAGATATCTGGTGTCTGGTATTAGTTATCTGGTGTCTGGTATTAGTTTCTGGTGTCTGGTATTAGTTATCTGGTGTCTGGTATTAGTTATCTGGTGTCTGGTATTAGTTATCTGGTGTCTGGTATTAGTTATCTGTTGTCTGGTATTAGTTTCTGGTGTCTGGTATTAGTTATCTGGTGTCTGGTATTAGTTTCTGGTGTCTAATATTAGTTATCTGGTGTCTGGTGATAGTTATCTGGTGTCTGGTATTAGTAATCTGGTGTCTGGTATTAGTTTCTGGTGTCTGGTATTAGATATCTGGTGTCTGGTATTAGTTATCTGGTGTCTGGTATTAGTTTCTGGTGTCTGGTATTAGATATCTGGAGTCTGGTATTAGTTATCTGGTGTCTGGTATTAGATATCTGGTGTCTGGTATTAGTTATCTGGTGTCTGGTATTAGTTATCTGGTGTCTGGTATTAGTTTCTGGTGTCTGGTATTAGTTATCTGGTGTCTGGTATTAGTTTCTGGTGTCTGGTATTAGATATCTTGTGTCTGGTATTAGTTATCTGGTGTCTGGTATTAGATATCTGGTGTCTGGTATTAGTTATCTGGTGTCTGGTATTAGTTATCTGTTGTCTGGTATTAGTTATCTGGTGTCTGGTATTAGTTATCTGGTGTCTGGTATTAGTTATCTGGTGTCTGGTATTAGTTATCTGGTGTCTGGTATTAGGAATCTGGTGTCTGGTATTAGTTTCTGGTGTCTGGTATTAGTTATCTGGTGTCTGGTATTAGTTATCTGGTGTCTGGTATTAGTTTCTGGTGTCTGGTATTAGATATCTGGTGTCTGGTATTAGTTATCTGGTGTCTGGTATTAGATATCTGGTATGAGTTATCTGGTGTCTGGTATTAGTTTCTGGTGTCTGTTATTAGTTATCTGGTGTCTGGTATTAGTTTCTGGTAACTGGTATTAGATATCTGGTGTCTGGTATTAATTTCTGGTGTCTGGTATTAGATATCTGGTGTCTGGTATTAGTTATCTGGTGTCTGGTATTAGTTATCTGGTGTCTGGTATTAGTTATCTGGTGTCTGGTATTAGTTTCTGGTGTCTGGTATTAGATATCTGGTGTCTGGTATTAGTTAGCTGGTGTCTTGTATTAGTTTCTGGTGTCTGGTATTAGTTATCTGGTGTCTGGTATTCGTTTCTGGTGTCTGGTATTAGTTATCTGGTGTCTGGTATTAGGAATCTGGTGTCTGGTATTAGTTTCTGGTGTCTGGTATTAGTTATCTGGTGTCTGGTATTAGTTTCTGGTGTCTAATATTAGTTATCTGGTGTCTGGTATTAGGAATCTGGTGTCTGGTATTAGTTTCTGGTGTCTGGTATTAGATATCTGGTGTCTGGTATTAGTTATCTGGTGTCTGGTATTAGTTATCTGGTGTCTGGTATTAGTTTCTGGTGTCTGGTATTAGATATCTGGTGTCTATTATTAGTTATCTGGTGTCTGGTATTAGTTATCTGGTGTCTGGTATTAGTTTCTAGTGTGTAGTATTAGATATCTGGTGTCTGGTATTAGTTATCTGGTGTCTGGTATTAGTTTCTGGTGTCTGGTATTAGGAATCTGGTGTCTGGTATTAGTTTCTGGTGTCTGGTATTAGTTATCTGGTGTCTGGTATTAGTTATCTGGTGTCTGGTATTAGTTATCTGGTGTCTGGTAATAGTTTCTGGTGTCTGGTATTAGATATCTGGTGTCTGGTATTAGTTATCTGGTGTCTGGTATTAGTTTCTGGTGTCTGGTATTAGTTATCTGGTGTCTGGTATTAGTTATCTGGTGTCTGGTATTAGTTATCTGGTGTCTAGTATTAGTTATCTGTTGTCTGGTATTAGTTTCTGGTGTCTGGTATTAGTTATCTGGTGTCTGGTATTAGTTTCTGGTGTCTGGTATTAGTTATCTGGTGTCTGGTGATAGTTATCTGGTGTCTGGTATTAGTAATCTGGTGTCTAGTATTAGTTTCTGGTGTCTGGTATTAGATATCTGGTGTCTGGTATTAGTTATCTGGTGTCTGGTATTAGTTTCTGGTGTCTGGTATTAGATATCTGGTGTCTGGTATTAGTTATCTGGTGTCTGGTATTAGATATCTGGTGTCCGGTATTAGTTATCTGGTGTCTGGTATTAGTTATCTGGTGTCTGGTATTAGTTTCTGGTGTCTGGTATTAGATATCTGGT
The DNA here is from genome assembly GCA_944452675.1 of Tachina lurida. NCBI lineage: Eukaryota > Metazoa > Arthropoda > Insecta > Diptera > Tachinidae > Tachina > Tachina lurida. The sequence continues at coordinate 162,561 of CALYBX010000005.1, forward strand.
GTCTGGTATTAGTTATCTGGTGTCTGGTATTAGTTTCTGGTGTCTGGTATTAGATATCTGGTGTCTGGTATTAGTTATCTGGTGTCTGGTATTAGATATCTGGTGTCTGGTATTAGTTATCTGGTGTCTGGTATTAGTTATCTGGTGTCTGGTATTAGTTTCTGGTGTCTGGTATTAGATATCTGGTGTCTGGTATTAGTTATCTGGTGTCTGGTATTAGTTTCTGGTGTCTGGTATTAGATATCTGGTGTCTGGTATTAGTTATCTGGTGTCTGGTATTAGATATCTGGTGTCTGGTATTAGTTATCTGGTGTCTGGTATTAGTTATCTGTTGTCTGGTATTAGTTATCTGGTGTCTGGTATTAGTTATCTGGTGTCTGGTATTAGTTATCTGGTGTCTGGTATTAGTTATCTGGTGTCTGGTATTAGGAATCTGGTGTCTGGTATTAATTTGATGGTGTCTGGTATTAGTTATCTGGTGTCTGGTATTAGTTATCTGGTGTCTGGTATTAGTTTCTGGTGTCTGGTATTAGATATCTGGTGTCTGGTATTAGTTATCTGGTGTCTGGTATTAGATATCTGGTGTCTGGTATGAGTTATCTGGTGTCTGGTATTAGTTTCTGGTATCTGGTATTAGTTATCTGGTGTCTGGTATTAGTTTCTGGTGTCTGGTATTAGTTATCTGGTGTCTGGTATTAGTTTCTAGTGTGTAGTATTAGATATCTGGTGTCTGGTATTAGTTATCTGGTGTCTGGTATTAGCTATCTGGTGTCTGGTATTAGTTTCTGGTGTCTGGTATTAGTTATCTGGTGTCCGGTATTAGTTATCTGGTGTCTGGTATTAGTTATCTGGTGTCTGGTATTAGTTTCTGGTGTCTGGTATTAGTTATCTGGTGTCTGGTATTAGTTTCTGGTGTCTGGTATTAGGAATCTGGTGTCTGGTATTAGATATCTGGTGTCTGGTATTAGTTTTTGGTGTCTATTATTAGTTATCTGGTGACTAGTATTAGTTATCTGGTGTCTGCTATTAGTTTTTGGTGTCTGGTATTAGTTATCTGGTGTCTGGTATTAGTTATCTGGTGTCTGGTATTAGTTATCTAATAAATCAGTCTCGCTGCTAATAATTCTTTTATCACACTTTGTACATAATTCCATTTTCTTTATTAAAAACGTGCTGTTCATACATATGTACATACATATGTGTGTTATCGTATGTACAAATAAAAAAAGAAAAAGGTTTTTTATTTCGAGAAATCATTAGCGGGTAAAATCTTCATAACTATATTTTTGTCGTATATTTTGGAAAATATCGGTGTATTTGATTACATCGCAAACATTTTTGGTATTAGTTTCTGGTGTCTGGTATTAGATATCTGGTGTCTGGTATTAGATATCTGGTGTCTGGTATTAGTTATCTGGTGTCTGGTATTAGTTTCTGGTGTCTGGTATTAGGAATCTGGTGTCTGGTATTAGTTATCTGGTGTCTGGTATTAGTTATCTGGTGTCTGGTATTAGTTATCTGGTGTCTGGTATTAGTTATCTATTGTCTGGTATTAGTTTCTGGTGTCTGGTATTAGTTTCTGATGTCTGTTATTAGTTATCTGGTGTCTGGTATTAGTTATCTGGTGTCTGGTATTAGGAATCTGGTGTCTGGTATTAGTTTCTGGTGTCTGCTATTAGTTAGCTGGTGTCTGGTATTAGTTATCTGGTGTCTGGTATTAGTTATCTGGTGTCTGGTATTAGTTTCTGATGTCTGGTATTAGTTATCTGGTGTCTGGTATTAGTTATCTGGTGTCTGGTATTAGAAATCAGGTGTCTGGTATTAGGAATCTGGTGTCTGGTATTAGTTTCTGGTGTCTGGTATTAGTTATCTGGTGTCTGGTATTAGTTATCTGGTGTCTGGTATTAGTAATCTGGTGTCTGGTATTAGTTTTTGGTGTCTGGTATTAGATATCTGGTGTCTGGTATTAGTTATCTGGTGTCTGGTATTAGATATCTGGTGTCTGGTATTAGCTATCTGGTGTCTGGTATTAGTTTCTGGTGTCTGGTATTAGTTATCTGGTGTCTGGTATTAGTTATCTGGTGTCTGGTATTAGTTATCTGGTGTCTGGTATTAGATATCTGGTGTCTGGTATTAGTTTCTGGTGTCTGGTATTAGATATCTGGTGTCTGGTATTAGTTATCTGGTGTCTGGTATTAGTTATCTGGTGTCTGGTATTAGTTATCTGGTGTCTGGTGTTAGTTTCTGGTGTCTGGTATTAGATATCTGGTGTCTGGTATTAGTTTCTGGTGTCTGGTATTAGTTATCTGGTGTCTGGTATTAGTTATCTGGTGTCTGGTATTAGTTTCTGGTGTCTGGTGTTAGTTATCTGGTGTCTGGTATTAGTTATCTGGTGTCTGGTATTAGGAATCTGGTGTCTGGTATTAGTTATCTGGTGTCTGGTATTAGTTTCTGGTGTCTGGTATTAGTTATCTGGTGTCTGGTATTAGTTATCTGGTGTCTGGTATTAGTTATCTGGTGTCTGGTATTAGTATCTGGTGTCTGGTATTAGATATCTGGTGACTGGTATTAGTTATCTGGTGTCTGGTATTAGGAATCTGGTGTCTGGTATTAGTTTCTGGTGTCTAATATTAGATATCTGGTGTCTGGTATTAGTTATCTGGTGTCTGGTATTAGTTATCTGGTGTCTGGTATTAGTTTCTGGTGTCTGGTATTAGTTATCTGGTGTCTGGTATTAGTTATCTGGTGTCTGGTATTAGTTATCTGGTGTCTGGTAATAGTTTCTGGTGTCTGGTATTAGATATCTGGTGTCTGGTATTAGTTATCTGATGTCTGGTATTAGTTTCTGGTGTCTGGTATTAGTTATCTGGTGTCTGGTATTAGTTATCTGGTGTCTGGTACTAGTTATCTGGTGTCTGGTATTAGTTATCTGTTGTCTGGTATTAGATATCTGGTGTCTGGTATTAGGAATCTGGTGTCTGGTATTAGTTTCTGGTGTCTGGTATTAGATATCTGGTGTCTGGTATTAGTTATCTGGTGTCTGGTATTAGTTATCTGGTGTCTGGTATTAGTTTCTGGTGTCTGGTATTAGATATCTGGTGTCTATTATTAGTTATCTGGTGTCTGGTATTAGTTATCTGGTGTCTGGTATTAGTTTCTAGTGTGTAGTATTAGATATCTGGTGTCTGGTATTAGTTATCTGGTGTCTGGTATTAGTTTCTGGTGTCTGGTATTAGGAATCTGGTGTCTGGTATTAGTTTCTGGTGTCTGGTATTAGTTTCTGGTGTCTGGTATTAGATATCTGGTGTCTGGTATTAGTTATCTGGTGTCTGGTATTAGTTTCTGGTGTCTGGTATTAGATATCTGGTGTCTGGTATTAGTTATCTGGTGTCTGGTATTAGTAATCTGGTGTCTAGTATTAGTTTCTGGTGTCTGGTATTAGATATCTGGTGTCTGGTATTAGTTATCTGGTGTCTGGTATTAGTTATCTGGTGTCTGGTATTAGTTATCTGGTGTCTGGTATTAGTTATCTGGTGTCTGGTATTAGGAATCTGGTGTCTGGTATTAATTTGATGGTGTCTGGTATTAGTTATCTGGTGTCTGGTATTAGTTATCTGGTGTCTGGTATTAGTTTCTGGTGTCTGGTATTAGATATCTGGTGTCTGGTATTAGTTATCTGGTGTCTGGTATTAGATATCTGGTGTCTGGTATGAGTTATCTGGTGTCTGGTATTAGTTTCTGGTGTCTGGTATTAGTTATCTGGTGTCTGGTATTAGTTTCTGGTGTCTGGTATTAGTTATCTGGTGTCTGGTATTAGTTTCTAGTGTGTAGTATTAGATATCTGGTGTCTGGTATTAGTTATCTGGTGTCTGGTATTAGCTATCTGGTGTCTGGTATTAGTTTCTGGTGTCTGGTATTAGTTATATGGTGTCCGGTATTAGTTATCTGGTATCTGGTATTAGTTATCTGGTGTCTGGTATTAGTTTCTGGTGTCCGGTATTAGTTATCTGGTGTCTGGTATTAGTTTCTGGTGTCTGGTATTAGGAATCTGGTGTCTGGTATTAGATATCTGGTGTCTGGTATTAGTTTTTGGTGTCTATTATTAGTTATCTGGTGACTAGTATTAGTTATCTGGTGTCTGCTATTAGTTTTTGGTGTCTGGTATTAGTTATCTGGTGTCTGGTATTAGTTATCTGGTGTCTGGTATTAGTTATCTAATAAATCAGTCTCGCTGCTAATAATTCTTTTATCACACTTTGTACATAATTCCATTTTCTTTATTAAAAACGTGCTGTTCATACATATGTACATACATATGTGTGTTATCGTATGTACAAATAAAAAAAGAAAAAGGTTTTTTATTTCGAGAAATCATTAGCGGGTAAAATCTTCATAACTATATTTTTGTCGTATATTTTGGAAAATATCGGTGTATTTGATTACATCGCAAACATTTTTGGTATTAGTTTCTGGTGTCTGGTATTAGATATCTGGTGTCTGGTATTAGATATCTGGTGTCTGGTATTAGTTATCTGGTGTCTGGTATTAGTTTCTGGTGTCTGGTATTAGGAATCTGGTGTCTGGTATTAGTTATCTGGTGTCTGGTATTAGTTATCTGGTGTCTGGTATTAGTTATCTGGTGTCTGGTATTAGTTATCTATTGTCTGGTATTAGTTTCTGGTGTCTGGTATTAGTTTCTGATGTCTGTTATTAGTTATCTGGTGTCTGGTATTAGTTATCTGGTGTCTGGTATTAGGAATCTGGTGTCTGGTATTAGTTTCTGGTATCTGCTATTAGTTATCTGGTGTCTGGTATTAGTTATCTGTTGTCTGGTATTAGTTATCTGGTGTCTGGTATTAGTTTCTGATGTCTGGTATTAGTTATCTGGTGTCTGGTATTAGTTATCTGGTGTCTGGTATTAGAAATCAGGTGTCTGGTATTAGGAATCTGGTGTCTGGTATTAGTTTCTGGTGTCTGGTATTAGTTATCTGGTGTCTGGTATTAGTTATCTGGTGTCTGGTATTAGTAATCTGGTGTCTGGTATTAGTTTTTGGTGTCTGGTATTAGATATCTGGTGTCTGGTATTAGTTATCTGGTGTCTGGTATTAGATATCTGGTGTCTGGTATTAGCTATCTGGTGTCTGGTATTAGTTTCTGGTGTCTGGTATTAGTTATCTGGTGTCTGGTATTAGTTATCTGGTGTCTGGTATTAGTAATCTGGTGTCTGGTATTAGTTTTTGGTGTCGGGTATTAGATATCTGGTGTCTGGTATTAGTTATCTGGTGTCTGGTATTAGATATCTGGTGTCTGGTATTAGCTATCTGGTGTCTGGTATTAGTTTCTGGTGTCTGGTATTAGTTATCTGGTGTCTGGTATTAGTTTCTGGTTCTGGTATTAGATATCTGGTGTCTGGTATTAGTTTCTGGTGTCTGGTATTAGATATCTGGTGTCTGGTATTAGTTATCTGGTGTCTGGTATTAGTTATCTGGTGTCTAGTATTAGATATCTGGTGTCTGGTATTAGTTATCTGGTGTCTGGTATTAGTTTCTGGTGTCTGGTATTAGATATCTGGTGTCTGGTATTAGTTATCTGGTGTCTGGTATTAGATATCTGGTGTCTGGTATTAGTTATCTGGTGTCTGGTATTAGTTATCTGTTGTCTGGTATTAGTTATCTGGTGTCTGGTATTAGATATCTGGTGTCTGGTATTAGTTATCTGGTGTCTGGTATTAGTTATCTGGTGTCTGGTATTAGGAATCTGGTGTCTGGTATTAATTTGATGGTGTCTGGTATTAGTTATCTGGTGTCTAGTATTAGTTATCTGGTGTCTGGTATTAGTTTCTGGTGTCTGGTATTAGGAATCTGGTGTCTGCTATTAGTTATCTGGTGTCTGGTATTAGATATCTGGTGTCTGGTATGAGTTATCTGGTGTCTGGTATTAGTTTCTGGTGTCTGGTATTAGTTATCTGGTGTCTGGTATTAGTTTCTGGTGTCTGGTATTAGTTATCTGGTGTCTGGTATTAGTTTCTAGTGTGTAGTATTAGATATCTGGTGTCTGGTATTAGTTATCTGGTGTCTGGTATTAGCTATCTGGTGTCTGGTATTAGTTTCTGGTGTCTGGTATTAGTTATCTGGTGTCCGGTATTAGTTATCTGGTGTCTGGTATTAGTTATCTGGTGTCTGGTATTAGTTTCTGGTGTCTGGTATTAGTTATCTGGTGTCTGGTATTAGTTTCTGGTGTCTGGTATTAGGAATCTGGTGTCTGGTATTAGTTTTTGGTGTCTATTATTAGTTATCTGGTGACTAGTATTAGTTATCTGGTGTCTGCTATTAGTTTTTGGTGTCTGGTATTAGTTTCTGGTGTCTGGTATTAGTTATCTGGTGTCTGGTATTAGTTATCTGGTGTCTGGTATTAGTTATCTGGTGTCTGGTATTAGTTATCTGTTGTCTGGCATTAGTTTCTGGTGTCTGGTATTAGTTATCTGGTGTCTGGTATTAGTTTCTGGTGTCTGGTATTAGTTATCTGGTGTCTGGTGATAGTTATCTGGTGTCTGGTATTAGTAATCTGGTGTCTAGTATTAGTTTCTGGTGTCTGGTATTAGATATCTGGTGTCTGGTATTAGTTATCTGGTGTCTGGTATTAGTTTCTGGTGTCTGGTATTAGATATCTGGTGTCTGGTATTAGTTATCTGGTGTCTGGTATTAGTTATCTGGTGTCTAATATTAGTTTCTGGTGTCTGGTATTAGTTTCTGGTGTCTCGTATTAGATATCTGGTGTCTGGTATTAGTTAGCTGGTGTCTTGTATTAGTTTCTGGTGACTGGTATTAGTTATCTGGTGTCTGGTATTAGTTTCTGGTGTCTGGTATTAGATATCTGGTGTCTGGTATTAGTTTCTGGTGTCTGGTATTAGATATCTGGTGTCTGGTATTAGTTATCTGGTGTCTGGTATTAGTTATCTGGTGTCTGGTATTAGTTATCTGGTGTCTGGTGTTAGTTTCTGGTGTCTGGTATTAGATATCTGGTGTCTGGTATTAGTTTCTGGTGTCTGGTATTAGTTATCTGGTGTCTGGTATTAGTTTCTGGTGTCTGGTATTAGTTATCTGGTGTCTGGTATTAGAAATCTGGTGTCTGGTATTAGTTTCTGGTGTCTAATATTAGTTATCTGGTGTCTGGTATTAGTTTCTGGTGTCTGGTATTAGTTATCTGGTGTCTGGTATTAGGAATCTGGTGTCTGGTATTAGTTTCTGGTGTCTGGTATTAGATATCTGGTGTCTGGTATTAGTTATCTGGTGTCTGGTATTAGTTATCTGGTGTCTGGTATTAGTTTCTGGTGTCTGGTATTAGATATCTGGTGTCTGGTATTAGTTAGCTGGTGTCTTGTATTAGTTTCTGGTGTCTGGTATTAGTTATCTGGTGTCTGGTATTCGTTTCTGGTGTCTGGTATTAGTTATCTGGTGTCTGGTATTAGGAATCTTGTGTCTGGTATTAATTTCTAGTGTGTAGTATTAGATATCTGGTGTCTGGTATTAGTTATCTGGTGTCTGGTATTAGTTATCTGGTGTCTGGTATTAGGAATCTGGTGTCTGGTATTAGTTTCTGGTGTCTGGTATTAGATATCTGGTGTCTGGTATTAGTTATCTGCTGTCTGGTATTAGTTATCTGGTGTCTGGTATTAGTTTCTGGTGTCTGGTATTAGATATCTGGTGTCTATTATTAGTTATCTGGTGTCTGGTATTAGTTATCTGGTGTCTGGTATTAGTTTCTAGTGTGTAGTATTAGATATCTGGTGTCTGGTATTAGTTATCTGGTGTCTGGTATTAGTTTCTGGTGTCTGGTATTAGGAATCTGGTGTCTGGTATTAGTTTCTGGTGTCTGGTATTAGTTATCTGGTGTCTGGTATTAGTTATCTGGTGTCTGGTATTAGTTATCTGGTGTCTGGTAATAGTTTCTGGTGTCTGGTATTAGATATCTGGTGTCTGGTATTAGTTATCTGGTGTCTGGTATTAGTTTCTGGTGTCTGGTATTAGTTATCTGGTGTCTGGTATTAGTTATCTGGTGTCTGGTATTAGTTATCTGGTGTCTGGTATTAGTTATCTGTTGTCTGGTATTAGTTTCTGGTGTCTGGTATTAGTTATCTGGTGTCTGGTATTAGTTTCTGGTGTCTGGTATTAGTTATCTGGTGTCTGGTGATAGTTATCTGGTGTCTGCTATTAGTTATCTGGTGTCTGGTATTAGTTTCTAGTGTGTAGTATTAGATATCTGGTGTCTGGTATTAGTTATCTGGTGTCTGGTATTAGTTTCTGGTGTCTGGTATTAGGAATCTGGTGTCTGGTATTAGCTATCTGGTGTCTGGTATTAGTTTCTGGTGTCTGGTATTAGTTATCTGGTGTCTGGTATTAGCTATCTGGTGTCTGGTATTAGTTTCTGGTGTCTGGTATTAGTTATCTGGTGTCTGGTATTAGTTATCTGGTGTCTGGTATTAGTAATCTGGTGTCTGGTATTAGTTATCTGGTGTCTGGTATTAGTTATCTGGTGTCTGGTATTAGATATCTGGTGTCTGGTATTAGTTATCTGGTGTCTGGTATTAGTTTCTGGTGTCTGGTATTAGATATCTGGTGTCTGGTATTAGTTATCTGGTGTCTGGTATTAGATATCTGGTGTCTGGTATTAGTTATCTGGTGTCTGGTATTAGTTATCTGTTGTCTGGTATTAGTTATCTGGTGTCTGGTATTAGTTATCTGGTGTCTGGTATTAGTTATCTGGTGTCTGGTATTAGTTATCTGGTGTCTGGTATTAGGAATCTGGTGTCTGGTATTAATTTGATGGTGTCTGGTATTAGTTATCTGGTGTCTAGTATTAGTTATCTGGTGTCTGGTATTAGTTTCTAGTGTGTAGTATTAGATATCTGGTGTCTGGTATTAGTTATCTGGTGTCTGGTATTAGCTATCTGGTGTCTGGTATTAGTTTCTGGTGTCTGGTATTAGTTATCTGGTGTCCGGTATTAGTTATCTGGTGTCTGGTATTAGTTATCTGGTGTCTGGTATTAGTTTCTGGTGTCTGGTATTAGTTATCTGGTGTCTGGTATTAGTTTCTGGTGTCTGGTATTAGGAATCTGGTGTCTGGTATTAGTTTTTGGTGTCTATTATTAGTTATCTGGTGACTAGTATTAGTTATCTGGTGTCTGCTATTAGTTTTTGGTGTCTGGTATTAGTTTCTGGTGTCTGGTATTAGTTATCTGGTGTCTGGTATTAGTTATCTGGTGTCTGGTATTAGTTATCTGGTGTCTGGTATTAGTTATCTGTTGTCTGGTATTAGTTTCTGGTGTCTGGTATTAGTTATCTGGTGTCTGGTATTAGTTTCTGGTGTCTGGTATTAGTTATCTGGTGTCTGGTGATAGTTATCTGGTGTCTGGTATTAGTAATCTGGTGTCTAGTATTAGTTTCTGGTGTCTGGTATTAGATATCTGGTGTCTGGTATTAGTTATCTGGTGTCTGGTATTAGTTTCTGGTGTCTGGTATTAGATATCTGGTGTCTGGTATTAGTTATCTGGTGTCTGGTATTAGTTATCTGGTGTCTGGTGATAGTTATCTGGTGTCTGCTATTAGTTATCTGGTGTCTGGTATTAGTTTCTAGTGTGTAGTATTAGATATCTGGTGTCTGGTATTAGTTATCTGGTGTCTGGTATTAGTTTCTGGTGTCTGGTATTAGGAATCTGGTGTCTGGTATTAGCTATCTGGTGTCTGGTATTAGTTTCTGGTGTCTGGTATTAGTTATCTGGTGTCTGGTATTAGCTATCTGGTGTCTGGTATTAGTTTCTGGTGTCTGGTATTAGATATCTGGTGTCTGGTATTAGTTATCTGGTGTCTGGTATTAGATATCTGGTGTCTGGTATTAGCTATCTGGTGTCTGGTATTAGTTTCTGGTGTCTGGTATTAGTTATCTGGTGTCTGGTATTAGTTATCTGGTGTCTGGTATTAGTAATCTGGTGTCTGGTATTAGTTTTTGGTGTCGGGTATTAGATATCTGGTGTCTGGTATTAGTTATCTGGTGTCTGGTATTAGATATCTGGTGTCTGGTATTAGCTATCTGGTGTCTGGTATTAGTTTCTGGTGTCTGGTATTAGTTATCTGGTGTCTGGTATTAGTTTCTGGTGTCTGGTATTAGATATCTGGTGTCTGGTATTAGTTTCTGGTGTCTGGTATTAGATATCTGGTGTCTGGTATTAGTTATCTGGTGTCTGGTATTAGTTATCTGGTGTCTGGTATTAGTTATCTGGTGTCTGGTATTAGATATCTGGTGTCTGGTATTAGTTATCTGGTGTCTGGTATTAGTTTCTGGTGTCTGGTATTAGATATCTGGTGTCTGGTATTAGTTATCTGGTGTCTGGTATTAGATATCTGGTGTCTGGTATTAGTTATCTGGTGTCTGGTATTAGTTATCTGTTGTCTGGTATTAGTTATCTGGTGTCTGGTATTAGTTATCTGGTGTCTGGTATTAGTTATCTGGTGTCTGGTATTAGTTATCTGGTGTCTGGTATTAGGAATCTGGTGTCTGGTATTAATTTGATGGTGTCTGGTATTAGTTATCTGGTGTCTAGTATTAGTTATCTGGTGTCTGGTATTAGTTTCTGGTGTCTGGTATTAGGAATCTGGTGTCTGCTATTAGTTATCTGGTGTCTGGTATTAGATATCTGGTGTCTGGTATGAGTTATCTGGTGTCTGGTATTAGTTTCTGGTGTCTGGTATTAGTTATCTGGTGTCTGGTATTAGTTTCTGGTGTCTGGTATTAGTTATCTGGTGTCTGGTATTAGTTTCTAGTGTGTAGTATTAGATATCTGGTGTCTGGTATTAGTTATCTGGTGTCTGGTATTAGCTATCTGGTGTCTGGTATTAGTTTCTGGTGTCTGGTATTAGTTATCTGGTGTCCGGTATTAGTTATCTGGTGTCTGGTATTAGTTATCTGGTGTCTGGTATTAGTTTCTGGTGTCTGGTATTAGTTATCTGGTGTCTGGTATTAGTTTCTGGTGTCTGGTATTAGGAATCTGGTGTCTGGTATTAGTTTTTGGTGTCTATTATTAGTTATCTGGTGACTAGTATTAGTTATCTGGTGTCTGCTATTAGTTTTTGGTGTCTGGTATTAGTTTCTGGTGTCTGGTATTAGTTATCTGGTGTCTGGTATTAGTTATCTGGTGTCTGGTATTAGTTATCTGGTGTCTGGTATTAGTTATCTGTTGTCTGGTATTAGTTTTTGGTGTCTGGTATTAGTTATCTGGTGTCTGGTATTAGTTTCTGGTGTCTGGTATTAGTTATCTGGTGTCTGGTGATAGTTATCTGGTGTCTGGTATTAGTAATCTGGTGTCTAGTATTAGTTTCTGGTGTCTGGTATTAGATATCTGGTGTCTGGTATTAGTTATCTGGTGTCTGGTATTAGTTTCTGGTGTCTGGTATTAGATATCTGGTGTCTGGTATTAGTTATCTGGTGTCTGGTATTAGTTATCTGGTGTCTGGTATTAGTTTCTGGTGTCTGGTATTAGTTTCTGGTGTCTCGTATTAGATATCTGGTGTCTGGTATTAGTTAGCTGGTGTCTTGTATTAGTTTCTGGTGACTGGTATTAGTTATCTGGTGTCTGGTATTAGTTTCTGGTGTCTGGTATTAGATATCTGGTGTCTGGTATTAGTTTCTGGTGTCTGGTATTAGATATCTGGTGTCTGGTATTAGTTATCTGGTGTCTGGTATTAGTTATCTGGTGTCTGGTATTAGTTATCTGGTGTCTGGTGTTAGTTTCTGGTGTCTGGTATTAGATATCTGGTGTCTGGTATTAGTTTCTGGTGTCTGGTATTAGTTATCTGGTGTCTGGTATTAGTTTCTGGTGTCTGGTATTAGTTATCTGGTGTCTGGTATTAGAAATCTGGTGTCTGGTATTAGTTTCTGGTGTCTAATATTAGTTATCTGGTGTCTGGTATTAGTTTCTGGTGTCTGGTATTAGTTATCTGGTGTCTGGTATTAGGAATCTGGTGTCTGGTATTAGGAATCTGGTGTCTGGTATTAGTTTCTGGTGTCTGGTATTAGATATCTGGTGTCTGGTATTAGTTATCTGGTGTCTGGTATTAGTTATCTGGTGTCTGGTATTAGTTTCTGGTGTCTGGTATTAGATATCTGGTGTCTGGTATTAGTTAGCTGGTGTCTTGTATTAGTTTCTGGTGTCTGGTATTAGTTATCTGGTGTCTGGTATTCGTTTCTGGTGTCTGGTATTAGTTATCTGGTGTCTGGTATTAGGAATCTTGTGTCTGGTATTAGTTTCTAGTGTGTAGTATTAGATATCTGGTGTCTGGTATTAGTTATCTGGTGTCTGGTATTAGTTATCTGGTGTCTGGTATTAGGAATCTGGTGTCTGGTATTAGTTTCTGGTGTCTGGTATTAGATATCTGGTGTCTGGTATTAGTTATCTGCTGTCTGGTATTAGTTATCTGGTGTCTGGTATTAGTTTCTGGTGTCTGGTATTAGATATCTGGTGTCTATTATTAGTTATCTGGTGTCTGGTATTAGTTATCTGGTGTCTGGTATTAGTTTCTAGTGTGTAGTATTAGATATCTGGTGTCTGGTATTAGTTATCTGGTGTCTGGTATTAGTTTCTGGTGTCTGGTATTAGGAATCTGGTGTCTGGTATTAGTTTCTGGTGTCTGGTATTAGTTATCTGGTGTCTGGTATTAGTTATCTGGTGTCTGGTATTAGTTATCTAGTGTCTGGTAATAGTTTCTGGTGTCTGGTATTAGATATCTGGTGTCTGGTATTAGTTATCTGGTGTCTGGTATTAGTTTCTGGTGTCTGGTATTAGTTATCTGGTGTCTGGTATTAGTTATCTGGTGTCTGGTATTAGTTATCTGGTGTCTGGTATTAGTTATCTGTTGTCTGGTATTAGTTTCTGGTGTCTGGTATTAGTTATCTGGTGTCTGGTATTAGTTTCTGGTGTCTGGTATTAGTTATCTGGTGTCTGGTGATAGTTATCTGGTGTCTGCTATTAGTTATCTGGTGTCTGGTATTAGTTTCTAGTGTGTAGTATTAGATATCTGGTGTCTGGTATTAGTTATCTGGTGTCTGGTATTAGTTTCTGGTGTCTGGTATTAGGAATCTGGTGTCTGGTATTAGTTTCTGGTGTCTGGTATTAGTTATCTGGTGTCTGGTATTAGTTATCTGGTGTCTGGTATTAGTTATCTGGTGTCTGGTAATAGTTTCTGGTGTCTGGTATTAGATATCTGGTGTCTGGTATTAGTTATCTGGTGTCTGGTATTAGTTTCTGGTGTCTGGTATTAGTTATCTGGTGTCTGGTATTAGTTTCTGGTGTCTGGTATTAGTTATCTGGTGTCTGGTATTAGTTATCTGGTGTCTGGTATTAGTTATCTGGTGTCTGGTATTAGTTATCTGGTGTCTGGTATTAGTTATCTGGTGTCTGGTATTAGTTATCTGGTGTCTGGTATTAGGAATCTGGTGTCTGGTATTAGTTTCTGGTGTCTGGTATTAGTTATCTGGTGTCTGGTATTAGTTTCTGGTGTCTGGTATTAGTTATCTGGTATCTGGTATTAGTTTCTGGTGTCTGGTATTAGTTATCTGGTGTCTGGTATTAGTTATCTGGTGTCTGGTATTAGTTATCTGGTGTCTGGTATTAGTTATCTGGTGTCTGGTATTAGTTATCTGGTGTCTGGTATTAGTTATCTGGTGTCTGGTATTAGGAATCTGGTGTCTGGTATTAGTTTCTGGTGTCTGGTATTAGTTATCTGGTGTCTGGTATTAGTTATCTGGTGTCTGGTATTAGTTTCTGGTGTCTGGTATTAGTTATCTGGTGTCTGGTATTAGTTATCTGGTGTCTGGTATTAGTTATCTGGTGTCTGGTATTAGTTATCTGGTGTCTGGTATTAGTTATCTGGTGTCTGGTATTAGGAATCTGGTGTCTGGTATTAGTTTCTGGTGTCTGGTATTAGATATCTGGTGTCTGGTATTAGTTATCTGCTGTCTGGTATTAGTTATCTGGTGTCTGGTATTAGTTTCTGGTGTCTGGTATTAGATATCTGGTGTCTATTATTAGTTATCTGGTGTCTGGTATTAGTTATCTGGTGTCTGGTATTAGTTTCTAGTGTGTAGTATTAGATATCTGGTGTCTGGTATTAGTTATCTGGTGTCTGGTATTAGTTTCTGGTGTCTGGTATTAGGAATCTGGTGTCTGGTATTAGTTTCTGGTGTCTGGTATTAGTTATCTGGTGTCTGGTATTAGTTATCTGGTGTCTGGTTTTAGTTATCTGGTGTCTGGTAATAGTTTCTGGTGTCTGGTATTAGATATCTGGTGTCTGGTATTAGTTATCTGGTGTCTGGTATTAGTTTCTGGTGTCTGGTATTAGTTATCTGGTGTCTGGTATTAGTTTCTGGTGTCTGGTATTAGTTATCTGGTGTCTGGTATTAGTTATCTGGTGTCTGGTATTAGTTATCTGGTGTCTGGTATTAGTTATCTGGTGTCTGGTATTAGTTATCTGGTGTCTGGTATTAGTTATCTGGTGTCTGGTATTAGGAATCTGGTGTCTGGTATTAGTTTCTGGTGTCTGGTATTAGTTATCTGGTGTCTGGTATTAGTTATCTGGTGTCTGGTATTAGTTTCTGGTGTCTGGTATTAGATATCTGGTGTCTGGTATTAGTTATCTGGTGTCTGGTATTAGATATCTGGTGTCTGGTATGAGTTATCTGGTGTCTGGTATTAGTTTCTGGTGTCTGGTATTAGTTATCTGGTGTCTGGTATTAGTTATCTGGTGTCTGGTATTAGTTATCTGGTGTCTGGTATTAGTTATCTGGTGTCTGGTATTAGTTTCTGGTGTCTGGTATTAGATATCTGGTGTCTGGTATTAGTTATCTGGTGTCTGGTATTAGTTATCTGGTGTCTGGTATTAGTTTCTAGTGTGTAGTATTAGATATCTGGTGTCTGGTATTAGTTATCTGGTGTCTAGTATTAGTTTCTGGTGTCTGGTATTAGGAATCTGGTGTCTGGTATTAGTTTCTGGTGTCTGGTATTAGTTATCTGGTGTCTGGTATTAGTTATCTGGTGTCTGGTATTAGTTTCTGGTGTCTGGTATTAGTTATCTGGTGTCTGGTATTAGTTTCTAGTGTGTAGTATTAGATATCTGGTGTCTGGTATTAGTTATCTGGTGTCTGGTATTAGCTATCTGGTGTCTGGTATTAGTTTCTGGTGTCTGGTATTAGTTATCTGGTGTCCGGTATTAGTTATCTGGTGTCTGGCATTAGTTATCTGGTGTCTGGTATTAGTTTCTGGTGTCTGGTATTAGTTATCTGGTGTCTGGTATTAGTTTCTGGTGTCTGGTATTAGGAATCTGGTGTCTGGTATTAGATATCTGGTGTCTGGTATTAGTTTTTGGTGTCTGGTATTAGTTATCTGGTGTCTAGTATTAGTTATCTGGTGTCTGTTATTAGTTTTTGGTGTCTGGTATTAGTTATCTGGTGTCTGGTATTAGTTATCTGGTGTCTGGTATTAGTTATCTGGTGTCTGGTATTAGTTATCTGGTGTCTGGTATTAGTTTCTGGTGTCTGGTATTAGATATCTGGTGTCTGGTATTAGATATCTGGTGTCTGGTATTAGTTATCTGGTGTCTGGTATTAGTTTCTGGTGTCTGGTATTAGGAATCTGGTGTCTGGTATTAGTTATCTGGTGTCTGGTATTAGTTATCTGGTGTCTGGTATTAGTTATCTATTGTCTGGTATTAGTTTCTGGTGTCTGGTATTAGTTTCTGATGTCTGTTATTAGTTATCTGGTGTCTGGTATTAGTTATCTGGTGTCTGGTATTAGGAATCTGGTGTCTGGTATTAGTTTCTGGTGTCTGCTATTAGTTATCTGGTGTCTGGTATTAGTTATCTGTTGTCTGGTATTAGTTATCTGGTGTCTGGTATTAGTTTCTGATGTCTGGTATTAGTTATCTGGTGTCTAGTATTAGTTATCTGGTGTCTGGTATTAGGAATCTGGTGTCTGGTATTAGGAATCTGGTGTCTGGTATTAGTTTCTGGTGTCTGGTATTAGTTATCTGGTGTCTGGTATTAGTTATCTGGTGTGTGGTATTAGTAATCTGGTGTCTGGTATTAGTTTTTGGTGTCTGGTATTAGATATCTGGTGTCTGGTATTAGTTATCTGGTGTCTGGTATTAGATATCTGGTGTCTGGTATTAGCTATCTGGTGTCTGGTATTAGTTTCTGGTGTCTGGTATTAGTTATCTGGTGTCTGGTATTAGTTTCTGGTGTCTGGTATTAGATATCTGGTGTCTGGTATTAGTTTATGGTGTCTGGTATTAGATATCTGGTGTCTGGTATTAGTTATCTGGTGTCTGGTATTAGTTATCTGGTGTCTGGTATTAGTTATCTGGTGTCTGGTATTAGTTTCTGGTGTCTGGTATTAGATATCTGGTGTCTGGTATTAGTTTCTGGTGTCTGGTATTAGTTATCTGGTCTGGTATTAGTTTCTGGTGTCTGGTATTAGTTATCTGGTGTCTGGTATTAGGAATCTGGTGTCTGGTATTAGTTTCTGGTGTCTAATATTAGTTATCTGGTGTCTGGTATTAGTTTCTGGTGTCTGGTATTAGTTATCTGGTGTCTGGTATTAGGAATCTGGTGTCTGGTATTAGTTTCTGGTGTCTGGTATTAGTTATCTGGTGTTTGGTATTAGTTTCTGGTGTCTGGTATTAGTTATCTGGTGTCTGGTATTAGGAATCTGGTGTCTGGTATTAGTTTCTGGTGTCTGGTATTAGATATCTGGTGTCTGGTATTAGTTATCTGGTGTCTGGTATTAGTTATCTGGTGTCTGGTATTAGTTTCTGGTGTCTGGTATTAGATATCTGGTGTCTGGTATTAGTTATTTGGTGTCTGGTATTAGTTTCTGGTGTCTGGTATTAGTTATCTGGTGTCTGGTATTAGGAATCTGGTGTCTGGTATTAGTTATCTGGTGTCTGGTATTAGTTATCTGGTGTCTGGTATTAGTTTCTGGTGTCTGGTATTAGATATCTGGTGTCTGGTATTAGTTATCTGGTGTCTGGTATTAGTTATCTGCTGTCTGGTATTAGTTATCTGGTGTCTGATATTAGTTATCTGGTGTCTGGTATTAGTTATCTGGTGTCTGGTATTAGTTATCTGGTGTCTGGTATTAGTTATCTGGTGTCTGGTATTAGTTTCTAGTGTCTGGTATTAGATATCTGGTGTCTGGTATTAGATATCTGGTGTCTGGTATTAGTTATCTGGTGTCTGGTATTAGTTTCTGGTGTCTGGTATTAGTTAACTGGTGTCTGGTATTAGTTATCTGGTGTCTGGTATTAGTTATCTGGTGTCTGGTATTAGTTATCTGGTGTCTGGTATTAGTTATCTGGTGTCTGGTATTAGTTTCTGGTGTCTGGTATTAGTTATCTGGTGTCTGGTATTAGTTTCTGGTGTCTGGTATTAGGAATCTGGTGTCTGGTATTAGTTTCTGGTGTCTGGTATTAGATATCTGGTGTCTGGTATTAGTTATCTGGTGTCTGGTATTAGTTTCTGGTGTCTGGTATTAGATATCTGGTGTCTGGTATTAGTTATCTGGTGTCTGGTGTGGCGACACCCTGTAGGTCGATAAGGCAGTTATGTCAGTGGCAACCTCAGGGGTAACAGCTGATCACCAAGTTTAGAAACAGCTGGTCACCAAGTTTAATAACAGCTGATCACATGAAGTAAGGGACCAAATGTACATATTGACAAAAACAAAAATTGTATAAAAAGAAATATGGAAGAAAATGGCCAGAACTTCTGGAAGAAAATAAGTTGAAATGGGAAAAAAAAGATGGACGACATCGGACGACTTTTGGCGGGCTGGCAGTGGAGGTAAGTCAAAGAGGACAATTTTTTGGTTCAATTACGATTTGGGCTTGAAGGATGACGGACGATGTGGCTGGCGTTGGGCAGAAGAAAAACTAAAAAGCTAAAATTTAAAGTGAGAAAGAGTAAGTAAAACCATAAAAAGTGAAGAGGTGCTACAAGCTAAAATTAAAAGTGTGAAAGAACTAACGAATAAAACAAAAAGAAAAAATTTTTCTAAAAATTAGAAAAAATGTGCAAATAAAAATATGAAATAAAAAGAATTAAATTTTCTCTAAAAACTTAAAACTAATCAGCAAAAATTAAAACAACCTAAAACCTAAAACTAAAATAGCTAAACCTAAAAATTAGCCAACAAAAAGTGAAATTTCTTCTAAAAACTTAACACTAGTTAACAAAAATTGAGAATTTTTTTTTTAAAACTAGTCAACAAAAAAGTAAAATTGTTCTAACTTAAAACTAGTTAACAAAAAGTAAAATTGTTCTAACTTAAAACTAGTTAACCAAAAAGTAAAATTTATTATAACTTAAAACTAGTCAAAGTGACAAAGATACAAAACAAAGCTAAATAAATTGAAATTAAAATTGGTTAACAGAAGTGAAACAGTGAAACCTGGACATAAAATAACCCAAACCTAAAACTAAATCAACAAAAATTAAAGTTTTTAGAACTTAAAACTAGTCCACAAAAAAAATCTTTTAAAACTTAAAACTAGTTTACAAAAAATTGAAATTTGTTAAAAACTTAAAACTAATCAACAAAAATTAAAATAACCTAAAAATTTGAAAACTGTTTGAAAAAAAAAATTAAAATTTGAACATTTTTGAAACTAATCGAAGATATTAAAATCACCTAAAACCGTGCGATAAGTAATATAGACATCTAAAACTAACCTAAAACTAGTCAACAAAAGTAAAATTTAACAACACTAGAAAATTGTTCAACAAAAATAAAATGTTCCTTAAAACTTAAATAAATCAACAAAGAAAATTTAAAAAGACTAAAACTATTTGACAAAATAATAAAAAAAAAGTCTTGTTACAAAAGAAAAAATTTTTTTTGCCAGAATTAAAGCCCTAAGAAAAAAAACAGCCCGCCTACAACACGCCACGTCCAGCGAGGGAACTGGTCAAGGGCACCCACAAGACGAAGCGACCACTTACCATTCTTGGAGGACCAGGTACCAGTCATCTGACCTTGGACAAACGGACGACCGACAAAGGCAAAGAAAAAAAATTAAAAATTATATATATGTATATTATTTTTTTCTTTCATCCTTTACTTTGTATTATTTGCATATGTGAATTCAATTAAAATATTTATTTTAGAAATAATTGCTAATTTATTTTTTTAAATGTATAGACATAGCCCTTTTCTTGACGAGCGTAGGGAAAACACTTATATTTTTTTTTTTTTTGCTTCCTCTAAGTGCCAGTTTTGTGTTATTGCACTTTGTTAGGAGCAGATTTGAGCTCTAACCTGCCCCTATATAAAAGGAAAAATAGAAATATAGAATTTTGGTTGTGTGGAAAGCTTGATTATTTTTACAAGAAAAGAGTTGTGTAACCTTTTGTTAGAAAACTTGCTTAATCTTTTTCTAAAATTTTTTTTTTAAATTTTCTTTATTATTATTTTTAATTTAATAATAAATAGTTTTCATTATTAATTTTACTTCTTTATATTAAATAAAGCGAAATGTTATTCATATTGTTCAGATGAATTTAAATTTTTTTAATACCCAAAATGATGGGATAAATTAATTTTTTAAGGCTGTAGGTACTAGCGGTAAGTAACCACCACATAAAGGTTTGGGGTAACCTAAATAAAAATCTAGGCCAGGTTACCATGGTGAGATCCAATAGGATTTCAGAGGGTGGGAGGCCACGGTTAGCCAACAAGACCGGCTAACCAAACGTTTATGTTGTGAGAGAGAGAAAGAGAGTAAGTATGTGTGGGATTTGTGGCATGAATTTTTTTCATTTTTTTATTTTTTTCAATAGTTTTTTTTTTGTTTAAAATTCCACTTTCGGGCCCCAAAATTTATAAAAATATTTTCATGGTTATTACATCCTACCAAGAACAGCTGACATGATATATTTTTATTGTAGCTGAGTAAAGGTGCAGAGAGGTTGGCAAGATCCTACCCCAAGACGGCGAGCTTCAGCCGGAGCAAACGCCTGCATGCCAGCGCAGCCAACAATCTGGCCACACAGTAACACTTCGTTGTTTTTTTTACGACTACCAGCTGCTGCTACAATAAAATGGCGCCCAACGTGGGGCCCGAAAGTGGAAAATTCAAATTCTTATTAGATTATATTCTCGCGTGTTTTCAGCTAAGGTAAGGCCCGTTGAGTCAATAAAGAGTCCTCAACGAGAAGCGACATTAGTTGACTCACAAAAGTATATTTCAAAAATTTGTCTTTTTGTTTAAATTCCGTAATTTGTTTTTTTTATTTACAATCAATAGTTTCCTTTTCTTCATAAATGTTTCCTAAAACTACAGTATGACGTAAGTCCCGGAAATCAGATTTTTTTTTATTTATCCGCGTTGCGACGGCATACTGGAATTTTGGGAAGTATTTGTCTTCTTCCAATAATAAGTTTAGTCACAATAGACAAAATTCTAATTCTAGTCCGAAACCCAGGGACAAAAATAAAGTAAATACTTTTATTATTGTGAAGTTAGGGAGTAGTCCTGACAACTTAAAAGGCGAAGTACCTCAGTGTCAGTTGCCTCTCTAACCGAGCAATATAGTAGGACAGGAAATTGAAAATTTATTCCACACTTTTTATTTTGCCACAAACCAATACCCACATATTTACAAGTACAGAGAAAAAACATGGAAACAATCGAAACAAATGCTTTTTTGATGCTCCTCAACATAAATGAATTCGTGAATCTAATTTAATTAGATTCAAATAAATTCCTTTAATGGTGGTTACGTCCTGCCGCAAAGTCCTACAGCCGACTAACAAATTTAAATTTTTGATTTAACATTTTCGTTTTTATTTTTTTTTTGTAAAAGAGAACAAATATTTATCTTATAATATTTCTTTTCATATAATTTTAAAACAATTAATAATTGGAGAACAAATATTTGTTTTACTTTTTCTCTTATATTTTTTTTTTATATTTTTTTATATAAATTCTTTTTGAGTATAATTATTGAAAGCGCATTGGAGTTTTGCTTTTTATAATTATTACTTATAAATTTTTATACTTATTTTGAATTTACATTTTTCGTTGGTATATTTTATATATATATTTTGTTGGATATACACAGGTATATATATATAGATATTTTTATATTATACATCTATAATTTTTTATTTTCTTCTTTTAATTTTGGGTGATTTTCATTCCTTTTTTTATTTTCTTTTACTTCGCCGATTGCGTAGTATAATTTACATAAAAATAATTTCTGTTTTGCTAGACATTTCTTAAAGGCTAGATAAATAAAATTGCTATTAATTTGTTTTGATGGTTTTAACTCGTTCAGAGAGAAATCGTTTAACTGCAGCCGGTATTGACATAGATTCCGTGATGAATAGAGACGAACTCCCAATAACATCAGGGGAGGCAATGGTGCCACCTGCTGTTCCCACAGTCGCTATTTCGACGGAAAACGCGACGAACACAACAGAAACAGTTGCTCCGGCAGTACAGCAATTTTTAGCTATGGCACAGGGTAATGCCAACAATAGCTTTGTTCAAGAAGCCCACCATTCGTCTAGTACTATACCCACTCCCGAGTATAGTAATATCACCTCTAGAACGAGACAGGGTGAATTTGTCATCAATAGACCCACTGGACAACCATCTCATCAGAGGCCAGTTGTTGATTTAGGGGGTGACATAGCAGGTTTAATTAGGGAAGAGTTGTCCCGGCAAATGCAACAATTGCAAGTGACGATGCAGCAGGAAATCAGCCAGGCTGTTCGTCAAGCAATTCGCCCTCAATCGAATCCAGCTTCAAGTGGTCAGGGTAGTAATTTAGCTGCGCCCAATACACCTCAAGCTGAATTAACGGCTTGCACGCCACACCTATTTGGACCAGGAAGTGACCGAAATTTGAATATTGGTATAAATCAGCCAAACAATTTAAACTTACCAGCATTTCAGCGAACACCAGCACATGAATTTCATTCAGCTCCTTATCCTCATCCAGGGATGCAACCACAAGGGGCGCCCTTACAGCCGTCACCAGCTCATTTTAGTACGCAGGCCCACAGAACTGACTTGTCTAAATGGGGCCTCAAGTTTGACGGAACGTCGAAGTCAATGAGTGCCGAAGACTTCGTTTTCAGATTGGAAACGCTAAGGCAAGACTACAATATGTCAATTGTGGAGATTAAGCGTAGCTTCCATACCTTACTCGAAGGCCAAGCCCTAGAGTGGTATTGGAACGTCAAAAAACTTAACCCATTCTAATCCTGGGACGACTTAATAGGCGCGTTTTTGACGCAATACAGGCGATATGAAAACTAATTTCAAATTCAGAAAAGAATTATGGACCGCAGGCAAGGGGCACAGGAGTCATTTGAAGATTTCTTCAATGCCGTCATAAGTCTGAGAAATCAGCAACGTACTCCTTACTCGGAATCTGACCTCATAGAGATAATGAGGGGGAATTTAAAACCCTCGTTATCTCAATTACTGTTTTCGGCAAGAATACAAAATCTGAATGATTTCTGCCAACAGGCCAAAAGAGCTGAAAGTCTCGTGTCGAGTCAAAGGCAGCAGTACGCACCCAGACCTTATATGCCACCCCGAGTACATGAGCTGGATTACCAAGAGCTACCTGAACCTGTCAACGAATTAGAGGCTTTGTCGAGCAGTAGCCGCTACATTTGCTGGAACTGTAAGCGTGCTGGTCACGGTTTTACAGACTGTCCATCACCTACTCGCAGAATCTTTTGTTACAGGTGTGGATGGGATAATGTAGTTACGCCGCAATGCCCTAAGTGTCGGGGAAACCAGACATTGAACGCGTCTCGAACTGGGGAGGCTTGTTCGACACACACCCAGACCCAGTAGTAAAATCATCATTACCTACCGAACCTAGGCAAAATATAATAATTTTGAAAAATAATGAAAGAAAACCAGTTGAAACAACACAGCCGGAAGTTCGGTACATTAAGCCCCTGCATTTACGAATATTAGAATATAACCAAGCTAGGAAAAGAATTTTTGGAGAAGTGTCAGATAGGATAAAGAAAGCTAGGGAGCGTTATAAGCGCAGAAAGCAAAAAAGAATAGAAATTATGTCAGCCACCTTATATGAAGGTGAAGATACGCGTTTGTACGCCAAAATTCGTTTAAATGGTACTGAAGTAGAAGGTCTGCTAGATAGTGGTGCAACAGTCACGTGCCTAGGGAAAAACTGTATGGAGTTAGTACAGAATGCTGGAATGCACATACATAAATTTTTCTCCTATATCAAGACTGCTGATGGAAGCCCACACAAAATTCTGGGATTTGTTAAAGTAAATGTTACTTATAACAAAATCACCCATGAAGTAACCTTTTACTTAGTACCAACTTTAAATCGAGAACTATTCTTAGGCGTTGACTTTATGCGTACGTTCGGATTGTTCGCATCAGTAAATAGTCTGTCCAGCAATGGAGTGAACTTGTGCGAGGAAGGGAACGAAGGTACTGACCAGGTAGAAACTCATTCCTTAACACCTGTGCAGCAGCAACAGTTAAATGAGGTCGTGTCTAGGTTTCCTTGCTACTCGAAGCGTGGACTAGGTAAAACCCACCTCGAAACCCACTCCATTGACACCCGTGAGGCAACTCCTGTTAAGGATAGACATTATCCGGTCTCCCCGGCAGTGCAGAAATTAATGTACGCGGAGCTGGATAGGATGCTTGATCTTGGAGTCATTGAGGAAAGCGAAAGTCCTTGGAGCCACCCTGTGACTCTCGTCCGCAAAGGCGAGAAAAACAGGCTGTGCTTGGACGCTCGTAAACTCAATGCTCTCACGATTAAGGATGCCTACCCGCTCCCGCACATTGAAGGTCTCCTCAGCCGTTTGGGAGATACGTATTTTATCTCCAGCGTCGATTTGAAGGATGCATTCTGGCAAATACCGCTAGAAACATCCAGTAGAGAAAAAACTGCTTTCACGGTGCCAGGTAGACCACTTTACCATTTCACGGTCATGCCTTTTGGGTTGTGCAATGCAGCTCAAAGGCTATGCCGTTTAATGGATAAGGTGATCCCAGCTGCACTTCGTGATAGAGTTTTTGTCTATCTGGATGACCTTTTGGTGGTATCTCCAGACTTCTCGACGCACTTGATGTTGCTAGAGCTGGTGTCAATGCAGTTGGAACAGGCCGGTTTGACGATAAATGTCTCTAAGTCCAGATTCTGCTTTAAAGAGCTTCGATACTTAGGGTATATAGTAGGAAAAGGACAACTTAGACCCGACCCAGAAAAAGTGAGCACGATTTTAAAATATTCGTACCCCAAAACTGCTAAACAGGTGCGAAGTTTTATGGGTGCTACTGGTTGGTATCGTCGTTTCATTCCAAACTATGCCACAATTTCAGCTCCGATTTTTAATACCCTGAAAAAAGGAAAAACTTTTACTTTTACTGATGAAGCCAAAAATGCTTTCGATTATTTAAAAACAGCGCTCACCACTAGTCCTGTCCTGACACACCCAAACTTTGACAAACACTTTTTCGTCCAGTGCGATGCTTCCGACATAGGAATAGGCGCAGTTCTTTTTCAGAAGGATGACGACGAAGGCGAGCATCCCATAGCATTTTTCTCTCACAAGCTAACAAATGCTCAAAGGAATTATTCCGTAACTGAGAGAGAATGCTTGGCCGTGGTGCTTGCCATCAAAAAATTCAGGCCTTATATAGAATTGATGCCATTTACTGTGATTACTGACCACAGTAGTCTTAAATGGCTTATGTCTCATAAGGACCTGAGCGGCCGCCTTGCTCGCTGGAGTCTTCATTTGCAAGCCTACGCGTTTTCGATAGAGCACCGCCCTGGACCGAAAAATAAAGTGCCAGACACTTTGTCTCGTTACGACATGGAAGAGGTTTCTGCAAGTTTTGGTAATTTTGTCGATGTAGAATCGGACGCTTTTAAAACCGATTCCTATGTCGACTTAATTGCCAAAATTTCAGAAAACTCTGACCAATTATCAGACATCAAGGTTATCGACAACCTTGTGTACAAACGTACAGCCCACTATGATGGTATCGCACTCAACGAAGATTTCGCCTGGAAGCTTTGGGTCCCACCTGAGCTTACTGAAAATATAATTAAAAATGCACATGAGCCACCACAAGCCGCTCATGGAGGTTTCGTTAAGACTCTTAAAAGAGTACGAGAGTATTTCTATTGGCCCAATCAAAATGTTCAAATTAGAAATTTTGTTAAAAATTGCCAAATTTGTAAAGAGTCAAAAGCGCCAAATACCACTTTACGTCCACCAATGGGAAATGAAACTTTGACCGAACGCCCTTTTCAACGGCTATATGTGGATTTTTTAGGACCCTATCCTAGGTCTAAAGCAGGAAACTGCTACATTTTTATTGTGCTAGACCATTTTACTAAATATGTTTTATTAAAGGCTTTAAGCAAAGCAAGCAGCAAACAAATAGTGAAGTTTTTAATTTCAGAAGTTTTTCACAAGTTTGGAACGCCAGAAACCGTGGTATCCGATAATGGAAAACAGTTTTTGAGCAAAGAGTTTATGGACACGATGGCACATTTCGGCATAAATCACATGAAGACCGCTTTTTATTCACCACAGGCAAATGCCTCTGAGAGAGTGAATCAGTCGATTTTGTCCGCCATAAGAGCATATGTGAAAGATGATCACTCTAATTGGGATAAATATTTATCCGAAATAGAGTGTTCATTAAGATCCTCTCTGCATGGCTCAATAGGAGTGACACCGTATTTTGCTTTATTCGGAACAAATATGATTGGCCACGGCAGCGTATACAAACTTGCGAGAAAACTTCAAATACTAAACGATCCTGAACTTAATGTTTTGCCTAAGTCCGTATACATGGAAAGTATTCGTGAAAAAGTCCGAGAAAGTCTACATAAAGCCTAGGAAAAAGGAGCGAAAAATTATAATATAAGATGCAGACAAGTCAGATTCATTCCGGGGCAAGAGGTTTATAGAAGAAACTTTCAACAAAGTGACTTCAAAGCTGGCTACAACGCGAAACTCGGGCGAAAATTTCTAAAATGCAGAATAGTACGTCCAATTGGTAATAGCTTGTACGAGATCGAAGATCTGCAAGGGAAATCGTTGGGGGTATTTCACGCCAAGGACTTAAAGCCATAGGCTCTAATATCCTTGGTGGTTCTAGTCCCAACGTTTCCCAAATCGTCCAAACCAAGACATTTCAATCCAAAAAAAAATTTTTTTTTGTTCATTTAAACTTATATAAGTTTGCTTTTGTTTACGATTTATAACTTTTTAAACCGGAAACGATACCAGTTTGCATTTAATTAATATTTTAGTGTGCACATACATGTATATACATATCTATATAGATATTGTCATAGATCTGAGATATTTATTTCTTTTTGTTTTTCGTACACAACGAATAAATCAACAAATTTACTATTAACTTAAGCCTACGTTTCTAAGCTGACTACTTATTGTAATCGTCATCGCTCCAAGGGTGCAGCCCTATAATCACTCTGGAGAACTATGCTATTAAGAGCTAAAGGCTGTTAGTCAACTAGAGCGATGACATTGGTCTGAGACCGTTCTTACGGCGAGTTAAAGCAAAATTTGTTGATTTCTGAAATCAATGATTGTGAACAAACACTGGTAGCTCATCGTGACAATTAAATTCGGTTCTTGACCCTAACAATATCTATTTTTGTTTTTTTGTTTTATATATACACACTTATTGATTAATATAACAACGGGTACCGAATAAATTTTACTCGGTCTCTCATAAACAAAAGCAAAAGGCTAAAAAAGTAAAAGATTGTAAGTCGTAACAAGTTTTTCTTAAATTTACCCGCTTAAGTTTGTATTAAACGTGCAAAGAGAATTTACGTTAATAATTGTACAACTTCCGATAAGTCGTAACTAAAGACTCTTGTGCCTATAAAAGGGCTAAGACCTCTGTTCAGTTCGAGTATTTAGTACCTGGGAGCGAAGTATGTCTCTCACAACTGAACAAAATCCACTTTGGTAATCTCTCACAGTGGACAGCTTGATTAGCTACTATTAGCATAAAACCTTTTTAATTTTTGTTTTTTTTTGTCACGAAGTATAAGAGCCAAAATGAATATTGTCCAGAGGGTACAAACAATCCCGGAGTTATAATTAATTATCGAACTTTTTTTTAATGCTACCACAGGAGCCAACAATAAGAGTACGCACGTTGAATCAAAAACGCCCGAAACATTGCCGTAAAATTTAAATCATACTTGTGCACCTGTGTTGTTGGAATAATTCTAAAGTTTAAGTTTTTGATACGTATTTTGCACAAAGTTTTTCCCACAAAATTTTCTTAAAACTGAGTACAAATACGTAGTAATTCATTTTAGGAATAGAAAGAATTTGTTATAAAAAGTTTCCGTGTAAATCTACACAACATACATTTGTTTTTTTTATTCATCGCGAAAGAGAAAAGGAAAAGCAAAATTGCTTGAAAAGAAACGACTCTAGTCTAACGCACCGTACTTACAAACATACACATAAATATTTACAAACAAAAATATCTTAAAACTTAGGACTTACCCCAAAACATCCGTGAAAGCTGCTCCAACGCAGTCGTGTATAAGTATTTATATGGATGTGGGAAACAAACCGACTCCTGTCGCATTTGTGTGATGTCCATTGAAAGTTCCGCCTCCTACATCTACAAAAACATAAATAAAAAGCATTAGTAAGGGTATAAAATAGTAGAACATATTTCAATTTGGGTTTTACTTACCTTTGCCCTGTAAACACTGTTGTTTCTCCAAGTGTCTTGATTAATATTGAATCTGTAAATAGAACTTAATATTAGTTTCACAAAATGTTAAAAGTATTTTTCTCATTCATTATATTAAAATGGTTATCTAATCTTTCTTTAACTAGATAAATAGAATTGATTACCCCTAAATACACGCCCGTAAATTCAAAATTAAAACCGTCAACTTTATTATTATTATTCTATTTCTTTTTAACGCACATTAATTTGTATTTTTTTTTATTATTCCGTTTGAGTACACACCACTTTTAGTCCATAATAAAGCCGAGACATTTTTTTTATTTTTCCCTTACGATTTTTTAATTATTACAAATTATAATTTCAAGTAAAACAAACCGATTAAGTTTTAACGGCGGCATACTGTCAGCCGCCTACATACTTTTCGTTACTTCGCGGCGACTAAAATTCACGGCGGCGATTACCAATAAACGACCGGCGGCGGTGTACTAATATCGATAACGATTTATCGATCTGTCGAAAAACAAACACTATGAATAAAAAGGAAATCCATTCTTCTTACCTTTTTATTAGCGATATGGATGCAGCTAACGGCCCCAGCCAACTCTATACTCCCTGGAAGCCCTGAAACAAAAATATACAAAAATTTACTTCATATGAAAATAACTTGGATACATACATACATATACACAAATTAGAAGACAATACACTACATACATACACCAAATTTACTTTTAATATTTCCTTTTTTTTCACTTACCTTATACAGAAACAAGCACTCGTGTCTTAACACACACAAACCGATAATTTTCACAACTTAAATTTTATTTTTTATAGCTAATTATTGCACCACCACAGACTTATTCTATTACACTTGCGCGACCAAATTTAACCCAAGCCTTTTTGACAGCCAAGGTTTCGTTGAATTTTTAAATACTCACAAGGTGTATGACCGAGTCTCCGACATATTGCAGGATGTTTGAGTATTGTCAAAATCTATAGTAATTTAAGGTACTATACAGAGATGCTTAAGGTTTGACAGTACAAGTAGGGGTAGAGAAAACACCAGTTGCAAAACGCAGAGTTGCCTTCTCTGTTCAAGGGCGTTACTACACCAGACCCGATGCCGACTAGCGAAAAACCAAAGTGGTGATGCCATATGATCGGTGGTGGTGAAGTAGTGAAACAAATCCCCAGAATGTCCAAAGATATATTTTTCATGTTGCGTGTTAATTTTCTCATTTTTGGAATCGCCCTCCCATTCTAGGTCCACTGATGGACTCTAGAATGGTTGGGTTTGTGGCGACACCCTGTAGGTCGATAAGGCAGTTATGTCAGTGGCAACCTCAGGGGTAACAGCTGATCACCAAGTTTAGAAACAGCTGGTCACCAAGTTTAATAACAGCTGATCACATGAAGTAAGGGACCAAATGTACATATTGACAAAAACAAAAATTGTATAAAAAAAAATATGGAAGAAAATGGCCAGAATTTCTGGAAGAAAATAAGTTGAAATGGGAAAAAAAAGATGGACGACATCGGACGACTTTTGGCGGGCTGGCAGTGGAGGTAAGTCGAAGAGGACAATTTTTTGGTTCAATTACGATTTGGGCTTGAAGGATGACGGACGATGTGGCTGGCGTTGGGCAGAAGAAAAACTAAAAAGCTAAAATTTAAAGTGAGAAAGAGTAAGTAAAACCATAAAAAGTGAAGAGGTGCTACAAGCTAAAATTAAAAGTGTGAAAGAACTAACGAATAAAACAAAAAGAAAAAATTTTTCTAAAAATTAGAAAAAATGTGCAAATAAAAATATGAAATAAAAAGAATTAAATTTTCTCTAAAAACTTAAAACTAATCAGCAAAAATTAAAACAACCTAAAACCTAAAACTAAAATAGCTAAACCTAAAAATTAGCCAACAAAAAGTGAAATTTCTTCTAAAAACTTAACACTAGTTAACAAAAATTGAGAATTTTTTTTTTAAAACTAGTCAACAAAAAAGTAAAATTGTTCTAACTTAAAACTAGTTAACAAAAAGTAAAATTGTTCTAACTTAAAACTAGTTAACCAAAAAGTAAAATTTATTATAACTTAAAACTAGTCAAAGTGACAAAGATACAAAACAAAGCTAAATAAATTGAAATTAAAATTGGTTAACAGAAGTGAAACAGTGAAACCTGGACATAAAATAACCCAAACCTAAAACTAAATCAACAAAAATTAAAGTTTTTAGAACTTAAAACTAGTCCACAAAAAAAATCTTTTAAAACTTAAAACTAGTTTACAAAAAATTGAAATTTGTTAAAAACTTAAAACTAATCAACAAAAATTAAAATAACCTAAAAATTTGAAAACTGTTTGAAAAAAAAAAATTAAAATTTGAACCTTTTTGAAACTAATCGAAGATATTAAAATCACCTAAAACCGTGCGATAAGTAATATAGACATCTAAAACTAACCTAAAACTAGTCAACAAAAGTAAAATTTAACAACACTAGAAAATTGTTCAACAAAAATAAAATGTTCCTTAAAACTTAAATAAATCAACAAAGAAAAATTTAAAAAGACTAAAACTATTTGACAAAATAATAAAAAAAAGTCTTGTTACAAAAGAAAAAAATTTTTTTGCCAGAATTAAAGCCCTAAGAAAAAAAACAGCCCGCCTACAACACGCCACGTCCAGCGAGGGAACTGGTCAAGGGCACCCACAAGACGAAGCGACCACTTACCATTCTTGGAGGACCAGGTACCAGTCATCTGACCTTGGACAAACGGACGACCGACAAAGGCAAAGAAAAAAAATTAAAAATTATATATATGTATATTATTTTTTTCTTTCATCCTTTACTTTGTATTATTTGCATATGTGAATTCAATTAAAATATTTATTTTAGAAATAATTGCTAATTTATTTTTTTAAATGTATAGACATAGCCCTTTTCTTGACGAGCGTAGGGAAAACACTTATATTTTTTTTTTTTTGCTTCCTCTAAGTGCCAGTTTTGTGTTATTGCACTTTGTTAGGAGCAGATTTGAGCTTAGAGCCTGCCCCTATATAAAAGGAAAAATAGAAATATAGAATTTTGGTTGTGTGGAAAGCTTGATTATTTTTACAAGAAAAGAGTTGTGTAACCTTTTGTTAGAAAACTTGCTTAATCTTTTTCTAAAATTTTTTTTTTAAATTTTCTTTATTATTATTTTTAATTTAATAATAAATAGTTTTCATTATTAATTTTACTTCTTTATATTAAATAAAGCGAAATGTTATTCATATTGTTCAGATGAATTTAAAATTTTTTTAATACCCAAAATGATGGGATAAATTAATTTTTTAAGGCTGTAGGTACTAGCGGTAAGTAACCACCACATAAAGGTTTGGGGTAACCTAAATAAAAATCTAGACCAGGTTACCATGGTGAGATCCAATAGGATTTCAGAGGGTGGGAGGCCACGATTAGCCAACAAGACCGGCTAACCAAACGTTTATGTTGTGAGAGAGAGAAAGAGAGTAAGTATGTGTGGGATTTGTGGCATGAATTTTTTTCATTTTTTTATTTTTTTCAATAGTTTTTTTTTTGTTTAAAATTCCACTTTCGGGCCCCAAAATTTATAAAAATATTTTCATGGTTATTACATCCTACTAAGAACAGCTGGCATGATATATTTTTATTGTAGCTGAGTAAAGGTGCAGAGAGGTTGGCAAGATCCTACCCCAAGACGGCGAGCTTCAGCCGGAGCAAACGCCTGCATGCCAGCGCAGCCAACAATCTGGCCACACAGTAACACTTCGTTGTTTTTTTTACGACTACCAGCTGCTGCTACAATAAAATGGCGCCCAACGTGGGGCCCGAAAGTGGAAAATTCAAATTCTTATTAGATTATATTCTCGCGTGTTTTCAGCTAAGGTAAGGCCCGTTGAGTCAATAAAGAGTCCTCAACGAGAAGCGACATTAGTTGACTCACAAAAGTATATTTCAAAAATTTGTCTATTTGTTTAAATTCCGTAATTTGTTTTTTTTATTTACAATCAATAGTTTCCTTTTCTTCATAAATGTTTCCTAAAACTACAGTATTACGTAAGTCCCGGAAATCAGATTTTTTTTTATTTTTCCGCGTTGCGACGGCATACTGGAATTTTGGGAAGTATTTGTCTTCTTCCAATAATAAGTTTAGTCACAATAGACAAAATTCTAATTCTAGTCCGAAACCCAGGGACAAAAATAAAGTAAATACTTTTATTATTGTGAAGTTAGGGAGTAGTCCTGACAACTTAAAAGGCGAAGTACCTCAGTGTCAGTTGCCTCTCTAACCGAGCAATATAGTAGGACAGGAAATTGAAAATTTATTCCACACTTTTTATTTTGCCACAAACCAATACCCACATATTTACAAGTACAGAGAAAAAACATGGAAACAATCGAAACAAATGCTTTTTCGATGCTCCTCAACATAAATGAATTCGTGAATCTAATTTAATTAGATTCAAATAAATTCCTTTAATGGTGGTTACGTCCTGCCGCAAAGTCCTACAGCCGACTAACAAATTTAAATTTTTGATTTAACATTTTCGTTTTTTTTTTTTTTTTTGTAAAAGAGAACAAATATTTATGTTATAATATTTCTTTTCATATAATTTTAAAACAATTAATAATTGGAGAACAAATATTTGTTTTACTTTTTCTCTTATATTTTTTTTTATATATTTTTATATAAATTCTTTTTGAGTATAATTATTGAAAGCGCATTGGAGTTTTGCTTTCTATAATTATTACTTATAAATTTTTATACTTATTTTGAATTTACATTTTTCGTTGGTATATTTTATATATATATTTTGTTGGATATACACAGGTATATATATATAGATAGTTTTATATTATACATCTATAATTTTTTATTTTCTTCTTTTAATTTTGGGTGATTTTCATTCCTTTTTTTATTTTCTTTTACTTCGCCGATTGCGTAGTATAATTTACATAAAAATAATTTCTGTTTTGCTAGACATTTCTTAAAGGCTAGATAAATAAAATTGCTATTAATTTGTTTTGATGGTTTTAACTCGTTCAGAGAGAAATCGTTTAACTGCAGCCGGTATTGACATAGATTCCGTGATGAATAGAGACGAACTCCCAATAACATCAGGGGAGGCAATGGTGCCACCTGCTGTTCCCACAGTCGCTATTTCGACGGAAAACGCGACGGACACAACAGAAACAGTTGCTCCGGCAGTACAGCAATTTTTAGCTATGGCACAGGGTAATGCCAACAATAGCTTTGTTCAAGAAGCCCACCATTCGTCTAGTACTATACCCACTCCCGAGTATAGTAATATCACCTCTAGAACGAGACAAGGTAAATTTGTCATCAATAGACCCACTGGACAACCATCTCATCAGAGGCCAGTTGTTGATTTAGGGGGTGATATAGCAGGTTTAATTAGGGAAGAGTTGTCCCGGCAAATGCAACAATTGCAAGTGACGATGCAGCAGGAAATCAGCCAGGCTGTTCGTCAAGCAATTCGCCCTCAATCGAATCCAGCTTCAAGTGGTCAGGGTAGTAATTTAGCTGCGCCCAATACACCTCAAGCTGAATTAACGGCTTGCACGCCACACCTATTTGGACCAGGAAGTGACCGAAATTTGAATATTGGTATAAATCAGCCAAACAATTTAAACTTACCAGCATTTCAGCGAACACCAGCACATGAATTTCATTCAGCTCCTTATCCTCATCCAGGGATGCAACCACAAGGGGCGCCCTTACAGCCGTTACCAGCTCATTTTAGTACGCAGGCCCACAGAACTGACTTGTCTAAATGGGGCCTCAAGTTTGACGGAACGTCGAAGTCAATGAGTGCCGAAGACTTCGTTTTCAGATTGGAAACGCTAAGGCAAGAC
The DNA here is from genome assembly GCA_944452675.1 of Tachina lurida. Taxonomy (NCBI): domain Eukaryota; kingdom Metazoa; phylum Arthropoda; class Insecta; order Diptera; family Tachinidae; genus Tachina; species Tachina lurida. Next base: position 196,281 of record CALYBX010000005.1, read on the forward strand.
TACAATATGTCAATTGTGGAGATTAAGCGTAGCTTCCATACCTTACTCGAAGGCCAAGCCCTAGAGTGGTATTGGAACGTCAAAAAACTTAACCCATTCCAATCCTGGGACGACTTAATAGGCGCGTTTTTGACGCAATACAGGCGATATGAAAACGAATTTCAAATTCAGAAAAGAATTATGGACCGCTGGCAAGGGGCACAGGAGTCATTTGAAGATTTCTTCAATGCCGTCATAAGTCTGAGAAATCAGCAACGTACTCCTTACTCGGATCTGACCTCATAGAGATAATGAGGGGGAATTTAAAACCCTCGTTATCTCAATTACTGTTTTCGGCAAGAATACAAAATCTGAATGATTTCTGCCAACAGGCCAAAAGAGCTGAAAGTCTCGTGTCGAGTCAAAGGCAGCAGTACGCACCCAGACCTTATATGCCACCCCGAGTACATGAGCTGGATTACCAAGAGCTACCTGAACCTGTCAACGAATTAGAGGCTTTGTCGAGCAGTAGCCGCTACATTTGCTGGAACTGTAAGCGTGCTGGTCACGGTTTTACAGACTGTCCATCACCTACTCGCAGAATCTTTTGTTACAGGTGTGGATGGGATAATGTAGTTACGCCGCAATGCCCTAAGTGTCGGGGAAACCAGACATCGAACGCGTCTCGAACTGGGGAGTCTTGTTCGACACACACCCAGACCCAGTAGTAAAATCATCATTACCTACCGAACCTAGGCAAAATATAATAATTTTGAAAAATAATGAAAGAAAACCAGTTGAAACAACACAGCCGGAAGTTCGGTACATTAAGCCCCTGCATTTACGAATATTAGAATATAACCAAGCTAGGAAAAGAATTTTTGGAGAAGTGTCAGATAGGATAAGGAAAGCTAGGGAGCGTTATAAGCGCAGAAAGCAAAAAAGAATAGAAATTATGTCAGCCACCTTATATGAAGGTGAAGATACGCGTTTGTACGCCAAAATTCGTTTAAATGGTACTGAAGTAGAAGGTCTGCTAGATAGTGGTGCAACAGTCACGTGCCTAGGGAAAAACTGTATGGAGTTAGTACAGAATGCTGGAATGCACATACATAAATTTTTCTCCTATATCAAGACTGCTGATGGAAGCCCACACAAAATTCTGGGATTTGTTAAAGTAAATGTTACTTATAACAAAATCACCCATGAAGTAACCTTTTACTTAGTACCAACTTTAAATCGAGAACTATTCTTAGGCGTTGACTTTATGCGTACGTTCGGATTGTTCGCATCAGTAAATAGTCTGTCCAGCAATGGAGTGAACTTGTGCGAGGAAGGGAACGAAGGTACTGACCAGGTAGAAACTCATTCCTTAACACCTGTGCAGCAGCAACAGTTAAATGAGGTCGTGTCTAGGTTTTCTTGCTACTCGAAGCGTGGACTAGGTAAAACCCACCTCGAAACCCACTCCATTGACACCCGTGAGGAAACTCCTGTTAAGGATAGACATTATACGGTCTCCCCGGCAGTGCAGAAATTAATGTACGCGGAGCTGGATAGGATGCTTGATCTTGGAGTCATTGAGGAAAGCGAAAGTCCTTGGAGCCACCCTGTGACTCTCGTCCGCAAAGGCGAGAAAAACAGGCTGTGCTTGGACGCTCGTAAACTCAATGCTCTCACGATTAAGGATGCCTACCCGCTCCCGCACATTGAAGGTCTCCTCAGCCGTTTGGGAGATACGTATTTTATCTCCAGCGTCGATTTGAAGAATGCATTCTGGCAAATACCGCTAGAAACATCCAGTAGAGAAAAAACTGCTTTCACGGTGCCAGGTAGACCACTTTACCATTTCACGGTCATGCCTTTTGGGTTGTGCAATGCAGCTCAAAGGCTATGCCGTTTAATGGATAAGGTGATCCCAGCTGCACTTCGTGATAGAGTTTTTGTATATCTGGATGACCTTTTGGTGGTATCTCCAGACTTCTCGACGCACTTGATGTTGCTAGAGCTGGTGTCAATGCAGTTGGAACAGGCCGGTTTGACGATAAATGTCTCTAAGTCCAGATTCTGCTTTAAAGAGCTTCGATACTTAGGGTATATAGTAGAAAAAGGACAACTTAGACCCGACCCAGAAAAAGTGAGCACGATTTTAAAATATTCGTACCCCAAAACTGCTAAACAGGTGCGAAGTTTTATGGGTGCTACTGGTTGGTATCGTCGTTTCATTCCAAACTATGCCACAATTTCAGCTCCGATTTTTAATACCCTGAAAAAAGGAAAAACTTTTACTTTTACTGATGAAGCCAAAAATGCTTTCGATTATTTAAAAACAGCGCTCACCACTAGTCCTGTCCTGACACACCCAAACTTTGACAAACACTTTTTCGTCCAGTGCGATGCTTCCGACATAGGAATAGGCGCAGTTCTTTTTCAGAAGGATGACGACGAAGGCGAGCATCCCATAGCATTTTTCTCTCACAAGCTAACAAATGCTCAAAGGAATTATTCCGTAACTGAGAGAGAATGCTTGGCCGTGGTGCTTGCCATCAAAAAATTCAGGCCTTATATAGAATTGATGCCATTTACTGTGATTACTGACCACAGTAGTCTTAAATGGCTCATGTCTCATAAGGACCTGAGCGGCCGCCTTGCTCGCTGGAGTCTTCATTTGCAAGCCTACGCGTTTTCGATAGAGCACCGCCCTGGACCGAAAAATAAAGTGCCAGACACTTTGTCTCGTTACGACATGGAAGAGGTTTCTGCAAGTTTTGGTAATTTTGTCGATGTAGAATCGGACGCTTTTAAAACCGATTCCTATGTCGACTTAATTGCCAAAATTTCAGAAAACTCTGACCAATTACCAGACATCAAGGTTACCGACAACCTTGTGTACAAACGTACAGCCCACTATGATGGTATCGCACTCAACGAAGATTTCGCCTGGAAGCTTTGGGTCCCACCTGAGCTTACTGAAAATATAATTAAAAATGCACATGAGCCACCACAAGCCGCTCATGGAGGTTTCGTTAAGACTCTTAAAAGAGTACGAGAGTATTTCTATTGGCCCAATCAAAATGTTCAAATTAGAAATTTTGTTAAAAATTGCCAAATTTGTAAAGAGTCAAAAGCGCCAAATACCACTTTACGTCCACCAATGGGAAATGAAACTTTGACCGAACGCCCTTTTCAACGGCTATATGTGGATTTTTTAGGACCCTATCCTAGGTCTAAAGCAGGAAACTGCTACATTTTTATTGTGCTAGACCATTTTACTAAATATGTTTTATTAAAGGCTTTAAGCAAAGCAAGCAGCAAACAAATAGTGAAGTTTTTAATTTCAGAAGTTTTTCACAAGTTTGGAACGCCAGAAACCGTGGTATCCGATAATGGAAAACAGTTTTTGAGCAAAGAGTTTATGGACACGATGGCACATTTCGGCATAAATCACATGAAGACCGCTTTTTATTCACCACAGGCAAATGCCTCTGAGAGAGTGAATCAGTCGATTTTGTCCGCCATAAGAGCATATGTGAAAGATGATCACTCTAATTGGGATAAATATTTATCCGAAATAGAGTGTTCATTAAGATCCTCTCTGCATGGCTCAATAGGAGTGACACCGTATTTTGCTTTATTCGGAACAAATATGATTGGCCACGGCAGCGTATACAAACTTGCGAGAAAACTTCAAATACTAAACGATCCTGAACTTAATGTTTTGCCTAAGTCCGTATACATGGAAAGTATTCGTGAAAAAGTCCGAGAAAGTCTACATAAAGCCTACGAAAAAGGAGCGAAAAATTATAATATAAGATGCAGACAAGTCAGATTAATTCCGGGGCAAGAGGTTTATAGAAGAAACTTTCAACAAAGTGACTTCAAAGCTGGCTACAACGCGAAACTCGGGCGAAAATTTCTAAAATGCAGAATAGTACGTCCAATTGGTAATAGCTTGTACGAGATCGAAGATCTGCAAGGGAAATCGTTGGGGGTATTTCACGCCAAGGACTTAAAGCCATAGGCTCTAATATCCTTGGTGGTTCTAGTCCCAACGTTTCCCAAATCGTCCAAACCAAGACATTTCAATCCAAAAAAAAAATTTTTTTTTGTTCATTTAAACTTATATAAGTTTGCTTTTGTTTACGATTTATAACTTTTTAAACCGGAAACGATACCAGTTTGCATTTAATTAATATTTTAGTGTGCACATACATGTATATACATATCTATATAGATATTGTCATAGATCTGAGATATTTATTTCTTTTTGTTTTTCGTACACAACGAATAAATCAACAAATTTACTATTAACTTAAGCCTACGTTTCTAAGCTGACTACTTATTGTAATCGTCATCGCTCCAAGGGTGCAGCCCTATAATCACTCTGGAGAACTATGCTATTAAGAGCTAAAGGCTGTTAGTCAACTAGAGCGATGACATTGGTCTGAGACCGTTCTTACGGCGAGTTAAAGCAAAATTTGTTGATTTCTGAAATCAATGATTGTGAACAAACACTGGTAGCTCATCGTGACAATTAAATTCGGTTCTTGACCCTAACAATATCTATTTTTGTTTTTTTGTTTTATATATACACACTTATTGATTAATATAACAACGGGTACCGAATAAATTTTACTCGGTCTCTCATAAACAAAAGCAAAAGGCTAAAAAAGTAAAAGATTGTAAGTCGTAACAAGTTTTTCTTAAATTTACCCGCTTAAGTTTGTATTAAACGTGCAAAGAGAATTTACGTTAATAATTGTACAACTTCCGATAAGTCATAACTAAAGACTCTTGTGTCTATAAAAGGGCTAAAACCTCTGTTCAGTTCGAGTATTTAGTACCTGGGAGCGAAGTATGTCTCTCACAACTGAACAAAATCCACTTTGGTAATCTCTCACAGTGGACAGCTTGATTAGCTACTATTAGCATAAAACCTTTTTAATTTTTGTTTTTTTTTTGTCACGAAGTATAAGAGCCAAAATGAATATTGTCCAGAGGGTACAAACAATCCCGGAGTTATAATTAATTATCGAACTTTTTTTTAATGCTACCACAGGAGCCAACAATAAGAGTACGCACGTTGAATCAAAAACGCCCGAAACATTGCCGTAAAATTTAAATCATACTTGTCCACCTGTGTTGTTGGAATAATTCTAAAGTTTAAGTTTTTGATACGTATTTTGCACAAAGTTTTTCCCACAAAATTTTCTTAAAACTGAGTACAAATACGTAGTAATTCGTTTTAGGAATAGAAAGAATTTGTTATAAAAAGTTTCCGTGTAAATCTACACAACATACATTTGTTTTTTTTATTCATCGCGAAAGAGAAAAGGAAAAGCAAAATTGCTTGAAAAGAAACGACTCTAGTCTAACGCACCGTACTTACAAACATACACATAAATATTTACAAACAAAAATATCTTAAAACTTAGGACTTACCCCAAAACATCCGTGAAAGCTGCTCCAACGCAGTCGTGTATAAGTATTTATATGGATGTGGGAAACAAACCAACTCCTGTCGCATTTGTGTGATGTCCATTGAAAGTTCCGCCTCCTACATCTACAAAAACATAAATAAAAAGCATTAGTAAGGGTATAAAATAGTAGAACATATTTCAATTTGGGTTTTACTTACCTTTGCCCTGTAAACACTGTTGTTTCTCCAAGTGTCTTGATTAATATTGAATCTGTAAATAGAACTTAATATTAGTTTCACAAAATGTTAAAAGTATTTTTCTCATTCATTATATTAAAATGGTTATCTAATCTTTCTTTAACTAGATAAATAGAATTGATTACCCCTAAATACACGCCCGTAAATTCAAAATTAAAACCGTCAACTTTATTATTATTATTCTATTTCTTTTTAACGCACTTTAATTTGTATTTTTTTTTATTATTCCGTTTGAGTACACACCACTTTTAGTCCATAATAAAGCCGAGACATTTTTTTTATTTTTCCCTTACGATTTTTTAATTATTACAAATTATAATTTCAAGTAAAACAAACCGATTAAGTTTTAACGGCGGCATACTGTCAGCCGCCTACATACTTTTCGTTACTTCGCGGCGACTAAAATTCACGGCGGCGATTACCAATAAACCACCGGCGGCGGTGTACTAATATCGATAACGATTTATCGATCTGTCGAAAAACAAACACTATGAATAAAAAGGAAATCCATTCTTCTTACCTTTTTATTTAGCGATATGGATGCAGCTAACGGCCCCAGCCAACTCTATACTCCCTGGAAGCCCTGAAACAAAAATATACAAAAATTTACTTCATATGAAAATAACTTGGATACATACATACATATACACAAATTAGAAGACAATACACTACATACATACACCAAATTTACTTTTAATATTTCCTTTTTTTTCACTTACCTTATACAGAAACAAGCACTCGTGTCTTAACACACACAAACCGATAATTTTCACAACTTAAATTTTATTTTTTATAGCTAATTATTGCACCACCACAGACTTATTCTATTACACTTGCGCGACCAAATTTAACCCAAGCCTTTTTGACAGCCAAGGTTTCGTTGAATTTTTAAATACTCACAAGGTGTATGACCGAGTCTCCGACATATTGCAGGATGTTTGAGTATTGTCAAAATCTATAGTAATTTAAGGTACTATACAGAGATGCTTAAGGTTTGACAGTACAAGTAGGGGTAGGGAAAACACCAGTTGCAAAACGCAGAGTTGCCTTCTCTGTTCAAGGGCGTTACTACACCAGACCCGATGCCGACTAGCGAAAAACCAAAGTGGTGATGCCATATGATCGGTGGTGGTGAAGTAGTGAAACAAATCCCCAGAATGTCCAAAGATATATTTTTCATGTTGCGTGTTAATTTTCTCATTTTTGGAATCGCCCTCCCATTCTAGGTCCACTGATGGACTCTAGAATGGTTGGGTTTGTGGCGACACCCTGTAGGTCGATAAGGCAGTTATGTCAGTGGCAACCTCAGGGGTAACAGCTGATCACCAAGTTTAGAAACAGCTGGTCACCAAGTTTAATAACAGCTGATCACATGAAGTAAGGGACCAAATGTACATATTGACAAAAACAAAAATTGTATAAAAAAAAATATGGAAGAAAATGGCCAGAACTTCTGGAAGAAAATAAGTTGAAATGGGAAAAAAAAGATGGACGACATCGGACGACTTTTGGCGGGCTGGCAGTGGAGGTAAGTCGAAGAGGACAATTTTTTGGTTCAATTACGATTTGGGCTTGAAGGATGACGGACGATGTGGCTGGCGTTGGGCAGAAGAAAAACTAAAAAGCTAAAATTTAAAGTGAGAAAGAGTAAGTAAAACCATAAAAAGTGAAGAGGTGCTACAAGCTAAAATTAAAAGTGTGAAAGAACTAACGAATAAAACAAAAAGAAAAAATTTTTTTAAAAATTAGAAAAAATGTGCAAATAAAAATATGAAATAAAAAGAATTAAATTTTCTCTAAAAACTTAAAACTAATCAGCAAAAATTAAAACAACCTAAAACCTAAAACTAAAATAGCCTAAAACCTAAAAATTACCAACAAAAAGTGAAATTTCTTCTAAAAACTTAACACTAGTTAACAAAAATTGAGAATTTTTTTTTTTAAACTAGTCAACAAAAAAGTAAAATTGTTCTAACTTAAAACTAGTTAACCAAAAAGTAAAATTTATTATAACTTAAAACTAGTCAAAGTGACAAAGATACAAAACAAAGCTAAATAAATTGAAATTAAAATTGGTTAACAGAAGTGAAACAGTGAAACCTGGACATAAAATAACCCAAACCTAAAACTAAATCAACAAAAATTAAAGTTTTTAGAACTTAAAACTAGTCCACAAAAAAAATCTTTTAAAACTTAAAACTAGTTTACAAAAAATTGAAATTTGTTAAAAACTTAAAACTAATCAACAAAAATTAAAATAACCTAAAAATTTGAAAACTGTTTGAAAAAAAAATTAAAATTTGAACCTTTTTGAAACTAATCGAAGATATTAAAATCACCTAAAACCGTGCGATAAGTAATATAGACATCTAAAACTAACCTAAAACTAGTCAACAAAAATAAAATTTAACAACACTAGAAAATTGTTCAACAAAAATAAAATGTTCCTTAAAACTTAAATAAATCAACAAAGAAAATTTAAAAAGACTAAAACTATTTAACAAAATAATAAAAAAAAGTCTTGTTACAAAAGAAAAAAATTTTTTTGCCTTTTGTAACAAGACTTTGGATTTTGCCCACGAATAAACTAAATATTGCGCCATCTGCCGGACGAACTTCAAACTACACAAAAACACTCCTCACGCCCTATAGAGCATGTATATAAAGTTTGGTCTAAATCGGAGCAGTAGTTCTTGAGTTACGGTGCAAAATCACAAACAAAAACTAAATATGGCGCCATCTGTCGGACAAACTTCAAACTACACAGAAACACTCCTCACGCCCCAAAGAGCATTTATATAAAGTTTAGTCTAAATCGGAGCAGTAGTTCTTGAGTTACGCTGCAAAATCACAAAAAAAAAATAAATATGAAAAACTGAATATGGCGCCATCTGTCGGACGAACTTCAAACTACACAGAAACACTCCTCACGCCCCATAGAGCATGTATATAAAGTTTGGTCTAAATCGGTGCAGTAGTTCTTGAGTTACGGTGCAAAATCACAAAAAAAACTAAATATGGCGCCATCTGTCGGACGAACTTCAAACTACACAGAAACACTCCTCACGCTCCATAGAGCATGTGTATAAGGTTTGGTCTAAATCGGTGCAGTAGTTCTTGAGTTACGGTGCAAAATCACAAAAAAAAACTAAATATGAAAAACTAAATATGGCGCCATCTGTCGGACGAACTTCAAACTACACAGAAACACTCCTTACGCCCCATAGAGCATGTATATAAAGTTTGGTTCAAATCGGTGCAGTAGTTCTTGAGTTACGGTGCAAAATCACAAAAAAAAAACTAAATATGGCGCCATCTGTCGGACGAACTTCAAACTACACAGAAACACTCGTCACGCCCCATAGAGCATGTATATAAAGTTTGGTCTAAATCGGTGCCGTAGTTCTTGAGTTACGGTGCAAAATCACAAAAAAAACTAAATATGGCGCCATCTGTCGGACGAACTTCAAACTACACAGAAACACTCCTCACGCCCCATAGAGCATGTATATAAAGTTTGGTCTAAATCGGTGCAGTAGTTCTTGAGTTACGGTGCAAAATCACAAAAAAAAAACTAAATATGGCGCCATCTGTCGGACGAACTTTAAACTACACAGAAACACTCCTCACGCCCCAGAGAGCATGTGTATAAAGTTTGGTCTAAATCGGTGCAGTAGTTCTTGAGTTACGGAGCAAAATCACAAAAAAAAAATAAATATGAAAAACTAAATATGGCGCCATCTGTCGGACGAACTTCAAACTACACAGAAACACTCCTCACGCTCCATAGAGCATGTATATAAAGTTTGGTCTAAATCGGTGCAGTAGTTCTTGAGTTACGGTGCAAAATCACAAAAAAAAACTAAATATGGCACCATCTGTCGGACGAACTTCAAACTACACAGAAACACTCGTCACGCCCCATAGAGCATGTATATAAAGTTTGGTTCAAATCGGTGCAGTAGTTCTTGAGTTACGGTGCAAAATCACAAAAAAAAAACTAAATATGGCGCCATCTGTCGGATGAACTTCAAACTACACAGAAACACTTCTCACGCCCCATAGAGCATGTATATAAAGTTTGGTCTAAATCGGTGCAGTAGTTCTTGAGTTACGGTGCAAAATCACAAAAAAAAAACTAAATATGGCGCCATCTGTCGGACGAACTTCAAACTACACAGAAACACTCCTTACGCCCCATAGAGCATGTATATAAAGTTTGGTCTAAATCGGTGCAGTAGTTCTTGAGTTACGGTGCAAAATCACAAAAAAAAAATAAATATGGCGCCATCTGTCGGACGAACTTCAAACTACACAGAAACACTCCTCACGCCCCATAGAGCATGTATATAAAGTTTGGTATAAATCAGTGCAGTAGTTCTTGAGTTACGGTGCAAAATCACAAAAAAAAACTAAATATGAAAAACTAAATATGGCGCCATCTGTCGGACGAACTTCAAACTACACAGAAACCTTCCTCACGCCCCATAGAGCATGTATAAAAGGTTTTGTCAACATGGGTGCAGTAGTTCTTGAGTTATGATTGTCCCCTTTGTTAGTTTGTGCGTAGAAAAAATGAGAAGTGAATAGTAGTCATTTTTTTAATTTTTTTTCTTTAAAAACCATGTCCTGAAAATTTCTAATCGAATAAAAAAAATCAGTAAAATCGCTCCAGCCGTTCTCATGTTATGCGATTACATACATGGACCGTTTCATTTTTATATATATAGATTATTTATTTCTTTCATCCTTTACTTTGTATTATTTGCATATGTGAATTCAATTAAAATATTTATTTTAGAAATAATTGCTAATTTATTTTTTTAAATGTATAGACATAGCCCTTTTCTTGACGAGCGTAGGGAAAACACTTATTTTTTTTTTTTTTTTTTGCTTCCTCTAAGTGCCAGTTTTGTGTTATTGCACTTTGTTAGGAGCAGATTTGAGCTCTAACCGGCCCCTATATAAAAGGAAAAATAGAAAAATAGAATTTTGGTTGTGTGGAAAGCTTGATTATTTTTACAAGAAAAGAGTTGTGTAACCTTTTGTTAGAAAACTTGCTTAATCTTTTTCTAAAAATTTTTTTTTTTAATTTTCTTTATTATTATTTTTAATTTAATAATAAATAGTTTTCATTATTAATTTTACTTCTTTATATTAAATAAAGCGAAATGTTATTCATATTGTTCAGATGAATTTAAATTTTTTTAATACCCAAAATGATGGGATAAATTAATTTTTTAAGGCTGTAGGTACTAGCGGTAAGTAACCACCACATAAAGGTTTGGGGTAACCTAAATAAAAATCTAGGCCAGGTTACCATGGTGAGATCCAATAGGATTTCAGAGGGTGGGAGGCCACGGTTAGCCGACAAGACCGGCTAACCAAACGTTTATGTTGTGAGAGAGAGAAAGAGAGTAAGTATGTGTGGGATTTGTGGCATGAATTTTTTTCATTTTTTTATTTTTTTCAATAGTTTTTTTTTTGTTTAAAATTCCACTTTCGGGCCCCAAAATTTATAAAAATATTTTCATGGTTATTACATCCTACCAAGAACAGCTGGCATGATATATTTTTATTGTAGCTGAGTAAAGGTGCAGAGAGGTTGGCAAGATCCTACCCCAAGACGGCGAGCTTCAGCCGGAGCAAACGCCTGCATGCCAGCGCAGCCAACAATCTGGCCACACAGTAACACTTCGTTGTTTCTTTTACGACTACCAACTGCTGCTACAATACTGGTATTAGTTTCTGGTGTCTGGTATTAGTTATCTGGTGTCTGGTATTAGTTATCTGGTGTCTGGTATTAGTTATCTGGTGTCTGGTATTAGTTTCTGGTGTCTGGTATTAGGAATCTGGTGTCTCGTATTAGATATCTGGTGTCTGGTATTAGTTATCTGGTGTCTGGTATTAGGAATCTGGTGTCTGGTATTAGTTATCTGGTGTCTGGTATTAGTTTCTGGTGTCTGGTATTAGTTATCTGGTGTCTGGTATTAGTTATCTGGTGTCTGGTATTAGTTATCTGGTGTCTGGTATTAGTTATTTGGTGTCTGGTATTAGTTTCTGGTGTCTGGTATTAGATATCTGGTGTCTGGTATTAGATATCTGGTGTCTGGTATTAGTTATCTGGTGTCTGGTATTAGTTTCTGGTGTCTGGTATTAGTTATCTGGTGTCTGGTATTAGTTTCTGGTGTCTGGTATTAGTTATCTGGTGTCTGGTATTAGTTTCTGGTGTCTGGTATTAGGAATCTGGTGTTAGATATCTGGTGTCTGGTATTAGTTTCTGGTGTCTGGTATTAGTTATCTGGTGTCTGGTATTAGTTATCTGGTGTCTGGTATTAGTTTCTGGTGTCTGGTATGAGTTATATGGTGTCTGGTATTAGTTATCTGGTGTCTGGTATTAGTTATCTGGTGTCTGGTATTAGTTATCTGGTGTCTGGTATTAGTTATCTGGTGTCTGGTATTAGTTTCTGGTGTCTGGTATTAGATATCTGGTTTTAGTGTGCCGTCAAACTAAAAAACGTCTTCACACTTTCAGTTGTGTATCAAGAAGAAATACTCTTTATTGTTTTCTCTTACATCTATCCTTACTTAAAACTCATCTAAGGCGTTCTTACATAATTATTAGCAGGGATGCCACTACACCTCCCTTTTTTATAAGATCTTCAAAGTACAATGCGTATTTTAATATTCAAGTATGTGTATCTTAAGTGCTAAAAGACTATGGTTATAATTATTATTTTATGTCTAAATATAAATATTTATATATATAGTTTTTTTTTTTTTTGAATGATATTTTTAATTATGTATTTATATTTGTTTTTTTTTCGTGTAGGTAGATATAATTTCAAATGTGAATTGTAAAAAGTTTGGTAATGCAATTTCAAATATGAATTATAAAAAGTTTGGTAATGCAATTTCAAATATGAATTATAAAAAGTTTGGTAATGCAATTTCAAATATGAATTATAAAAAGTTTGGTAATGCAAATATCGGCCGCTACTTGCATACCTCCTTTTTCAGTTGTTGAATCAACCAAGATGATCAGTCTTGTTTGATTCAACAACCCTTTTATTTGGAAATATTATTCAATTATTGTTTGTTTTTTTTTTTTTCAGATTACAACTTTCTTAATCGGTTTTTATGAACTGTTTTACTTTTCTTTGTTTTAACATCATATAATGTTACATTACAATCATTAATGCTTTTTACAATGAATGGACCTTCGTAGATGCTTTTGAACTTGTCATAAGGTTGTTTCTGTAATAATACCTTTTCAATGACTGTCAGTTGCAACGGATTTGAGTGCCTGTCAAAAAACCTTTTATTACGTAGTTTATGCTTTTCAATCAGTTCTTTTGCTAACTGATGAGTTTTTTGCAGTCTGTACTTCACCTCTTTACTATAATTTTCAACGTTGTATAAGGGGTCAGTCCTAGTATTTATTACTTCGCCTGGAATCACTGGTATTTTCCCGAAAACTAATTCATAAGGTGAAAATTTTGAGTCGAAAGCGGAATTTGAATTCGTATTGTGGAAAAATGTGAAATAGTTAAGATACGTATCCCAATCCGAAATATTTTCATCTACATACGCCCTTAAATACTCATTAAAAACTCTATGATTACGCTCAACCGTTCCCAAAGTCTCATGGTGGTAAGCTGTTGAATAATTAATTTTGATTTTGAAAAGATCGCATAATTCAGTCAGGACTTGGTTTTTAAATTCTGTACCTAAATCAGACTTTATAGTATTCATGGAACCGTAAATTAAAATAAATTTCTCAAAAATTGCACGAGCTACCGTTTTTGCTTCTTTATTGGGTATAGGGATTGTTACCAAATATTTGGTTAAATCACATATAAGGGTTAAAGCATATCTATTACCGTAATTAGATTCTGGAAATGGACCTATTGTGTCCAGAACAACTATGTCGAAAGCTTGAGCTGGTGTTGGTGTTAAAACGAGTAGTTCTTTATTACCGGGTCTTACTTTGTTATGGTTACATTTGTCACAATTTCGTATGAAGTTCGCTATATCTTTCGTCATGTTTCTCCAAAAATATTTTGTTCTTAATTTTGCGTACAATTTGTGCCGCCCACAATGCCCTCCTAAGAGTGGATCATAGTGATGTATTGTCATTAATTTTTCCTTTTCTTGTTTCTCAAATATTCGTTGTATTGGGTTTGTTAACATAATTTGTATCTTATTTAATGACTTTAAACCTTGGTTCTTTAGATTCTGTATTGAGCAAATTGTAAAGAATATATCATCTTTTGGCCATTCCAATATTAGATTATTTGAATTGATGGCTACTTCTTCGAGCCTCAAAAGCATTTCGCATAAGTTTAATGTTTTGTTGTCGATTCTAATGTCTAATGAAAATAAGATTTTAAATTTTTTGTATATATTTAACTGCAGTTTTGATAATTTGTTATCTGTGTAGAAAATCTTTGATCGTATTTTCGGAACCTTTGTTGAAAAGTCATGAGAAAATTTATCGAAAATTGGCATTTTTACCGTAGTAGTGCCTGCTCTAGTTAATGCGTCATGTTGTCGTTTGGACATACCACGAGTTGTTATTGCGAAAACTTTTTTATTTGAATCCTTTATCTCATCTATTGAAATGCGTGAAAGAGCATCGGCTGCCACATTATCTTTGCCTTTAATATGCTCAATTGTAAAATTGTATTCCGAGAGTTCCAGTCTAATTCTCGTCAACTTTTTTTTTTTTTTTTTTCATAAACATATTTATTTATTGTATCTTCGAAAATGAACTAACAATAAGTAATCAAATCTTAAATCTAAATATAATTATTAGGCCCGACCAATATCGGACATAAGCTTAGTGATAGTTATAAATAATACATAAGTAGTGATAATCAAAAAGAAGTCAACTTTGAAGACGGATCTTTTATACCGAAAAGGTAAACTAGAGGTCTGTGATCTGACCTGACTGTAAATTTTGTACCGTAAACGTATGGTCTGAACTGTTTAATTGCAAAATGGATTGCCAAAAGTTCCTGTTCTATTGTTGGCTTCTTTTGTTCGGCGCTGTTAAATGATTTCGATGCATAGTAAATTGGCAAGTCATTTCCGTCAAAATCTTGACTTAAAACCGCCCCACAACCTACTTTAGAAGCGTCAACTGTAATTGTAAATTCCTTCGCAAAATCTGGGTATCGTAGTAATTCAGGTGACTTTAAACATTGTTTTAGCTTCTCGAAAGCTTCTTCGCACTTATCATCCCACTTGAACTGTACTTTCTTTCGGGTAATATAATTTAAAGGTGCCGTGAGCGAAGCAAAATTTCTAATAAATCGCCTGTAATAGTTAGCAAATGCGACGAACCTTTTTACAGAATCTTTGTCAGTTGGGGTAGGATATTTCTCTATAGTTTTAATTTTTGAATCATCTGGTAGAAGACCGTTGTTTGTACATTTATGACCTAGAAATGTCACATCTGGTCTGAAAAAATTACACTTGTAAGGATTTAACTTAAGGTTAAACTTCCTAAAAACATTGAACACATTTTCCAAGTTTTCCAAGTGGTGTTTCACACTACAACCAATAACGATTATGTCGTCAACGTATAAAAAGGCTTGGTCTGGTGGTAGACCTGAAAAGGCAATTGACATCATTCTTGAGAATGAATTTGGAGCGATGTTCAAGCCGAATGGTAAAACCTTCCATCGAAACGAACCTGATGAAGTGCTGAATGAAGTGATATCTCTAGAATCAACATGTAGAGGAATTTGGTGAAAGCCGGAGAATAAATCAAGGATTGAAAAATATTTTGCGCGTCCTAGATTATCTAGAACATCGTCAATACGAGGAAGAGGAAATTTGTCGGCTACTAGTTTCTTATTGACTGCCCTATAGTCGACACACATTTTAAACGATTTTTTGCCATCAATTGATTTCTTTGGCACAAGAATCAATGGGCTATTATAGTTAGAACGACTAGGCTCAATCAAGTCATTATCCAGTAGTTCCTTTACCTTCTTGTCAATTTCCTTCTTTTGTGAATGAGGCATACGATAATTTTTCACGTAAACTGGTGAAGAGTCTGTTAGCCTAAGTTCCTGGTTGTAAAAATTATTAACTGTCATTTTATCCTCCTCCAATGCGAATATATCAGCGTATCTTTCACATAAGGGCATTAATTCATCACGTACATTCGCTGGCATTTGACCTTTCAATAAATTTCCGAGTTTTAAAATACGATTGTCCTCATGATTGACCCTATTGATTGCATAAACCTTGTAGTTCGAAAGTGCATTAAATTTTATATCATAATTGGAAATACACTTTAATTCATCGGTAACATTCATTATTTTCAAAACTGGTCTATCGGAGTCAACAACACATTTGCTTACGAAAACTCCATCAGAAATTTCCTGTGTATCTATAAAAATTGGTTCTTTCACATTTTCCAATTTGAATATTCTAAAAACTTCACATCTAGGGGGCACTATAAGATTATTATCGGATGTGCCATGCCTTATTGGAATTTGCAGCTCATCATCGTTATACCAAAATGATATAAACATCGATCCATAGTTAATTTTGCACCTATACGTTTTTAAGAAATCTTTTCCCAGAATCCCATCAGTTGGAATGTTAAAATTGTCATCTACGACATGAAAGATTTGTGGAATGAAATAGTCTCGAAAAATAAGATTTGTACAAATTGTACCGAGTGTTTCAATGGATTGGTTTGTGACGCCTGTTATATTAATAACGTTGCTCTTATTTAAATCAGAAAAAACTTTTAAGCAGGAGGCTTTAATAACTGAAATATCAGCTTGAGAGCCTACTAAGAAACTATTACATTCGGAAGTGTCAGAACATTTTAAGCTTATATAATCGGAAAAATTCAAATTTAGACTGTAAACGTGTTTTGTTGGAAGTTGTGTGTCATATTTTAGAAATTCTGATTCATTTCCCTCAACATTTCCTGCTGAGGGCCCTCTGCGTTTAAATGCAGAGCCCTTACGTTGCGATTAGGATTTCCCCTACGGTTATAATTATTGGTACCATTACCACGATTAACATTATTGAAATAACGGTTGTTGTTACCTGGATTACGATTGTTGCTAGCTCCACGTGAGTAATCATTATTGCGTACATAGCCATTACCACGACTGAAATTATTGCTACGGAAAGGATTGGTATTAAAACGATTATTGTTGTTCGGAAAAGAATTGTTGTTAAAACGATTATTATTGTTAAAATGATTGTTGTTATTAGAGAAAGTGTAACGACTATCTCTACGAGATTGGAAAGATAGAACTTGCCTTTCGTTGGATTCGTTAGTTTGTTCGATAACTAACTTAGCTACAACGTCTTTTGGGTCTGAAAATGTCGTTGAGGCGAGAATTGATTTCGCAAGGGAGGATCTGGCATTCAGTCTGCAGACGCTGACTGTTTGCTCTATGGCCATTTTATGAGCTTTAGCTTTTGTCATGCCCTCCAAAACCAATGATCTTTTCAACGAATCTGCTAACTCTTCTACTTGTTTCGTAAAATCGCAATAGTCGTTATTTCTTACATGCAACGCAGCAATTTTGCCTGCCACCACTTTCGAGTTGTCCGGTTTTAATTTTTGTTTCAAAGCCGTTTCAATTTCCATAATGTTGCTAACGTTGTCAGGTAAGGCTTCACGGGCTTTGCCTTCGAGCTTCGATTTCACAAACGTTATAAAAATAGACATCAAGTTTTCATCAGCCAACTCCTTAATCAAATTTATCTTATCTAAAAAGGATTCCAAGCCAATAGGGTTTCCATCGTAGTTCTCCCTGATTATACCTGAACACATGGTAATGAATGACTTTTTTTGTTCCGAAGTAGCCATGTTTATTCTACTATTGTCGACACCAACTTGCCTTATGTTCAAATTTCCCTTACTATCCTCTATGTTATGTTCCCCGTCAAAATCTAATTCATGTAATAATCCCTCATCAACAAGCGCAAACAAGTTTGTACTATGAGGCACTTTGATTCCAAAACCCAGTTTCCGAAAACATTGAATTAAAAGTTCCCTACAATGCGAAATCTTATCAGAAACGTTCTTCTTACTGTCAATAGTTAGAGTGTCATAAAATGGTTCAGTATATAGCAATATCTCGTTGTAACAATCAATGATAAGGTGTACGTATTCTTGAATTTTCTGCTTGTTATTAGAAATAGGTCTATTTTGCAGTATCCGTTTCTTCACATTATTGAAACTATTAAAAATTTCGTCAAATTTCAATTTGTTAAATTCTGACATTTATTTCAGAACACTCATGTATTCAAAAAAATAAACAGTTTTATAATTAATTGTATCCTTGAAAATCCATTTATTGCACTCAATAGGTAGATGCCCAAAAAAAAATTTATCTTTGAATTATTTTAAAGAAACAATTTCTTTAAAATAATTAGTTTTTGTCACTTTTGCTCTTACAATCAATCCAAACCATGTCCAATTTTTTTTTTGTTCAAATCACAAAAATATATAGGCAATCTCAAATGAATTGATAAAGTTTTTATCAAATATTAGTGCATTAAAATTAATTAATCCACACCAAAATTGTTAAAAATCTCACTGGGATTAATTATATTGATTGTTTAAAAAACAGTAAAATGAGAAAATAATTTTCCAAAACAAAAGAAAAAGTTTTTCCCCTTGTTTCATTATTCGAATAAAAACGTAAAATTATCATTTTGTATAGATTCAAACAAAGATACACAAAAATATTCGTTTTCATATTCTTAAAATGTGTACAATCAAAAATAATAAAAATTTAATTCTTATTTTTATTATGTATTGTTTTTTTTTTCTTCTTTTTTACAATTTTGGTTGCATCGTTTGTTACTGCGGTTACTGTATGTGTAATATTTTGTGTTGAGTGTAAGTGCAAAAATTTTATAGTTTTTGTTTCGTGTTTTTTTCCTCTCTTTTATTTTTGTTTGTTTACTTTTTGTCTTTACTTGTATATTTTATGTAAATGTGTATAAATATGGTATGTTTATATATGTATAATTGTATGTTCATAGATATATGAAAATAGTTGTGAATAAATTTAGGTAATTATATTTAGTTATAAAGTATGTACACAGGTATAAGTAAATAATAATGATTTTGTTTAAATTATAAATTCACCCTTCGATCGTTGTTCTCGCTCTTCCTTGTTTCGGCCACTGCTTTCTCTTCAATTTGATGGACATTATGTAGTTACTGCTCTTTATATGTTGTAGCGCTATGTTGTTGTCGTAAACTTCATGTCGTCATTGTGTTTTTTTTCTCAACGTTTAAGTTATGTTCATTATTCAATAATTTCCCGTTATTTATACATTTTTATTAATTATTTTCATAACCATTTATCGTCTCACTATGTTTATTTGTTGTTCACTGCATTGCCTTTTTGTTTTTTCTTTTCGGTGGTACAGTTTAACGTTTTTCTCTTTAGGTTTTATTTTATTTTGTTTACATTTATACTTTGTTCGTTAGATTTGATTTTTTTTTTTATTTTTTCTTTCGTTTTCAATACATTTTCCCCTTTTCTTTATTTTCCTCTTTCAGTTTTTCTGTATAAATTTCACCATGGTTTCGTTAAATGTAACTGTATTTTTTTTAGCGTTATTTGATGTCTGTTTTACGGTTCCATTTATTTGCATTATTTGAGTTTTTATTATATTTTATCACTTTTGTTCTCCACTATTCCGATATTTTTGCAGTTTTTTTTTTGCATCTTATTTCGTCGTTCGATATTTTTACCGTTAAGTGTCTGTAAAATGAATAGCTCGATTTGTAGTATATTATACTTTTATTACAAAACACAGAATACTAAAGATAACACGTTTTGATAGGCTTTAATGCTGTATTAAATTGTTGGAAAGAAATTCTCATCAGAAAATCTCCCTTGATCTTTTTTGTTCTTTTCTTTTAGTGATGATTGCATTTGCAAAAACCATACATGGGTCACACCTGTGAGACGTTTTATTCTTTTATAGACTTGTTCATTATCCGTTGACGTCTCTACAATTAACTCAATTTGTTTCTTTTTGCTTGTTTTTTTTTCTTAATACACAAAAATTTTAACTCAACTAAAACCGTTTTTCCTCCTGGCAGGATCGCCATTTAGTGTGCCGTCAAATTAAAAAACGTCTTCACACTTTCAGTTGTGTATCAAGAAGAAATAATCTTTATTGTTTTCTCTTACATCTATCCTTACTTAAAACTCATCTAAGGCGTTCTTACATAATTATTAGCAGGGATGCCACTACATGGTGTCTGGTATTAGATATCTGGTGTCTGGTATTAGTTATCTGGTGTCTGGTATTAGTTTCTGGTGTCTGGTATTAGGAATCTGGTGTCTGGTATTAGTTATCTGGTGTCTGGTATTAGTTATCTGGTGTCTGGTATTAGTTATCTGGTGTCTGGTATAAGTTTCTGGTGTCTGGTATTAGTTTCTGATGTCTGTTATTAGTTATCTGGTGTCTGGTATTAGTTATCTGGTGTCTGGTATTAGGAATCTGGTGTCTGGTATTAGTTTCTGGTGTCTGGTATTAGTTATCTGGTATCTGGTATTAGTTATCTGGAGTCTGGTATTAGTTATCTGGTGTCTGGTATTAGTTTCTGATGTCTGGTATTAGTTATCTGGTGTCTGGTATTAGTTATCTGGTGTCTGGTATTAGGAATCTGGTGTCTGGTATTAGGAATCTGGTGTCTGGTATTAGTTTCTGGTGTCTGGTATTAGTTATCTGGTGTCTGGTATTAGTTATCTGGTGTCTGGTATTAGTAATCTGGTGTCTGGTATTAGTTTCTGGTGTCTGGTATTAGATATCTGGTGTCTGGTATTAGTTATCTGGTGTCTGGTATTAGATATCTGGTGTCTGGTATTAGTTATCTGGTGTCAGGTATTAGTTATCTGGTGTCTGGTATTAGTTTCTGGTGCCTGGTATTAGATATCTGGTATCTGGTATTAGTTTCTGGTGTCTGGTATTAGATATCTGGTGTCTGGTATTAGTTATCTGGTGTCTGTTATTAGTTATCTGGTGTCTGGTATTAGTTATCTGGTGTCTGGTATTAGTTTCTGGTGTCTGGTATTAGATATCTGGTGTCTGGTATTAGTTTCTCGTGTCTGGTATTAGTTATCTGGTGTCTGGTATTAGTTTCTGGTGTCTGGTATTAGTTATCTGGTGTCTGGTATTAGGAATCTGGTGTCTGGTTTTAGTTTCTGGTGTCTGGTATTAGTTATCTGGTGTCTGGTATTAGTTTCTGGTGTTTGGTATTAGTTATCTGGTGTCTAGTATTAGGAATCTGGTGTCTCGTATTAGTTTCTGGTGTCTGGTAATATATATCTGGTGTCTGGTATTAGTTATCTGGTGTCTGGTATTAGTTATCTGGTGTCTGGTATTAGTTTCTGGTGTCTGGTATTAGATATCTGGTGTCTGGTATTAGATATCTGGTGTCTGGTATTAGTTTCTGGTGTCTGGTATTAGTTATCTGGTGTCTGGTATTAGTTATCTGGTTTCTGGTATTAGTTTCTGGTGTCTGGTATTAGTTATCTGGTGTCTGGTATTAGTTTCTGGTGTCTGGTATTAGTTATCTGGTGTCTGGTATTAGGAATCTGGTGTCTGGTATTAGTTTCTGGTGTCTGGTATTAGATATCTGGTGTCTGGTGTTAGTTATCTGGTGTCTGGTATTAGTTATCTGGTGTCTGGTATTAGTTTCTGGTGTCTGGTATTAGATATCTGGTGTCTGGTATTAGTTATCTGGTGTCTGGTATTAGTTTCTGGTGTCTGGTATTAGTTATCTGGTGTCTGGTATTAGGAATCTGGTGTCTGGTATTAGTTATCTGGTGTCTGGTATTAGTTATCTGGTGTCTGGTATTAGTTTCTGGTGTCTGGTATTAGTTATCTGGTGTCTGGTATTAGTTATCTGGTGTCTGGTATTAGTTTCTGGTGTCTGGTATTAGTTTCTGGTGTCTGGTATTAGTTATCTGGTGTCTGGTATTAGTTATCTGGTGTCTGGTATTAGTTATCTGGTGTCTGGTATTAGTTTCTGGTGTCTGGTATTAGTTATCTGGTGTCTGGTATTAGTTTTTGGTATCTGGTATTAGGAATCTGGTGTCTGGTATTACATATCTGGTGTCTGGTATTAGTTATCTGGTGTCTGGTATTAGTTTCTGGTGTCTGGTATTAGTTATCTGGTGTCTGGTATTAGTTATCTGGTGGCTGGTATTAGTTATCTGGTGTCTGGTATTAGTTTCTGGTGTCTGGTATTAGGAATCTGGTGTCTGGTATTAGATATCTGGTGTCTGGTATTAGTTATCTGGTGTCTGGTATTAGTTATCTGGTGTCTGGTATTAGGAATCTGGTGTCTGGTATTAGTTATCTGGTGGCTGGTATTAGTTTCTGGTGTCTGGTATTAGATATATGGTGTCTGGTATTAGTTATCTGGTGTCTGGTATTAGTTTCTGGTATCTGGTTTTAGTTATCTGGTGTCTGGTATTAGTTATCTAGTGTCTGGTATTAGTTTCTGGTGTCTGGTATTAGTAATATGGTGCCTGGTATTAGTTATCTGGTGTCTGGTATTAGTTATCTGGTGTCTGGTATTAGTTATCTGGTGTCTGGTATTAGTTATCTGGTGTCTGGTATTAGTTTCTGGTGTCTTGTATTAGTTTCTGGTGTCTGGTATTAGTTTCTGGTGTCTGGTATTAGTTATCTGGTGTCTGGTATTAGTTTCTGGTGTCTGGTATTAGTTTCTGGTGTCTGGTATTAGTTATCTGGTGTCTGGTATTAGTTATCTGGTGTCTGGTATTAGTTATCTGGTGTCTGGTATTAGTTTCTGGTGTCTGGTATTAGTTATCTGGTGTCTGGTATTAGTTTCTGGTGTCTGGTATTAGATATCTGGTGTCTGGTATTAGTTATCTGGTGTCTGGTATTAGTTATCTGGTGTCTGGTATTAGTTATCTGGTGTCTGGTATTAGTTTCTGGTGTCTGGTATTAGATATCTGGTGTCTGGTATTAGTTATCTGGTGTCTGGTATTAGTTATCTGGTGTCTGGTATTAGTTTCTGGTGTCTGGTATTAGATATCTGGTGTCTGGTATTAGTTATCTGGTGTCTGGTATTAGTTTCTGGTGTCTGGTATTAGTTATCTGGTGTCTGGTATTAGTTTCTGGTGTCTGGTATTAGTTATCTGGTGTCTGGTAATAGAAATCTGGTGTCTGGTATTAGTTTCTGGTGTCTGGTATTAGTTATCTGGTGTCTGGTATTAGTTTCTGGTGTCTGGTATTAGATATCTGGTGTCTGGTATTAGTTATCTGGTGTCTGGTATTAGTAATCTGGTGTCTGGTATTAGTTATCTGGTGTCTGGTATTAGATATCTGGTGTCTGGTATTAGTTTCTGGTGTCTGGTATTAGTTATCTGGTGTCTGGTATTAGTTATCTGGTGTCTGGTATTAGTTATCTGGTGTCTGGTATTAGTTTCTGGTGTCTGGTATTAGAAATCTGGTGTCTGGTATTAGTTTCTGGTGTCTGGTATTAGATATCTGGTGTCTGGTATTAGATATCTGGTGTCTGGTATTAGTTTCTGGTGTCTGGTATTAGTTATCTGGTGTCTGGTATTAGTTATCTGGTGTCTGGTATTAGTTATCTGGTGTCTGGTATTAGTTATCTGGTGTCTGGTATTAGTTTCTGGTGTCTGGTATTAGTTATCTGGTGTCTGGTATTAGTTTCTGGTGTCTGGTATTAGGAATCTGAGGTCTGGTATTAGATATCTGGTGTCTGGTATTAGTTATCTGGTGTCTGGTATTAGTTTCTGGTGTCTGGTATTAGTTATCTGGTGTCTGGTATTAGTTATCTGGTGTCTGGTATTAGTTATCTGGTGTCTGGTATTAGTTTCTGGTGTCTGGTATTAGGAATCTGGTGTCTGGTATTAGATATCTGGTGTCTGGTATTAGTTATCTGGTGTCTGGTATTAGTTATCTGGTGTCTGGTATTAGGAATCTGGTGTCTGGTATTAGTTATCTGGTGTCTGGTATTAGTTTCTGGTGTCTGGTATTAGATATCTGGTGTCTGGTATTAGTTATCTGTAGTCTGGTATTAGTTTCTGGTATCTGGTATTAGTTATCTGGTGTCTGGTATTAGTTATCTGGTGTCTGGTATTAGTTTCTGGTGTCTAGTATTAGTAATCTGGTGCCTGGTATTAGTTATCTTGTGTCTGGTTTTAGTTATCTGGTGTCTGGTATTAGTTATCTGGTGTCTGGTATTAGTTATCTGGTGTCTGGTATTAGTTTCTGGTGTTTGGTATTAGTTTCTGGTGTCTGGTATTAGATATCTGGTGTCTGGTATTAGTTATCTGGTGTCTGGTATTAGTTTCTGGTGTCTGGTATTAGTTTCTGGTGTCTGGTATTAGTTATCTGGTGTCTGGTATTAGTTATCTGGTGTGTGGTATTAGTTTCTGGTGTCTGGTATTAGTTATCTGGTGTCTGGTATTAGTTTCTGGTGTCTGGTATTAGTTATCTGGTGTCTGGTATTAGTTATCTGGTGTCTGGTATTAGTTATCTGGTGTCTGGTATTAGTTTCTGGTGTCTGGTATTAGATATCTGGTGTCTGGTATTAGTTATCTGTTGTCTGGTATTAGTTATCTGGTGTCTGGTATTAGTTTCTGGTGTTTAGTATTAGATATCTGGTGTCTGGTATTAGTTATCTGGTGTCTGGTATTAGTTTCCGGTGTTCTGGTATTAGTTTCCGGTGTCTGGTATTAGTTATCTGGTGTCTGGTATTAGTTATCTGGTGTCTGGTATTAGTTATCTGGTGTCTGGTATTAGTTATCTGGTGTCTGGTATTAGTTTCTGGTGTCTGGTATTAGTTATCTGGTGTCTGGTATTAGTTTTTGGTGTCTGGTATTAGATATCTGGTGTCTGGTATTAGATATCTGGTGTCTGGTATTAGTTTCTGGTGTCTGGTATTAGTTATCTGGTGTCTGGTATTAGTTATCTGGTGTCTGGTATTAGTTATCTGGTGTCTGGTATTAGTTTCTGGTGTCTGGTATTAGATATCTGGTGTCTGGTATTAGTTATCTGGTGTCTGGTATTAGTTTCTGGTGTCTGGTATTAGTTATCTGGTGTCTGGTATTAGTTATCTGGTGTCTGGTATTAGTTATCTGGTGTCTGGTATAAGTTTCTGGTGTCTGGTATTAGGAATCTGGTGTCTGGTATTAGTTATCTGGTGTCTGGTATTAGTTATCTGGTGTCTGGTATTAGTTATCTGGTGTCTGGTATAAGTTTCTGGTGTCTGGTATTAGTTTCTGATGTCTGTTATTAGTTATCTGGTGTCTGGTATTAGTTATCTGGTGTCTGGTATTAGGAATCTGGTGTCTGGTATTAGTTTCTGGTGTCTGGTATTAGTTATCTGGTATCTGGTATTAGTTATCTGGAGTCTGGTATTAGTTATCTGGTGTCTGGTATTAGGAATCTGGTGTCTGGTATTAGTTATCTGGTGTCTGGTATTAGTTATCTGGTGTCTGGTATTAGTTATCTGGTGTCTGGTATAAGTTTCTGGTGTCTGGTATTAGTTTCTGATGTCTGTTATTAGTTATCTGGTGTCTGGTATTAGTTTCTGGTGTCTGGTATTAGATATCTGGTGTCTGGTATTAGTTATCTGGTGTCTGGTATTAGTTTCTGGTGTCTGGTATTAGTTATCTGGTGTCTCGTATTAGTTTCTGGTGTCTGGTATTAGTTATCTGGTGTCTGGTAATAGAAATCTGGTGTCTGGTATTAGTTTCTGGTGTCTGGTATTAGTTATCTGGTGTCTGGTATTAGTTTCTGGTGTCTGGTATTAGTTATCTGGTGTCTGGTATTAGGAATCTGGTGTCTGGTATTAGTTTCTGGTGTCTGGTATTAGATTTCTGGTGTCTGGTATTAGTTATCTGGTGTCTGGTATTAGTTATCTGGTGTCTGGTATTAGTTATCTGGTGTCTGGTATTAGGAATCTGGTGTCTGGTATTAGTTATCTGGTGTCTGGTATTAGTTATCTGGTGTCTGGTATTAGTTATCTGGTGTCTGGTATAAGTTTCTGGTGTCTGGTATTAGTTTCTGATGTCTGTTATTAGTTATCTGGTGTCTGGTATTAGTTATCTGGTGTCTGGTATTAGGAATCTGGTGTCTGGTATTAGTTTCTGGTGTCTGGTATTAGTTATCTGGTATCTGGTATTAGTTATCTGGAGTCTGGTATTAGTTATCTGGTGTCTGGTATTAGTTTCTGATGTCTGGTATTAGTTATCTGGTGTCTGGTATTAGTTATCTGGTGTCTGGTATTAGGAATCTGGTGTCTGGTATTAGGAATCTGGTGTCTGGTATTAGTTTCTGGTGTCTGGTATTAGTTATCTGGTGTCTGGTATTAGTTATCTGGTGTCTGGTATTAGTAATCTGGTGTCTGGTATTAGTTTCTGGTGTCTGGTATTAGATATCTGGTGTCTGGTATTAGTTATCTGGTGTCTGGTATTAGATATCTGGTGTCTGGTATTAGTTATCTGGTGTCAGGTATTAGTTATCTGGTGTCTGGTATTAGTTTCTGGTGTCTGGTATTAGATATCTGGTATCTGGTATTAGTTTCTGGTGTCTGGTATTAGATATCTGGTGTCTGGTATTAGTTATCTGGTGTCTGTTATTAGTTATCTGGTGTCTGGTATTAGTTATCTGGTGTCTGGTATTAGTTTCTGGTGTCTGGTATTAGATATCTGGTGTCTGGTATTAGTTTCTCGTGTCTGGTATTAGTTATCTGGTGTCTGGTATTAGTTTCTGGTGTCTGGTATTAGTTATCTGGTGTCTGGTATTAGGAATCTGGTGTCTGGTTTTAGTTTCTGGTGTCTGGTATTAGTTATCTGGTGTCTGGTATTAGTTTCTGGTGTTTGGTATTAGTTATCTGGTGTCTAGTATTAGGAATCTGGTGTCTCGTATTAGTTTCTGGTGTCTGGTAATATATATCTGGTGTCTGGTATTAGTTATCTGGTGTCTGGTATTAGTTATCTGGTGTCTGGTATTAGTTTCTGGTGTCTGGTATTAGATATCTGGTGTCTGGTATTAGATATCTGGTGTCTGGTATTAGTTTCTGGTGTCTGGTATTAGTTATCTGGTGTCTGGTATTAGTTATCTGGTTTCTGGTATTAGTTTCTGGTGTCTGGTATTAAATATCTGGTGTCTGGTATTAGTTTCTGGTGTCTGGTATTAGTTATCTGGTGTCTGGTATTAGGAATCTGGTGTCTGGTATTAGTTTCTGGTGTCTGGTATTAGATATCTGGTGTCTGGTGTTAGTTATCTGGTGTCTGGTATTAGTTATCTGGTGTCTGGTATTAGTTTCTGGTGTCTGGTATTAGATATCTGGTGTCTGGTATTAGTTATCTGGTGTCTGGTATTAGTTTCTGGTGTCTGGTATTAGTTATCTGGTGTCTGGTATTAGGAATCTGGTGTCTGGTATTAGTTATCTGGTGTCTGGTATTAGTTATCTGGTGTCTGGTATTAGTTTCTGGTGTCTGGTATTAGTTATCTGGTGTCTGGTATTAGTTATCTGGTGTCTGGTATTAGTTTCTGGTGTCTGGTATTAGTTTCTGGTGTCTGGTATTAGTTATCTGGTGTCTGGTATTAGTTATCTGGTGTCTGGTATTAGTTATCTGGTGTCTGGTATTAGTTTCTGGTGTCTGGTATTAGTTATCTGGTGTCTGGTATTAGTTTTTGGTATCTGGTATTAGGAATCTGGTGTCTGGTATTAGATATCTGGTGTCTGGTATTAGTTATCTGGTGTCTGGTATTAGTTTCTGGTGTCTGGTATTAGTTATCTGGTGTCTGGTATTAGTTATCTGGTGGCTGGTATTAGTTATCTGGTGTCTGGTATTAGTTTCTGGTGTCTGGTATTAGGAATCTGGTGTCTGGTATTAGATATCTGGTGTCTGGTATTAGTTATCTGGTGTCTGGTATTAGTTATCTGGTGTCTGGTATTAGGAATCTGGTGTCTGGTATTAGTTATCTGGTGGCTGGTATTAGTTTCTGGTGTCTGGTATTAGATATATGGTGTCTGGTATTAGTTATCTGGTGTCTGGTATTAGTTTCTGGTATCTGGTTTTAGTTATCTGGTGTCTGGTATTAGTTATCTAGTGTCTGGTATTAGTTTCTGGTGTCTGGTATTAGTAATATGGTGCCTGGTATTAGTTATCTGGTGTCTGGTATTAGTTATCTGGTGTCTGGTATTAGTTATCTGGTGTCTGGTATTAGTTATCTGGTGTCTGGTATTAGTTTCTGGTGTCTTGTATTAGTTTCTGGTGTCTGGTATTAGTTTCTGGTGTCTGGTATTAGTTATCTGGTGTCTGGTATTAGTTTCTGGTGTCTGGTATTAGTTTCTGGTGTCTGGTATTAGTTATCTGGTGTCTGGTATTAGTTATCTGGTGTCTGGTATTAGTTATCTGGTGTCTGGTATTAGTTTCTGGTGTCTGGTATTAGTTATCTGGTGTCTGGTATTAGTTTCTGGTGTCTGGTATTAGATATCTGGTGTCTGGTATTAGTTATCTGGTGTCTGGTATTAGTTATCTGGTGTCTGGTATTAGTTATCTGGTGTCTGGTATTAGTTTCTGGTGTCTGGTATTAGATATCTGGTGTCTGGTATTAGTTATCTGGTGTCTGGTATTAGTTATCTGGTGTCTGGTATTAGTTTCTGGTGTCTGGTATTAGATATCTGGTGTCTGGTATTAGTTATCTGGTGTCTGGTATTAGTTTCTGGTGTCTGGTATTAGTTATCTGGTGTCTGGTATTAGTTTCTGGTGTCTGGTATTAGTTATCTGGTGTCTGGTAATAGAAATCTGGTGTCTGGTATTAGTTTCTGGTGTCTGGTATTAGTTATCTGGTGTCTGGTATTAGTTTCTGGTGTCTGGTATTAGATATCTGGTGTCTGGTATTAGTTATCTGGTGTCTGGTATTAGTAATCTGGTGTCTGGTATTAGTTATCTAGTGTCTGGTATTAGATATCTGGTGTCTGGTATTAGTTTCTGGTGTCTGGTATTAGTTATCTGGTGTCTGGTATTAGTTATCTGGTGTCTGGTATTAGTTATCTGGTGTCTGGTATTAGTTTCTGGTGTCTGGTATTAGAAATCTGGTGTCTGGTATTAGTTTCTGGTGTCTGGTATTAGATATCTGGTGTCTGGTATTAGATATCTGGTGTCTGGTATTAGTTTCTGGTGTCTGGTATTAGTTATCTGGTGTCTGGTATTAGTTATCTGGTGTCTGGTATTAGTTATCTGGTGTCTGGTATTAGTTATCTGGTGTCTGGTATTAGTTTCTGGTGTCTGGTATTAGTTATCTGGTGTCTGGTATTAGTTTCTGGTGTCTGGTATTAGGAATCTGAGGTCTGGTATTAGATATCTGGTGTCTGGTATTAGTTATCTGGTGTCTGGTATTAGTTTCTGGTGTCTGGTATTAGTTATCTGGTGTCTGGTATTAGTTATCTGGTGTCTGGTATTAGTTATCTGGTGTCTGGTATTAGTTTCTGGTGTCTGGTATTAGGAATCTGGTGTCTGGTATTAGATATCTGGTGTCTGGTATTAGTTATCTGGTGTCTGGTATTAGTTATCTGGTGTCTGGTATTAGGAATCTGGTGTCTGGTATTAGTTATCTGGTGTCTGGTATTAGTTTCTGGTGTCTGGTATTAGATATCTGGTGTCTGGTATTAGTTATCTGTAGTCTGGTATTAGTTTCTGGTATCTGGTATTAGTTATCTGGTGTCTGGTATTAGTTATCTGGTGTCTGGTATTAGTTTCTGGTGTCTAGTATTAGTAATCTGGTGCCTGGTATTAGTTATCTTGTGTCTGGTTTTAGTTATCTGGTGTCTGGTATTAGTTATCTGGTGTCTGGTATTAGTTATCTGGTGTCTGGTATTAGTTTCTGGTGTTTGGTATTAGTTTCTGGTGTCTGGTATTAGATATCTGGTGTCTGGTATTAGTTATCTGGTGTCTGGTACTAGTTTCTGGTGTCTGGTATTAGTTTCTGGTGTCTGGTATTAGTTATCTGGTGTCTGGTATTAGTTATCTGGTGTGTGGTATTAGTTTCTGGTGTCTGGTATTAGTTATCTGGTGTCTGGTATTAGTTTCTGGTGTCTGGTATTAGTTATCTGGTGTCTGGTATTAGTTATCTGGTGTCTGGTATTAGTTATCTGGTGTCTGGTATTAGTTTCTGGTGTCTGGTATTAGATATCTGGTGTCTGGTATTAGTTATCTGTTGTCTGGTATTAGTTATCTGGTGTCTGGTATTAGTTTCTGGTGTTTAGTATTAGATATCTGGTGTCTGGTATTAGTTATCTGGTGTCTGGTATTAGTTTCCGGTGTCTGGTATTAGTTATCTGGTGTCTGGTATTAGTTATCTGGTGTCTGGTATTAGTTATCTGGTGTCTGGTATTAGTTATCTGGTGTCTGGTATTAGTTTCTGGTGTCTGGTATTAGTTATCTGGTGTCTGGTATTAGTTTTTGGTGTCTGGTATTAGATATCTGGTGTCTGGTATTAGATATCTGGTGTCTGGTATTAGTTTCTGGTGTCTGGTATTAGTTATCTGGTGTCTGGTATTAGTTATCTGGTGTCTGGTATTAGTTATCTGGTGTCTGGTATTAGTTTCTGGTGTCTGGTATTAGATATCTGGTGTCTGGTATTAGTTATCTGGTGTCTGGTATTAGTTTCTGGTGTCTGGTATTAGTTATCTGGTGTCTGGTATTAGTTTCTGGTGTCTGGTATTAGTTATCTGGTGTCTGGTAATAGAAATCTGGTGTCTGGTATTAGTTTCTGGTGTCTGGTATTAGTTATCTGGTGTCTGGTATTAGTTTTTGGTGTCTGGTATTAGTTATCTGGTGTCTGGTATTAGGAATCTGGTGTCTGGTATTAGTTATCTGGTGTCTGGTATTAGATATCTGGTGTCTGGTATTAGTTATATGGTGTCTGGTATTAGTTATCTGGTGTCTGGTATTAGTTTCTGGTGTCTGGTATTAGATATCTGGTGTCTGGTATTAGTTTCTGGTGTCTGGTATTAGATATCTGGTGTCTGGTATTAGTTATCTGGTGTCTGGTATTAGTTTCTGGTGTCTGGTATTAGATATCTTGTGTCTGGTATTAGTTATCTGGTGTGTGGTATTAGTTTCTGGTATCTGGTATTAGTTATCTGGTGTCGGGTATTAGTTATCTGGTGTCTGGTATTAGTTTCTGGTGTCTGGTATTAGTTATCTGGTGTCTGGTATTAGTTATCTGGTGTCTGGTATTAGTTTCTGGTGTCTGGTATTAGTTTCTGGTGTCTGGTATTAGTTATCTGGTGTCTGGTATTAGTTATCTGGTGTCTGGTATTAGTTAACTGGTGTTTGGTATTAGTTATCTGGTGTCTGGTATTAGTTTCTGGTGTCTGGTATTAGTTATCTGGTGTCTGGTATTAGTTTCTGGTGTTTGGTATTAGGAATCTGGTGACTGGTATTAGATATCTGGTGTCTGGTATTAGATATCTGGTGTCTGGTATTAGTTATCTGGTGTCTGGTATTAGTTTCTGGTGTCTGGTTTTAGTTATCTGGTGTCTGGTATTAGTTATCTGGTGTCTGGTATTAGTTATCTGGTGTCTGGTATTAGTCTCTGGTGTCTGGCATTAGGAATCTGGTGTCTGGTGTTAGATATCTGTTGTCTGGTATTAGTTATCTGGTGTCTGGTATTAGTTATCTGGTGTCTGGTATTAGGAATCTGGTGTCTGGTATTAGTTATCTGGTGTCTGGTATTAGTTTCTGGTGTCTGGTATTAGATATCTGGTGTCTGGTAATAGTTATCTGGTGTCTGGTATTAGTTTCTGGTATCTAATATTAGTTATCTGGTGTCTGGTATTAGTTATCTGGTGTCTGGTATTAGTTATCTGGTGTCTGGTATTAGTTATCTGGTGTCTGGTATTAGTTTCTGGTGTCTGGTATTAGATATCTGGTGTCTGGTATTAGTTATCTGGTGTCTGGTATTAGTTTCTGGTATCTGGTTTTAGTTATCTGATGTCTGGTATTGGTTATCTAGTGTCTGGTATTAGTTTCTGGTGTCTGGTATTAGTAATCTGGTGCCTGGTATTAGTTATCTGGTGTCTGGTATTAGTTATCTGGTGTCTGGTATTAGTTATCTGGTGTCTGGTATTAGTTATCTGGTGTCTGGTATTAGTTTCTGGTGTCTGGTATTAGTTTCTGGTGTCTGGTATTAGTTTCTGGTGTCTGGTATTAGTTATCTGGTGTCTGGTATTAGTTTCTGGTGTCTGGTATTAGTTTCTGGTGTCTGGTATTAGTTATCTGGTGTCTGGTATTAGTTATCTGGTGTCTGGTATTAGTTATCTGGTGTCTGGTATTAGTTTCTGGTATCTGGTATTAGTAATCTGGTGTCTGGTATTAGTTTCTGGTGTCTGATATTAGATATCTGGTGTCTGGTATTAGTTATCTGGTGTCTGGTATTAGTTTCTGGTGTCTGGTATTAGATATCTGGTGTCTGGTATTAGTTATCTGGTGTCTGGTATTAGTTATCTGGTGTCTGGTATTAGTTTCTGGTGTCTGGTATTAGATATCTGGTGTCTGGTATTAGTTATCTGGTGTCTGGTATTAGTTTCTGGTGTCTGGTATTAGTTATCTGGTGTCTGGTATTAGTTTCTGGTGTCTGGTATTAGTTATCTGGTGTCTGGTAATAGAAATCTGGTGTCTGGTATTAGTTTCTGGTGTCTGGTATTAGTTATCTGGTGTCTGGTATTAGTTTCTGGTGTCTGGTATTAGATATCTGGTGTCTGGTATTAGTTATCTGGTGTCTGGTATTAGTTATCTGGTGTCTGGTATTAGTTATCTGGTGTCTGGTATTAGTTATCTGGTGTCTGGTATTAGTTATCTGGTGTCTGGTATTAGTTATCTGGTGTCTGGTATTAGTTTCTGGTGTCTGGTATTAGTTATCTGGTGTCTGGTATTAGTTTCTGGTGTCTGCTATTAGGAATCTGGTGTCTGGTATTAGATATCTGGTGTCTGGTATTAGTTATCTGGTGTCTGGTATTAGTTTCTGGTGTCTGGTATTAGTTATCTGGTGTCTGGTATTAGTTATCTGGTGTCTGGTATTAGTTATCTGGTGTCTGGTATTAGTTTCTGGTGTCTGGTATTAGGAATCTGGTATCTGGTATTAGATATCTGGTGTCTGGTATTAGTTATCTGGTGTCTGGTATTAGTTATCTGGTGTCTGGTATTAGGAATCTGGTGTCTGGTATTAGTTATCTGGTGTCTGGTATTAGTTTCTGGTGTCTGGTATTAGATATCTGGTGTCTGGTATTAGTTATCTGTAGTCTGGTATTAGTTTCTGGTATCTGGTATTAGTTATCTGGTGTCTGGTATTAGTTATCTGGTGTCTGGTATTAGTTTCTGGTGTCTAGTATTAGTAATCTGGTGCCTGGTATTAGTTATCTTGTGTCTGGTATTAGTTATCTGGTGTCTGGTATTAAATATCTGGTGTCTGGTATTAGTTATCTGGTGTCTGGTATTAGTTTCTGGTGTTTGGTATTAGTTTCTGGTGTCTGGTATTAGATATCTGGTGTCTGGTATTAGTTATCTGGTGTCTGGTATTAGTTTCTGGTGTCTGGTATTAGTTTCTGGTGTCTGGTATTAGTTATCTGGTGTCTGATATTAGTTATCTGGTGTCTGGTATTAGTTATCTGGTGTCTGGTATTAGTTTCTGGTGTCTGGTATTAGTTATCTGGTGTCTGGTATTAGTTTCTGGTGTCTGGTATTAGTTATCTGGTGTCTGGTATTAGTTATCTGGTGTCTGGTTTTAGTTATCTGGTGTCTGGTATTAGTTTCTGGTGTCTGGTATTAGATATCTGGTGTCTGGTATTAGTTATCTGGTGTCTGGTATTAGTTATCTGGTGTCTGGTATTAGTTTCTGGTGTTTAGTATTAGATATCTGGTGTCTGGTATTAGTTATCTGGTGTCTGGTATTAGTTTCCGGTGTCTGGTATTAGTTATCTGGTGTCTGGTATTAGTTATCTGGTGTCTGGTATTAGTTATCTGGTGTCTGGTATTAGTTATCTGGTGTCTGGTATTAGTTTCTGGTGTCTGGTATTAGTTATCTGGTGTCTGGTATTAGTTTTTGGTGTCTGGTATTAGATATCTGGTGTCTGGTATTAGATATCTGGTGTCTGGTATTAGTTTCTGGTGTCTGGTATTAGTTATCTGGTGTCTGGTATTAGTTATCTGGTGTCTGGTATTAGTTATCTGGTGTCTGGTATTAGTTTCTGGTGTCTGGTATTAGATATCTGGTGTCTGGTATTAGTTATCTGGTGTCTGGTATTAGTTTCTGGTGTCTGGTATTAGTTATCTGGTGTCTCGTATTAGTTTCTGGTGTCTGGTATTAGTTATCTGGTGTCTGGTAATAGAAATCTGGTGTCTGGTATTAGTTTCTGGTGTCTGGTATTAGTTATCTGGTGTCTGGTATTAGTTTCTGGTGTCTGGTATTAGTTATCTGGTGTCTGGTATTAGGAATCTGGTGTCTGGTATTAGTTTCTGGTGTCTGGTATTAGATTTCTGGTGTCTGGTATTAGTTATCTGGTGTCTGGTATTAGTTATCTGGTGTCTGGTATTAGTTATCTGGTGTCTGGTATTAGTTTCTGGTGTCTGGTATTAGATATCTTGTGTCTGGTATTAGTTATCTGGTGTCTGGTATTAGTTTCTGGTATCTGGTATTAGTTATCTGGTGTCGGGTATTAGTTATCTGGTGTCTGGTATTAGTTTCTGGTGTCTGGTATTAGTTATCTGGTGTCTGGTATTAGTTATCTGGTGTCTGGTATTAGTTATCTGGTGTCTGGTATTAGTTATCTGGTGTCTGGTATTAGTTATCTGGTGTCTGGTATTAGTTTCTGGTGTCTGGTATTAGTTTCTGGTGTCTGGTATTAGTTATCTGGTGTCTGGTATTAGTTATCTGGTGTCTGGTATTAGTTATCTGGTGTCTGGTATTAGTTTCTGGTGTCTGGTATTAGTTATCTGGTGTCTGGTATTAGTTTCTGGTGTTTGGTATTAGGAATCTGGTGTCTGGTGTTAGATATCTGGTGTCTGGTATTAGATATATGGTGTCTGGTATTAGTTATCTGGTGTCTGGTATTAGTTTCTGGTGTCTGGTATTAGTTATCTGGTGTCTGGTATTAGTTATCTGGTGTCTGGTATTAGTTATCTGGTGTCTGGTATTAGTTTTTGGTGTCTGGTATTAGATATCTTGTGTCTGGTATTAGTTATCTGGTGTCTGGTATTAGTTTCTGGTATCTGGTATTAGTTATCTGGTGTCGGGTATTAGTTATCTGGTGTCTGGTATTAGTTTCTGGTATCTGGTATTAGTTATCTGGTGTCTGGTATTAGTTATCTGGTGTCTGGTATTAGTTATCTGGTGTCTGGTATTAGTTATCTGGTGTCTGGTATTAGCTATCTGGTGTCTGGTATTAGTTTTTGGTGTCTGGTATTAGTTTCTGGTGTCTGGTATTAGTTATCTGGTGTCTGGTATTAGTTATCTGGTGTCTGGTATTAGTTATCTGGTGTCTGGTATTAGTTATCTGGTGTCTGGTATTAGTTTCTGGTATCTGGTATTAGTTATCTGGTGTCGGGTATTAGTTATCTGGTGTCTGGTATTAGTTTCTGGTGTCTGGTATTAGTTATCTGGTGTCTGGTATTAGTTATCTGGTGTCTGGTATTAGCTATCTGGTGTCTGGTATTAGTTATCTGGTGTCTGGTATTAGTTTCTGGTGTCTGGTATTAGTTTCTGGTGTCTGGTATTAGTTATCTGGTGTCTGGTATTAGTTATCTGGTGTCTGGTATTAGTTATCTGGTGTCTGGTATTAGTTATCTGGTGTCTGGTATTAGTTTCTGGTGTCTGGTATTAGTTATCTGGTGTCTGGTATTAGTTTCTGGTGTTTGGTATTAGGAATCTGGTGTCTGGTATTAGATATCTGGTGTCTGGTATTAGATATATGGTGTCTGGTATTAGTTATCTGGTGTCTGGTATTAGTTTCTGGTGTCTGGTATTAGTTATCTGGTGTCTGGTATTAGTTATCTGGTGTCTGGTATTAGTTATCTGGTGTCTGGTATTAGTTTCTGGTGTCTGGTATTAGGAATCTGGTGTCTGGTGTTAGATATCTGGTGTCTGGTATTAGTTATCTGGTGTCTGGTATTAGTTATCTGGTGTCTGGTATTAGGAATCTGGTGTCTGGTATTAGTTATCTGGTGTCTGGTATTAGTTTCTGGTGTCTGGTATTAGATATCTGGTGTCTGGTATTAGTTATCTGGTGTCTGGTATTAGTTTCTGGTATCTGGTATTAGTTATCTGGTGTCTGGTATTAGTTATCTGGTGTCTGGTATTAGTTTCTGGTGTCTGGTATTAGTAATCTGGTGCCTGGTATTAGTTATCTGGTGTCTGGTATTAGTTTCTGGTGTCTGGTATTAGATATCTGGTGTCTGGTATTAGTTATCTGGTGTCTGGTATTAGTTTCTGGTGTCTGGTATTAGTTTCTGGTGTCTGGTATTAGTTATCTGGTGTCTGGTATTAGGAATCTGGTGTCTGGTATTAGTTTCTGGTGTCTGGTATTAGTTTCTGGTGTCTGGTATTAGATATCTGGTGTCTGGTATTAGTTATCTGGTGTCTGGTATTAGTTTCTGGTGTCTGGTATTAGTTTCTGGTGTCTGGTATTAGATATCTGGTGTCTGGTATTAGTTATCTGGTGTCTGGTATTAGTTTCTGGTGTCTGGTATTAGTTTCTGGTGTCTGGTATTAGTTATCTGGTGTCTGGTATTAGTTATCTGGTGTCTGGTATTAGTTTCTGGTGTCTGGTATTAGTTATCTGGTGTCTGGTATTAGTTTCTGGTGTCTGGTATTAGATTTCTGGTCTCTGGTATTAGTTATCTGGTGTCTGGTATTAGTTTCTGGTATCTGGTATTAGTTTCTGGTGTCTGGTATTAGTTATCTGGTGTCTGGTATTAGGAATCTGGTGTCTGGTATTAGTTTCTGGTGTCTGGTATTAGTTATCTGGTGTCTGGTATTAGTTTCTGGTATCTGGTATTAGTTATCTGGTGTCTGGTATTAGGAATCTGGTGTCTGGTATTAGTTTCTGGTGTCTGGTATTAGTTATCTGGTGTCTGGTATTAGTTTCTGGTGTCTGGTATTAGTTATCTGGTGTCTGGTATTAGGAATCTGGTGTCTGGTATTAGTTTCTGGTGTCTGGTATTAGATATCTGGTGTCTGGTATTAGTTATCTGGTGTCTGGTATTAGTTTTCTGGTGTCTGGTATTAGTTTCTGGTGTCTGGTATTAGTTATCTGGTGTCTGGTATTAGTTATCTGGTGTCTGGTATTAGTTTCTGGTGTCTGGTATTAGTTATCTGGTGTCTGGTATTAGGAATCTGGTGTCTGGTATTAGTTATCTGGTGTCTGGTATTAGTTATCTGGTGTCTGGTATTAGTTTCTGGTGTCTGGTATTAATATCTGGTGTCTGGTATTAGTTATCTGGTGTCTGGTATTAGTTATCTGGTGTCTGGTATTAGTTTCTGGTATGTAGTATTAGATATCTGGTGTCTGGTATTAGTTATCTGGTGTCTGGTATTAGTTATCTGGTGTCTGGTATTAGTTATCTGGTGTCTGGTATTAGTTTCTGGTGTCTGGTATTAGGAATCTGGTGTCTGGTATTAGATATCTGGTGTCTGGTATTAGTTATCTGGTGTCTGGTATTAGTTATCTGGTGTCTGGTATTAGGAATCTGGTGTCTGGTATTAGTTATCTTGTGTCTGGTATTAGTTTCTGGTGTCTGGTATTAGATATCTGGTGTCTGGTATTAGTTATCTGCCCAGTAAAAAAAGACACTCCAAAAAAGTCATGAAAATGTAGAGTTTGCGATCTGGAAGTAGTGCAAAATTGATCCGATCTAATGATTTTTACATAGGGTTGTCATTGCAAGAAGTTCTCTTTTTCGCTGCCTGGTCACCGAATTGAAAGCGATTTTAAGAAAAATTTCCTTTTTTGTGCTCTATGATAATATTTTCATCTAGAAAAAATGGCTAATAGTTACCTATTTTAACAATTAGTTTCTTTTTATAGGAATTTAAACGCGAAACAGTAATTTAATGTAAATTTAAGCAAATAACTTTAAAATTTTAGACCAAAATTAATTCATAAGTTTCTTCAAAAAAATCGATTTTTTTAAAATTCTGGTGAGTAGTTTCTAAAACTAGAGAGGAATTTCGAGGTTTTGTGTGACTAAAATAAACTTCTACTTGGTTTTCTGCTAACTATCGGCAAATTAAAAATATCGATTTTTTGGAAGCAATGAAAATGTACTTCCTTTAGAATGACTTCCAATTTTTTTTACTGGGTGGTGTCTGGTATTAGTTTCTGGTATCTAGTATTAGTTATCTGGTGTCTGGTATTAGTTATCTGGTGTCTGGTATTAGTTTCTGGTGTCTGGTATTAGTTATCTGGTGTCTGGTATTAGTTATCTGGTGTCTGGTATTAGTTATCTGGTGTCTGGTATTAGTTATCTGGTGTCTGGTATTAGATATCTGGTGTCTGGTATTAGATATCTGGTGTCTGGTATTAGTTATCTGGTGTGTGGTATTAGTTTGTGGTGTCTGGTATTAGTTATCTGGTGTGTGGTATTAGTTATCTGCTGTCTGGTATTAGTTTCTGGTGTCTGGTATTAGTTATCTGGTGTCTGATATTAGTTATCTGGTGTCTGGTATTAGTTATCTGGTGTCTGGTATTAGTTTCTGGTGTCTGGTATTAGTTATCTGGTGTCTGGTATTAGTTTCTGGTGTCTGGTATTAGGAATCTGGTGTCTGGTATTAGATATCTGGTGTCTGGTATTAGTTTCTGGTGTCTGGTATTAGTTATCTGGTGTCTGGTATTAGTTATCTGGTGTCTGGTATTAGTTTCTGGTGTCTGGTATTAGTTATCTGGTGTCTGGTATTAGTTATCTGGTGTCTGGTATTAGTTTCTGGTGTCTGGTATTAGATATCTGGTGTCTGGTATTAGATATCTGGTGTCTGGTATTAGATATCTGGTGTCTGGTATTAGTTTCTGGTGTCTGGTATTAGTTATCTGGTGTCTGGTATTAGTTATCTGGTGTTTGGTATTAGTTATCTGGTGTCTGGTATTAGTTTCTGGTGTCTGGTATTAGTTTCTGATGTCTGTTATTAGTTATCTGGTGTCTGGTATTAGTTATCTGGTGTCTGGTATTAGGAACCTGGTGTCTGGTATTAGTTTCTGGTGTCTGGTATTAGTTATCTAGTGACTGGTATTAGTTATCTGGTGTCTGGTATTAGTTATCTGGTGTCTGGTATTAGTTTCTGATGTCTGGTATTAGTTATCTGGTGTCTGGTATTAGTTATCTGGTGTCTGGTATTAGGAATCTGGTGTCTGGTATTAGGAATCTGGTGTCTGGTATTAGTTTCTGGTGTCTGGTATTAGTTATCTGGTGTCTGGTATTAGTTATCTGGTGTCTGGTATTAGTAATCTGGTGTCTGGTATTAGTTTCTGGTGTCTGGTATTAGATATCTGGTGTCTGGTATTAGTTATCTGGTGTCTGGTATTAGTTATCTGGTGTCTGGTATTAGTTTCTGGTGTCTGGTATTAGTTTCTGGTGTCTGGTATTAGTTATCTGGTGTCTGGTATTAGTTATCTGGTGTCTGGTATTAGTTATCTGGTGTCTGGTATTAGTTATCTGGTGTCTGGTATTAGTTTCCGGTATCTG
Source organism: Tachina lurida (assembly GCA_944452675.1). NCBI lineage: Eukaryota > Metazoa > Arthropoda > Insecta > Diptera > Tachinidae > Tachina > Tachina lurida. The sequence continues at coordinate 235,704 of CALYBX010000005.1, forward strand.
GTATTAGTTATCTGGTGTCGGGTATTAGTTATCTGGTGTCTGGTATTAGTTTCTGGTGTCTGGTATTAGTTATCTGGTGTCTGGTATTAGTTATCTGGTGTCTGGTATTAGTTATCTGGTGTCTGGCATTAGTTATCTGGTGTCTGGTATTAGTTATCTGGTGTCTGGTATTAGTTTCTGGTGTCTGGTATTAGTTATCTGGTGTCTGGTATTAGTTATCTGGTGTCTGGTATTAGTTATCTGGTGTCTGGTATTAGTTATCTGGTGTCTGGTATTAGTTTCTGGTGTCTGGTATTAGTTATCTGGTGTCTGGTATTAGTTTCTGGTGTTTGGTATTAGGAATCTGGTGTCTGGTATTAGATATCTGGTGTCTGGTATTAGATATATGGTGTCTGGTATTAGTTATCTGGTGTCTGGTATTAGTTTCTGGTGTCTGGTATTAGTTATCTGGTGTCTGGTATTAGTTATCTGGTGTCTGGTATTAGTTATCTGGTGTCTGGTATTAGTTTCTGGTGTCTGGTATTAGTTATCTGGTGTCTGGTATTAGTTATCTGGTGTCTGGTATTAGTTATCTGGTGTCTGGTATTAGTTTCTGGTGTCTGGTATTAGTTATCTGGTGTCTGGTATTAGTTTCTGGTGTCTGGTATTAGGAATCTGGTGTCTGGTATTAGATATCTGGTGTCTGGTATTAGTTTCTGGTGTCTGGTATTAGTTATCTGGTGTCTGGTATTAGTTATCTGGTGTCTGGTATTAGTTTCTGGTGTCTGGTATTAGTTATCTGGTGTCTGGTATTAGTTTCTGGTGTCTGGTATTAGTTTCTGGTGTCTGGTATTAGATATCTGGTGTCTGGTATTAGATATCTGGTGTCTGGTATTAGATATCTGGTGTCTGGTATTAGTTTCTGGTGTCTGGTATTAGTTATCTGGTGTCTGGTATTAGTTATCTGGTGTTTGGTATTAGTTATCTGGTGTCTGGTATTAGTTTCTGGTGTCTGGTATTAGTTTCTGATGTCTGTTATTAGTTATCTGGTGTCTGGTATTAGTTATCTGGTGTCTGGTATTAGGAACCTGGTGTCTGGTATTAGTTTCTGGTGTCTGGTATTAGTTATCTGGTGACTGGTATTAGTTATCTGGTATCTGGTATTAGTTATCTGGTGTCTGGTATTAGTTTCTGATGTCTGGTATTAGTTATCTGGTGTCTGGTATTAGTTATCTGGTGTCTGGTATTAGGAATCTGGTGTCTGGTATTAGGAATCTGGTGTCTGGTATTAGTTTCTGGTGTCTGGTATTAGTTATCTGGTGTCTGGTATTAGTTATCTGGTGTCTGGTATTAGTAATCTGGTGTCTGGTATTAGTTTCTGGTGTCTGGTATTAGATATCTGGTGTCTGGTATTAGTTATCTGGTGTCTGGTATTAGTTATCTGGTGTCTGGTATTAGTTTCTGGTGTCTGGTATTAGTTTCTGGTGTCTGGTATTAGTTATCTGGTGTCTGGTATTAGTTATCTGGTGTCTGGTATTAGTTATCTGGTGTCTGGTATTAGTTATCTGGTGTCTGGTATTAGTTTCTGGTATCTGGTATTAGTTATCTGGTGTCGGGTATTAGTTATCTGGTGTCTGGTATTAGTTTCTGGTGTCTGGTATTAGTTATCTGGTGTCTGGTATTAGTTATCTGGTGTCTGGTATTAGTTATCTGGTGTCTGGTATTAGTTATCTGGTGTCTGGTATTAGTTATCTGGTGTCTGGTATTAGTTTCTGGTGTCTGGTATTAGTTTCTGGTGTCTGGTATTAGTTATCTGGTGTCTGGTATTAGTTATCTGGTGTCTGGTATTAGTTATCTGGTGTCTGGTATTAGTTATCTGGTGTCTGGTATTAGTTTCTGGTGTCTGGTATTAGTTATCTGGTGTCTGGTATTAGTTTCTGGTGTTTGGTATTAGGAATCTGGTGTCTGGTATTAGATATCTGGTGTCTGGTATTAGATATATGGTGTCTGGTATTAGTTATCTGGTGTCTGGTATTAGTTTCTGGTGTCTGGTATTAGTTATCTGGTGTCTGGTATTAGTTATCTGGTGTCTGGTATTAGTTATCTGGTGTCTGGTATTAGTTTCTGGTGTCTGGTATTAGGAATCTGGTGTCTGGTGTTAGATATCTGGTGTCTGGTATTAGTTATCTGGTGTCTGGTATTAGTTATCTGGTGTCTGGTATTAGGAATCTGGTGTCTGGTATTAGTTATCTGGTGTCTGGTATTAGTTTCTGGTGTCTGGTATTAGATATCTGGTGTCTGGTATTAGTTATCTGGTGTCTGGTATTAGTTTCTGGTATCTGGTATTAGTTATCTGGTGTCTGGTATTAGTTATCTGGTGTCTGGTATTAGTTTCTGGTGTCTGGTATTAGTAATCTGGTGCCTGGTATTAGTTATCTGGTGTCTATTATTAGTTATCTGGTGTCTGGTATTAGTTATCTGGTGTCTGGTATTAGTTTCTGGTGTCTGGTATTAGTTTCTGGTGTCTGGTATTAGATATCTGGTGTCTGGTATTAGTTATCTGGTGTCTGGTATTAGTTTTTGGTGTCTGGTATTAGTTTCTGGTGTCTGGTATTAGTTATCTGGTGTCTGGTATTAGTTATCTAGTGTCTGGTATTAGATATCTGGTGTCTGGTATTAGATATCTGGTGTCTGGTATTAGTTATCTGGTGTCTGGTATTAGTTTCTGGTATGTAGTATTAGATATCTGGTGTCTGGTATTAGTTATCTGGTGTCTGGTATTAGTTATCTGGTGTCTGGTATTAGTTATCTGGTGTCTGGTATTAGTTTCTGGTGTCTGGTATTAGGAATCTGGTGTCTGGTATTAGATATCTGGTGTCTGGTATTAGTTATCTGGTGTCTGGTATTAGTTATCTGGTGTCTGGTATTAGGAATCTGGTGTCTGGTATTAGTTATCTTGTGTCTGGTATTAGTTTCTGGTGTCTGGTATTAGATATCTGGTGTCTGGTATTAGTTATCTGCCCAGTAAAAAAAGACACTCCAAAAAAGTCATGAAAATGTAGAGTTTGCGATCTGGAAGTAGTGCAAAATTGATCCGATCTAATGATTTTTACATAGGGTTGTCATTGCAAGAAGTTCTCTTTTTCGCTGCCTGGTCACCGAATTGAAAGCGATTTTAAGAAAAATTTCCTTTTTTGTGCTCTATGATAATATTTTCATCTAGAAAAAATGGCTAATAGTTACCTATTTTAACAATTAGTTTCTTTTTATAGGAATTTAAACGCGAAACAGTAATTTAATGTAAATTTAAGCAAATAACTTTAAAAATTTTAGACCAAAATTAATTCATAAGTTTCTTCAAAAAAATCGATTTTTTTAAAATTCTGGTGAGTAGTTTCTAAAACTAGAGAGGAATTTCGAGGTTTTGTGTGACTAAAATAAACTTCTACTTGGTTTTCTGCTAACTATCGGCAAATTAAAAATATCGATTTTTTGGAAGCAATGAAAATGTACTTCCTTTAGAATGACTTCCAATTTTTTTTACTGGGTGGTGTCTGGTATTAGTTTCTGGTATCTAGTATTAGTTATCTGGTGTCTGGTATTAGTTATCTGGTGTCTGGTATTAGTTTCTGGTGTCTGGTATTAGTTATCTGGTGTCTGGTATTAGTTATCTGGTGTCTGGTATTAGTTATCTGGTGTCTGGTATTAGTTATCTGGTGTCTGGTATTAGATATCTGGTGTCTGGTATTAGATATCTGGTGTCTGGTATTAGTTATCTGGTGTGTGGTATTAGTTTGTGGTGTCTGGTATTAGTTATCTGGTGTCTGGTATTAGTTATCTGCTGTCTGGTATTAGTTTCTGGTGTCTGGTATTAGTTATCTGGTGTCTGGTATTAGTTATCTGGTGTCTGGTATTAGTTATCTGGTGTCTGGTATTAGTTTCTGGTGTCTGGTATTAGTTATCTGGTGTCTGGTATTAGTTTCTGGTGTCTGGTATTAGGAATCTGGTGTCTGGTATTAGATATCTGGTGTCTGGTATTAGTTTCTGGTGTCTGGTATTAGTTATCTGGTGTCTGGTATTAGTTATCTGGTGTCTGGTATTAGTTTCTGGTGTCTGGTATTAGTTATCTGGTGTCTGGTATTAGTTATCTGGTGTCTGGTATTAGTTTCTGGTGTCTGGTATTAGATATCTGGTGTCTGGTATTAGATATCTGGTGTCTGGTATTAGATATCTGGTGTCTGGTATTAGTTTCTGGTGTCTGGTATTAGTTATCTGGTGTCTGGTATTAGTTATCTGGTGTCTGGTATTAGTTATCTGGTGTTTGGTATTAGTTATCTGGTGTCTGGTATTAGTTTCTGGTGTCTGGTATTAGTTTCTGATGTCTGTTATTAGTTATCTGGTGTCTGGTATTAGTTATCTGGTGTCTGGTATTAGGAACCTGGTGTCTGGTATTAGTTTCTGGTGTCTGGTATTAGTTATCTGGTGACTGGTATTAGTTATCTGGTGTCTGGTATTAGTTATCTGGTGTCTGGTATTAGTTTCTGATGTCTGGTATTAGTTATCTGGTGTCTGGTATTAGTTATCTGGTGTCTGGTATTAGGAATCTGGTGTCTGGTATTAGGAATCTGGTGTCTGGTATTAGTTTCTGGTGTCTGGTATTAGTTATCTGGTGTCTGGTATTAGTTATCTGGTGTCTGGTATTAGTAATCTGGTGTCTGGTATTAGTTTCTGGTGTCTGGTATTAGATATCTGGTGTCTGGTATTAGTTATCTGGTGTCTGGTATTAGTTATCTGGTGTCTGGTATTAGTTTCTGGTGTCTGGTATTAGTTTCTGGTGTCTGGTATTAGTTATCTGGTGTCTGGTATTAGTTATCTGGTGTCTGGTATTAGTTATCTGGTGTCTGGTATTAGTTATCTGGTGTCTGGTATTAGTTTCTGGTATCTGGTATTAGTTATCTGGTGTCGGGTATTAGTTATCTGGTGTCTGGTATTAGTTTCTGGTGTCTGGTATTAGTTATCTGGTGTCTGGTATTAGTTATCTGGTGTCTGGTATTAGTTATCTGGTGTCTGGTATTAGTTATCTGGTGTCTGGTATTAGTTATCTGGTGTCTGGTATTAGTTTCTGGTGTCTGGTATTAGTTTCTGGTGTCTGGTATTAGTTATCTGGTGTCTGGTATTAGTTATCTGGTGTCTGGTATTAGTTATCTGGTGTCTGGTATTAGTTATCTGGTGTCTGGTATTAGTTTCTGGTGTCTGGTATTAGTTATCTGGTGTCTGGTATTAGTTTCTGGTGTTTGGTATTAGGAATCTGGTGTCTGGTATTAGATATCTGGTGTCTGGTATTAGATATATGGTGTCTGGTATTAGTTATCTGGTGTCTGGTATTAGTTTCTGGTGTCTGGTATTAGTTATCTGGTGTCTGGTATTAGTTATCTGGTGTCTGGTATTAGTTATCTGGTGTCTGGTATTAGTTTCTGGTGTCTGGTATTAGTTATCTGGTGTCTGGTATTAGTTATCTGGTGTCTGGTATTAGTTATCTGGTGTCTGGTATTAGTTTCTGGTGTCTGGTATTAGTTATCGGGTGTCTGGTATTAGTTTCTGGTGTCTGGTATTAGGAATCTGGTGTCTGGTATTAGATATCTGGTGTCTGGTATTAGTTTCTGGTGTCTGGTATTAGTTATCTGGTGTCTGGTATTAGTTATCTGGTGTCTGGTATTAGTTTCTGGTGTCTGGTATTAGTTATCTGGTGTCTGGTATTAGTTTCTGGTGTCTGGTATTAGTTTCTGGTGTCTGGTATTAGATATCTGGTGTCTGGTATTAGATATCTGGTGTCTGGTATTAGTTTCTGGTGTCTGGTATTAGTTATCTGGTGTCTGGTATTAGTTATCTGGTGTTTGGTATTAGTTATCTGGTGTCTGGTATTAGTTTCTGGTGTCTGGTATTAGTTTCTGATGTCTGTTATTAGTTATCTGGTGTCTGGTATTAGTTATCTGGTGTCTGGTATTAGGAACCTGGTGTCTGGTATTAGTTTCTGGTGTCTGGTATTAGTTATCTGGTGACTGGTATTAGTTATCTGGTGTCTGGTATTAGTTATCTGGTGTCTGGTATTAGTTTCTGATGTCTGGTATTAGTTATCTGGTGTCTGGTATTAGTTATCTGGTGTCTGGTATTAGGAATCTGGTGTCTGGTATTAGGAATCTGGTGTCTGGTATTAGTTTCTGGTGTCTGGTATTAGTTATCTGGTGTCTGGTATTAGTTATCTGGTGTCTGGTATTAGTAATCTGGTGTCTGGTATTAGTTTCTGGTGTCTGGTATTAGATATCTGGTGTCTGGTATTAGTTATCTGGTGTCTGGTATTAGTTATCTGGTGTCTGGTATTAGTTTCTGGTGTCTGGTATTAGTTTCTGGTGTCTGGTATTAGTTATCTGGTGTCTGGTATTAGTTATCTGGTGTCTGGTATTAGTTATCTGGTGTCTGGTATTAGTTATCTGGTGTCTGGTATTAGTTTCTGGTATCTGGTATTAGTTATCTGGTGTCGGGTATTAGTTATCTGGTGTCTGGTATTAGTTTCTGGTGTCTGGTATTAGTTATCTGGTGTCTGGTATTAGTTATCTGGTGTCTGGTATTAGTTATCTGGTGTCTGGTATTAGTTATCTGGTGTCTGGTATTAGTTATCTGGTGTCTGGTATTAGTTTCTGGTGTCTGGTATTAGTTTCTGGTGTCTGGTATTAGTTATCTGGTGTCTGGTATTAGTTATCTGGTGTCTGGTATTAGTTATCTGGTGTCTGGTATTAGTTATCTGGTGTCTGGTATTAGTTTCTGGTGTCTGGTATTAGTTATCTGGTGTCTGGTATTAGTTTCTGGTGTTTGGTATTAGGAATCTGGTGTCTGGTATTAGATATCTGGTGTCTGGTATTAGATATATGGTGTCTGGTATTAGTTATCTGGTGTCTGGTATTAGTTTCTGGTGTCTGGTATTAGTTATCTGGTGTCTGGTATTAGTTATCTGGTGTCTGGTATTAGTTATCTGGTGTCTGGTATTAGTTTCTGGTGTCTGGTATTAGGAATCTGGTGTCTGGTGTTAGATATCTGGTGTCTGGTATTAGTTATCTGGTGTCTGGTATTAGTTATCTGGTGTCTGGTATTAGGAATCTGGTGTCTGGTATTAGTTATCTGGTGTCTGGTATTAGTTTCTGGTGTCTGGTATTAGATATCTGGTGTCTGGTATTAGTTATCTGGTGTCTGGTATTAGTTTCTGGTATCTGGTATTAGTTATCTGGTGTCTGGTATTAGTTATCTGGTGTCTGGTATTAGTTTCTGGTGTCTGGTATTAGTAATCTGGTGCCTGGTATTAGTTATCTGGTGTCTATTATTAGTTATCTGGTGTCTGGTATTAGTTATCTGGTGTCTGGTATTAGTTTCTGGTGTCTGGTATTAGTTTCTGGTGTCTGGTATTAGATATCTGGTGTCTGGTATTAGTTATCTGGTGTCTGGTATTAGTTTTTGGTGTCTGGTATTAGTTTCTGGTGTCTGGTATTAGTTATCTGGTGTCTGGTATTAGTTATCTGGTGTCTGGTATTAGTTATCTGGTGTCTGGTATTAGTTTCTGGTGTCTGGTATTAGTTATCTGGTGTCTGGTATTAGTTTCTGGTGTCTGGTATTAGATATCTGGTGTCTGGTATTAGTTATCTGGTGTCTGGTATTAGTTTCTGGTATCTGGTATTAGTTTCTGGTGTCTGGTATTAGTTATCTGGTGTCTGGTATTAGGAATCTGGTGTCTGGTATTAGTTTCTGGTGTCTGGTATTAGTTATCTGGTGTCTGGTATTAGTTTCTGGTGTCTGGTATTAGTTATCTGGTGTCTGGTATTAGGAATCTGGTGTCTGGTATTAGTTTCTGGTGTCTGGTATTAGTTATCTGGTGTCTGGTATTAGTTTCTGGTGTCTGGTATTAGTTATCTGGTGTCTGGTATTAGGAATCTGGTGTCTGGTATTAGTTTCTGGTGTCTGGTATTAGATATCTGGTGTCTGGTATTAGTTATCTGGTGTCTGGTATTAGGAATCTGGTGTCTGGTATTAGTTTCTGGTGTCTGGTATTAGTTATCTGGTGTCTGGTATTAGTTATCTGGTGTCTGGTATTAGTTTCTGGTGTCTGGTATTAGTTATCTGGTGTCTGGTATTAGGAATCTGGTGTCTGGTATTAGTTATCTGGTGTCTGGTATTAGTTATCTGGTGTCTGGTATTAGTTTCTGGTGTCTGGTATTAATATCTGGTGTCTGGTATTAGTTATCTGGTGTCTGGTATTAGTTATCTGGTGTCTGGTATTAGTTTCTGGTATGTAGTATTAGATATCTGGTGTCTGGTATTAGTTATCTGGTGTCTGGTATTAGTTATCTGGTGTCTGGTATTAGTTATCTGGTGTCTGGTATTAGTTTCTGGTGTCTGGTATTAGGAATCTGGTGTCTGGTATTAGATATCTGGTGTCTGGTATTAGTTATCTGGTGTCTGGTATTAGTTATCTGGTGTCTGGTATTAGGAATCTGGTGTCTGGTATTAGTTATCTTGTGTCTGGTATTAGTTTCTGGTGTCTGGTTTTAGATATCTGGTGTCTGGTATTAGTTATCTGCCCAGTAAAAAAAGACACTCCAAAAAAGTCATGAAAATGTAGAGTTTGCGATCTGGAAGTAGTGCAAAATTGATCCGATCTAATGATTTTTACATAGGGTTGTCATTGCAAGAAGTTCTCTTTTTCGCTGCCTGGTCACTGAATTGAAAGCGATTTTAAGAAAAATTTCCTTTTTTGTGCTCTATGATAATATTTTCATCTAGAAAAAATGGCTAATAGTTACTTATTTTAACAATTAGTTTCTTTTTATAGGAATTTAAACGCGAAACAGTAATTTAATGTAAATTTAAGCAAATAACTTTAAAATTTTAGACCAAAATTAATTCATAAGTTTCTTCAAAAAAATCGATTTTTTTAAAATTCTGGTGAGTAGTTTCTAAAACTAGAGAGGAATTTCGAGGTTTTGTGTGACTAAAATAAACTTCTACTTGGTTTTCTGCTAACTATCGGCAAATTAAAAATATCGATTTTTTGGAAGCAATGAAAATGTACTTCCTTTAGAATGACTTCCAATTTTTTTTACTGGGTGGTGTCTGGTATTAGTTTCTGGTATCTAGTATTAGTTATCTGGTGTCTGGTATTAGTTATCTGGTGTCTGGTATTAGTTTCTGGTGTCTGGTATTAGTTATCTGGTGTCTGGTATTAGTTATCTGGTGTCTGGTATTAGTTATCTGGTGTCTGGTATTAGTTATCTGGTGTCTGGTCTTAGATATCTGGTGTCTGGTATTAGATATCTGGTGTCTGGTATTAGTTATCTGGTGTCTGGTATTAGTTTGTGGTGTCTGGTATTAGTTATCTGGTGTCTGGTATTAGTTATCTGCTGTCTGGTATTAGTTATCTGGTGTCTGGTATTAGTTATCTGGTGTCTGGTATTAGTTATCTGGTGTCTGGTATTAGTTTCTGGTGTCTGGTATTAGTTATCTGGTGTCTGGTATTAGTTTCTGGTGTCTGGTATTAGGAATCTGGTGTCTGGTATTAGATATCTGGTGTCTGGTATTAGTTTCTGGTGTCTGGTATTAGTTATCTGGTGTCTGGTATTAGTTATCTGGTGTCGGGTATTAGTTTCTGGTGTCTGGTATTAGTTATCTGGTGTCTGGTATTAGTTATCTGGTGTCTGGTATTAGTTTCTGGTGTCTGGTATTAGATATCTGGTGTCTGGTATTAGATATCTGGTGTCTGGTATTAGATATCTGGTGTCTGGTATTAGTTTCTGGTGTCTGGTATTAGTTATCTGGTGTCTGGTATTAGTTATCTGGTGTCTGGTATTAGTTATCTGGTGTTTGGTATTACTTATCTGGTGTCTGGTATTAGTTTCTGGTGTCTGGTATTAGTTTCTGATGTCTGTTATTAGTTATCTGGTGTCTGGTATTAGTTATCTGGTGTCTGGTATTAGGAATCTGGTGTCTGGTATTAGTTTCTGGTGTCTGGTATTAGTTATCTGGTGACTGGTATTAGTTATCTGGTGTCTGGTATTAGTTATCTGGTGTCTGGTATTAGTTTCTGATGTCTGGTATTAGTTATCTGGTGTCTGGTATTAGTTATCTGGTGTCTGGTATTAGGAATCTGGTGTCTGGTATTAGGAATCTGGTGTCTGGTATTAGTTTCTGGTGTCTGGTATTAGTTATCTGGTGTCTGGTATTAGTTATCTGGTGTCTGGTATTAGTAATCTGGTGTCTGGTATTAGTTTCTGGTGTCTGGTATTAGATATCTGGTGTCTGGTATTAGTTATCTGGTGTCTGGTATTAGATATCTGGTGTCTGGTATTAGTTATCTGGTGTCTGGTATTAGTTATCTGGTGTCTGGTATTAGTTTCTGGTGTCTGGTATTAGATATCTGGTGTCTGGTATTAGTTTCTGGTGTCTGGTATTAGATATCGGGTGTCTGGTATTAGTTATCTGGTGTCTGGTATTAGTTATCTGGTGTCTGGTATTAGTTATCTGGTGTCTGGTATTAGTTTCTGGTGTCTGGTATTAGATATCTGGTGTCTGGTATTAGTTTCTGGTGTCTGGTATTAGTTATCTGGTGTCTGGTATTAGTTATCTGGTGTCTGGTATTAGGAATCTGGTGTCTGGTATTAGTTTCTGGTGTCTGGTATTAGTTATCTGGTGTCTGGTATTAGTTTCTGGTGTCTGGTATTAGTTATCTGGTGTCTGGTATTAGGAATCTGGTGTCTCGTATTAGTTTCTGGTGTCTGGTATTAGATATCTTGTGTCTGGTATTAGTTATCTGGTGTCTGGTATTAGTTATCTGGTGTCTGGTATTAGTTTCTGGTGTCTGGTATTAGATATCTGGTGTCTGGTATTAGTTATCTGGTGTCTGGTATTAGTTTCTGGTGTCTGGTATTAGATATCTGGTGTCTGGTATTAGTTATCTGGTGTCTGGTATTAGTTTCTGGTGTCTGGTATTAGTTATCTGGTGTCTGGTATTAGGAATCTGGTGTCTGGTATTAGTTATCTGGTGTCTGGTATTAGTTATCTGGTGTCTGGTATTAGTTTCTGGTGTCTGGTATTAGTTATCTGGTGTCTGGTATTAGGAATCTGGTGTCTGGTATTAGTTTCTGGTGTCTGGTATTAGTTTCTGGTGTCTGGTATTAGTTATCTGGTGTCTAGTATTAGGAATCTGGTGTCTGGTATTAGTTATCTGGTGTCTGGTATTAGTTTCTGGTGTCTGGTATTAGATATCTGGTGTCTGGTATTAGTTATCTGGTGTCTGGTATTAGTTATCTGGTGTCTGGTATTAGTTATCTGGTGTCTGGTATTAGGAATCTGGTGTCTGGTATTAGTTTCTGGTATCTGGTATTAGATATCTGGTGTCTGGTATTAGTTATCTGGTGTCTGGTATTAGTTATCTGGTGTCTGGTATTAGTTATCTGGTGTCTGGTATTAGTTTCTGGTGTCTGGTATTAGATATCTGGTGTCTGGTATTAGTTTCTGGTGTCTGGTATTAGTTATCTGGTGTCTGGTATTAGGAATCTGCTGTCTGGTATTAGTTTCTGGTGTCTGGTATTAGTTATCTGGTGTCTGGTATTAGTTTCTGGTGTCTGGTATTAGTTATCTGGTGTCTGGTATTAGGAATCTGGTGTCTGGTATTAGGAATCTGGTGTCTGGTATTAGTTTCTGGTGTCTGGTATTAGATATCTGGTGTCTGGTATTAGTTATCTGGTGTCTGGTATTAGTTATCTGGTGTCTGGTATTAGTTTCTGGTGTCTGGTATTAGATATCTGGTGTCTGGTATTAGTTATCTGGTGTCTGGTATTAGTTTCTGGTGTCTGGTATTAGTTATCTGGTGTCTTGTATTAGTTATCTGGTGTCTGGTATTAGTTATCTGGTGTCTGGTATTAGTTTTTGGTGTCTGGTATTAGTTTCTGGTGTCTGGTATTAGATATCTGGTGTCTGGTATTAGTTATCTGGTGTCTGGTATTAGTTTCTGGTGTCTGGTATTAGTTATCTGGTGTCTGGTATTAGTTATCTGGTGTCTGGTATTAGTTATCTGGTGTCTGGTATTAGTTATCTGGTGTCTGGTATTAGTTTCTGGTGTCTGGTATTAGTTATCTGGTGTCTGGTATTAGTTTCTGGTGTCTGGTATTAGTTATCTGTTGTCTGGTAATAGAAATCTGGTGTCTGGTATTAGTTTCTGGTGTCTGGTATTAGTTACCTGGTGTCTGGTATTAGTTTTTGGTGTCTGGTATTAGTTATCTGGTGTCTGATATTAGGAATCTGGTGTCTGGTATTAGTTTCTGGTGTCTGGTATTAGATATCTGGTGTCTGGTATTAGTTATCTAGTGTCTGGTATTAGTTATCTGGTGTCTGGTATTAGTTATCTGGTGTCTGGTATTAGTAATCTGGTGTCTGGTATTAGTTTCTGGTGTCTGGTAGTAGTTATCTGGTGTCTGGTATTAGTTATCTGGTGTCTGGTATTAGATATCTGGTGTCTGGTATTAGTTATCTGGTGTCTGGTATTAGTTTCTGGTGTCTGGTATTAGTTATCTGGTGTCTGGTATTAGTTTCTGGTGTCTGGTATTAGATATCTGGTGTCTGGTATTAGTTTCTGGTGTCTGGTATTAGATATCTGGTGTCTGGTATTAGTTTCTGGTGTCTGGTATTAGATATCTGGTGTCTGGTATTAGTTATCTGGTGTCTGGTATTAGTTATCTGGTGTCTGGTATTAGATATCTGGTGTCTGGTATTAGTTTCTGGTGTCTGGTATTAGATATCTGGTGTCTGGTATTAGATATCTGGTGTCTGGTATTAGTTATGTGGTGTCTGGTATTAGTTTCTGGTGTCTGGTATTAGTTTCTGGTGTCTGGTATTAGTTTCTGGTGTCTGGTATTAGTTATCTGGTGTCTGGTATTAGTTTCTGGTGTCTGGTATTAGTTATCTGGTGTCTGGTATTAGTAATCTGGTGTCTGGTATTAGTTTCTGGTGTCTGGTATTAGTTATCTGGTGTCTGGTATTAGTTATCTGGTGTCTGGTATTAGATATCTGGTGTCTGGTATTAGTTATCTGGTGTCTGGTATTAGTTTCTGGTGTCTGGTATTAGTTATCTGGTGTCTGGTATTAGTTTCTGGTGTCTGGTATTAGATATCTGGTGTCTGGTATTAGTTTCTGGTGTCTGGTATTAGATATCTGGTGTCTGGTATTAGTTTCTGGTGTCTGGTATTAGATATCTGGTGTCTGGTATTAGTTATCTGGTGTCTGGTATTAGTTATCTGGTGTCTGGTATTAGATATCTGGTGTCTGGTATTAGTTTCTGGTGTCTGGTATTAGTTATCTGGTGTCTGGTATTAGTTTCTGGTGTCTGGTATTAGATATCTGGTGTCTGGTATTAGTTTCTGGTGTCTGGTATTAGATATCTGGTGTCTGGTATTAGTTTCTGGTGTCTGGTATTAGGAATCTGGTGTCTCGTATTAGTTTCTGGTGTCTGGTATTAGATATCTGGTGTCTGGTATAAGTTATCTGGTGTCTGGTATTAGTTTCTGGTGTCTGGTATTAGATATCTGGTGTCTGGTATTAGTTATCTGGTGTCTGGTATTAGTTTCTGGTGTCTGGTATTAGATATCTGGTGTCTGGTATTAGTTATCTGGTGTCTGGTATTAGTTTCTGGTGTCTGGTATTAGTTATCTGGTGTCTGGTATTAGGAATCTGGTGTCTGGTATTAGTTATCTGGTGTCTGGTATTAGTTATCTGGTGTCTGGTATTAGTTTCTGGTGTCTGGTATTAGTTATCTGGTGTCTGGTATTAGGAATCTGGTGTCTGGTATTAGTTTCTGGTGTCTGGTATTAGTTTCTGGTGTCTGGTATTAGTTATCTGGTGTCTGGTATTAGGAATCTGGTGTCTGGTATTAGTTATCTGGTGTCTGGTATTAGTTATCTGGTGTCTGGTATTAGTTTCTGGTGTCTGGTATTAGATATCTGGTGTCTGGTATTACTTATCTGGTGTCTGGTATTAGTTATCTGGTGTCTGGTATTAGTTTCTGGTGTTTAGTATTAGATATCTGGTGTCTGGTATTAGTTATCTGGTGTCTGGTATTAGTTTCTGGTGTCTGGTATTAGTTATCTGGTGTCTGGTATTAGAAATCTGGTGTCTGGTATTAGTTTCTGGTGTCTGGTATTAGTTTCTGGTGTCTGGTATTAGATATCTGGTGTCTGGTATTAGTTATCTGGTGTCTGGTATTAGTTATCTGGTGTCTGGTATTAGTTATCTGGTGTCTGGTATTAGGAATCTGGTGTCTGGTATTAGTTTCTGGTGTCTGGTATTAGATATCTGGTGTCTGGTATTAGTTATCTGGTGTCTGGTATTAGTTTCTGGTGTCTGGTATTAGTTTCTGGTGTCTGGTATTAGATATCTGGTGTCTGGTATTAGTTTCTGGTGTCTGGTATTAGTTATCTGGTATCTGGTATTAGGAATCTGCTGTCTGGTATTAGTTTCTGGTGTCTGGTATTAGTTATCTGGTGTCTGGTATTAGTTTCTGGTGACTGGTATTATTTATCTGGTGTTTGGTATTAGGAATCTGGTGTCGGGTATTAGTTTCTGGTGTCTGGTATTAGTTATCTGGTGTCTGGTATTAGTTTCTGGTGTCTGGTATTAGTTATCTGGTGTCTGGTATTAGTTTCTGGTCTCTGGTATTAGATATCTGGTGTCTGGTATTAGTTATCTGGTGTCTGGTATTAGATATCTGGTGTCTGGTATTAGTTATCTGGTGTCTGGTATTAGTTATCTGGTGTCTGGTATTAGTTTCTGGTGTCTGGTATTAGTTATCTGGTGTCTGGTATTAGTTATCTGGTGTCTGGTATTAGTTTCTGGTGTCTGGTATTAGATATCTGGTGTCTGGTATTAGATATCTGGTGTCTGGTATTAGTTATCTGGTGTCTGGTATTAGTTATCTGTTGTCTGGTATTAGATGTCTGGTATTAGTTATCTGGTGTCTGGTATTAGTTTCTGGTGTCTGGTATTAGATATCTGGTGTCTGGTTTTAGTTTCTGGTGTCTGGTATTAGATATCTGGTGTCTGGTATTAGTTATCTGGTGTCTGGTATTAGTTATCTGGTGTCTGGTATTAGTTTCTGGTGTCTGGTATTAGTTATCTGGTGTCTGGTATTAGTTATCTGGTGTCTGGTATTAGTTATCTGGTGTCTATTATTAGTTATCTGGTGTCTGGTATTAGTTATCTGGTGTCTGGTATTAGGAATCTGCTGTCTGGTATTAGTTTCTGGTGTCTGGTATTAGTTATCTGGTGTCTGGTATTAGTTTCTGGTGACTGGTATTATTTATCTGGTGTCTGGTATTAGGAATCTGGTGTCGGGTATTAGTTTCTGGTGTCTGGTATTAGTTATCTGGTGTCTGGTATTAGTTTCTGGTGTCTGGTATTAGATATCTGGTGTCTGGTATTAGTTATCTGGTGTCTGGTATTAGATATCTGGTGTCTGGTATTAGTTATCTGGTGTCTGGTATTAGTTATCTGGTGTCTGGTATTAGTTTCTGGTGTCTGGTATTAGTTATCTGGTGTCTGGTATTAGTTATCTGGTGTCTGGTATTAGTTTCTGGTGTCTGGTATTAGATATCTGGTGTCTGGTATTAGATATCTGGTGTCTGGTATTAGTTATCTGGTGTCTGGTATTAGTTATCTGTTGTCTGGTATTAGATGTCTGGTATTAGTTATCTGGTGTCTGGTATTAGTTTCTGGTGTCTGGTATTAGATATCTGGTGTCTGGTTTTAGTTTCTAGTGTCTGGTATTAGATATCTGGTGTCTGGTATTAGTTATCTGGTGTCTGGTATTAGTTTCTGGTGTCTGGTATTAGATATCTGGTGTCTGGTATTAGTTATCTGGTGTCTGGTATTAGTTTCTGGTGTCTGGTATTAGTTATCTGGTGTCTGGTATTAGGAATCTGGTGTCTGGTATTAGTTATCTGGTGTCTGGTATTAGTTATCTGGTGTCTGGTATTAGGAATCTGGTGTCTCGTATTAGTTTCTGGTGTCTGGTATTAGATATCTGGTGTCTGGTATTAGTTTCTGGTGTCTGGTATTAGTTATCTGGTGTCTGGTATTAGGAATCTGGTGTCTGGTATTAGTTTCTGGTGTCTGGTATTAGTTATCTGGTGTCTGGTATTAGGAATCTGCTGTCTGGTATTAGTTTCTGGTGTCTGGTATTAGTTATCTGGTGTCTGGTATTAGTTTCTGGTGACTGGTATTATTTATCTGGTGTCTGGTATTAGGAATCTGGTGTCGGGTATTAGTTTCTGGTGTCTGGTATTAGTTATCTGGTGTCTGGTATTAGTTTCTGGTGTCTGGTATTAGATATCTGGTGTCTGGTATTAGTTATCTGGTGTCTGGTATTAGATATCTGGTGTCTGGTATTAGTTATCTGGTGTCTGGTATTAGTTATCTGGTGTCTGGTATTAGTTTCTGGTGTCTGATATTAGTTATCTGGTGTCTGGTATTAGTTATCTGGTGTCTGGTATTAGTTTCTGGTGTCTGGTATTAGATATCTGGTGTCTGGTATTAGATATCTGGTGTCTGGTATTAGCTATCTGGTGTCTGGTATTAGTTATCTGGTGTCTGGTATTAGTTTCTGGTGTTTAGTATTAGATATCTGGTGTCTGGTATTAGTTATCTGGTGTCTGGTATTAGTTTCTGGTGTCTGGTATTAGTTATCTGATGTCTGTTATTAGGAATCTGGTGTCTGGTATTAGTTTCTGGTGTCTGGTATTAGTTTCTGGTGTCTGGTATTAGATATCTGGTGTCTGGTATTAGTTATCTGGTGTCTGGTATTAGTTATCTGGTGTCTGGTATTAGTTTCTGGTGTCTGGTATTAGATATCTGGTGTCTGGTATTAGTTATCTGGTGTCTGGTATTAGATATCTGGTGTCTGGTATTAGTTTCTGGTGTCTGGTATTCGTTATCTGGTGTCTGGTATTTGTTATCTGGTGTCTATTATTAGTTATCTGGTGTCTGGTATTAGTTATCTGGTGTCTGGTATTAGGAATCTGCTGTCTGGTATTAGTTTCTGGTGTCTGGTATTAGTTATCTGGTGTCTGGTATTAGTTTCTGGTGACTGGTATTAGATATCTGGTGTCTGGTATTAGATATCTGGTGTCTGGTATTAGTTATCTGGTGTCTGGTATTAGTTATCTCTTGTCTGGTATTAGGAATCTGCTGTCTGGTATTAGTTTCTGGTGTCTGGTATTAGTTATCTGGTGTCTGGTATTAGTTATCTGTTGACTGGTATTATTTATCTGGTGTCTGGTATTAGGAATCTGGTGTCGGGTATTAGTTTCTGGTGTCTGGTATTAGTTATCTGGTGTCTGGTATTAGTTTCTGGTGTCTGGTATTAGATATCTGGTGTCTGGTATTAGTTATCTGGTGTCTGGTATTAGATATCTGGTGTCTGGTATTAGTTATCTGGTGTCTGGTATTAGTTATCTGGTGTCTGGTATTAGTTTCTGGTGTCTGGTATTAGTTATCTGGTGTCTGGTATTAGTTATCTGGTGTCTGGTATTAGTTTCTGGTGTCTGGTATTAGATATCTGGTGTCTGGTATTAGATATCTGGTGTCTGGTATTAGTTATCTGGTGTCTGGTATTAGTTATCTGTTGTCTGGTATTAGATGTCTGGTATTAGTTATCTGGTGTCTGGTATTAGTTTCTGGTGTCTGGTATTAGATATCTGGTGTCTGGTTTTAGTTTCTAGTGTCTGGTATTAGATATCTGGTGTCTGGTATTAGTTATCTGGTGTCTGGTATTAGTTTCTGGTGTCTGGTATTAGATATCTGGTGTCTGGTATTAGTTATCTGGTGTCTGGTATTAGTTTTTGGTGTCTGGTATTAGTTATCTGGTGTCTGGTATTAGGAATCTGGTGTCTGGTATTAGTTATCTGGTGTCTGGTATTAGTTATCTGGTGTCTGGTATTAGGAATCTGGTGTCTCGTATTAGTTTCTGGTGTCTGGTATTAGATATCTGGTGTCTGGTATTAGTTTCTGGTGTCTGGTATTAGTTATCTGTTGTCTGGTATTAGGAATCTGGTGTCTGGTATTAGTTTCTGGTGTCTGGTATTAGTTATCTGGTGTCTGGTATTAGGAATCTGCTGTCTGGTATTAGTTTCTGGTGTCTGGTATTAGTTATCTGGTGTCTGGTATTAGTTTCTGGTGACTG
The DNA here is from genome assembly GCA_944452675.1 of Tachina lurida. Classification (NCBI taxonomy): domain Eukaryota; kingdom Metazoa; phylum Arthropoda; class Insecta; order Diptera; family Tachinidae; genus Tachina; species Tachina lurida. The sequence goes on from CALYBX010000005.1 coordinate 253,951, forward strand.
GTATTATTTATCTGGTGTCTGGTATTAGGAATCTGGTGTCGGGTATTAGTTTCTGGTGTCTGGTATTAGTTATCTGGTGTCTGGTATTAGTTTCTGGTGTCTGGTATTAGATATCTGGTGTCTGGTATTAGTTATCTGGTGTCTGGTATTAGATATCTGGTGTCTGGTATTAGTTATCTGGTGTCTGGTATTAGTTATCTGGTGTCTGGTATTAGTTTCTGGTGTCTGGTATTAGTTATCTGGTGTCTGGTATTAGTTATCTGGTGTCTGGTATTAGTTTCTGGTGTCTGGTATTAGATATCTGGTGTCTGGTATTAGATATCTGGTGTCTGGTATTAGTTATCTGGTGTCTGGTATTAGTTATCTGTTGTCTGGTATTAGATGTCTGGTATTAGTTATCTGGTGTCTGGTATTAGTTTCTGGTGTCTGGTATTAGTTTCTGGTGTCTGGTATTAGATATCTGGTGTCTGGTTTTAGTTTCTAGTGTCTGGTATTAGATATCTGGTGTCTGGTATTAGTTATCTGGTGTCTGGTATTAGTTTCTGGTGTCTGGTATTAGATATCTGGTGTCTGGTATTAGTTATCTGGTGTCTGGTATTAGTTTCTGGTGTCTGGTATTAGTTATCTGGTGTCTGGTATTAGGAATCTGGTGTCTGGTATTAGTTATCTGGTGTCTGGTATTAGTTATCTGGTGTCTGGTATTAGTTTCTGGTGTCTGGTATTAGATATCTGGTGTCTGGTATTAGATATCTGGTGTCTGGTATTAGTTATCTGGTGTCTGGTATTAGTTATCTGTTGTCTGGTATTAGATGTCTGGTATTAGTTATCTGGTGTCTGGTATTAGTTTCTGGTGTCTGGTATTAGATATCTGGTGTCTGGTTTTAGTTTCTAGTGTCTGGTATTAGATATCTGGTGTCTGGTATTAGTTATCTGGTGTCTGGTATTAGTTTCTGGTGTCTGGTATTAGATATCTGGTGTCTGGTATTAGTTATCTGGTGTCTGGTATTAGTTTCTGGTGTCTGGTATTAGTTATCTGGTGTCTGGTATTAGGAATCTGGTGTCTGGTATTAGTTATCTGGTGTCTGGTATTAGTTATCTGGTGTCTGGTATTAGGAATCTGGTGTCTCGTATTAGTTTCTGGTGTCTGGTATTAGATATCTGGTGTCTGGTATTAGTTTCTGGTGTCTGGTATTAGTTATCTGGTGTCTGGTATTAGGAATCTGGTGTCTGGTATTAGTTTCTGGTGTCTGGTATTAGTTATCTGGTGTCTGGTATTAGGAATCTGCTGTCTGGTATTAGTTTCTGGTGTCTGGTATTAGTTATCTGGTGTCTGGTATTAGTTTCTGGTGACTGGTATTATTTATCTGGTGTCTGGTATTAGGAATCTGGTGTCGGGTATTAGTTTCTGGTGTCTGGTATTAGTTATCTGGTGTCTGGTATTAGTTTCTGGTGTCTGGTATTAGATATCTGGTGTCTGGTATTAGTTATCTGGTGTCTGGTATTAGATATCTGGTGTCTGGTATTAGTTATCTGGTGTCTGGTATTAGTTATCTGGTGTCTGGTATTAGTTTCTGGTGTCTGATATTAGTTATCTGGTGTCTGGTATTAGTTATCTGGTGTCTGGTATTAGTTTCTGGTGTCTGGTATTAGATATCTGGTGTCTGGTATTAGATATCTGGTGTCTGGTATTAGCTATCTGGTGTCTGGTATTAGTTATCTGGTGTCTGGTATTAGTTTCTGGTGTTTAGTATTAGATATCTGGTGTCTGGTATTAGTTATCTGGTGTCTGGTATTAGTTTCTGGTGTCTGGTATTAGTTATCTGATGTCTGTTATTAGGAATCTGGTGTCTGGTATTAGTTTCTGGTGTCTGGTATTAGTTTCTGGTGTCTGGTATTAGATATCTGGTGTCTGGTATTAGTTATCTGGTGTCTGGTATTAGTTATCTGGTGTCTGGTATTAGTTTCTGGTGTCTGGTATTAGATATCTGGTGTCTGGTATTAGTTATCTGGTGTCTGGTATTAGATATCTGGTGTCTGGTATTAGTTTCTGGTGTCTGGTATTAGTTATCTGGTGTCTGGTATTAGTTATCTGGTGTCTATTATTAGTTATCTGGTGTCTGGTATTAGTTATCTGGTGTCTGGTATTAGGAATCTGCTGTCTGGTATTAGTTTCTGGTGTCTGGTATTAGTTATCTGGTGTCTGGTATTAGTTTCTGGTGACTGGTATTAGATATCTGGTGTCTGGTATTAGATATCTGGTGTCTGGTATTAGTTATCTGGTGTCTGGTATTAGTTATCTCTTGTCTGGTATTAGGAATCTGCTGTCTGGTATTAGTTTCTGGTGTCTGGTATTAGTTATCTGGTGTCTGGTATTAGTTATCTGTTGACTGGTATTATTTATCTGGTGTCTGGTATTAGGAATCTGGTGTCGGGTATTAGTTTCTGGTGTCTGGTATTAGTTATCTGGTGTCTGGTATTAGTTTCTGGTGTCTGGTATTAGATATCTGGTGTCTGGTATTAGTTATCTGGTGTCTGGTATTAGATATCTGGTGTCTGGTATTAGTTATCTGGTGTCTGGTATTAGTTATCTGGTGTCTGGTATTAGTTTCTGGTGTCTGGTATTAGTTATCTGGTGTCTGGTATTAGTTATCTGGTGTCTGGTATTAGTTTCTGGTGTCTGGTATTAGATATCTGGTGTCTGGTATTAGATATCTGGTGTCTGGTATTAGTTATCTGGTGTCTGGTATTAGTTATCTGTTGTCTGGTATTAGATGTCTGGTATTAGTTATCTGGTGTCTGGTATTAGTTTCTGGTGTCTGGTATTAGTTTCTGGTGTCTGGTATTAGATATCTGGTGTCTGGTTTTAGTTTCTAGTGTCTGGTATTAGATATCTGGTGTCTGGTATTAGTTATCTGGTGTCTGGTATTAGTTTCTGGTGTCTGGTATTAGATATCTGGTGTCTGGTATTAGTTATCTGGTGTCTGGTATTAGTTTCTGGTGTCTGGTATTAGTTATCTGGTGTCTGGTATTAGGAATCTGGTGTCTGGTATTAGTTATCTGGTGTCTGGTATTAGTTATCTGGTGTCTGGTATTAGGAATCTGGTGTCTCGTATTAGTTACTGGTGTCTGGTATTAGATATCTGGTGTCTGGTATTAGTTTCTGGTGTCTGGTATTAGTTATCTGGTGTCTGGTATTAGTTATCTGGTGTCTATTATTAGTTATCTGGTGTCTGGTATTAGTTATCTGGTGTCTGGTATTAGGAATCTGCTGTCTGGTATTAGTTTCTGGTGTCTGGTATTAGTTATCTGGTGTCTGGTATTAGTTTCTGGTGACTGGTATTAGATATCTGGTGTCTGGTATTAGATATCTGGTGTCTGGTATTAGTTATCTGGTGTCTGATATTAGTTATCTCTTGTCTGGTATTAGGAATCTGCTGTCTGGTATTAGTTTCTGGTGTCTGGTATTAGTTATCTGGTGTCTGGTATTAGTTATCTGGTGTCTGGTATTATTTATCTGGTGTCTGGTATTAGGAATCTGGTGTCGGGTATTAGTTTCTGGTGTCTGGTATTAGTTATCTGGTGTCTGGTATTAGTTATCTGGTGTCTGGTATTAGTTTCTGGTGTCTGGTATTAGATATCTGGTGTCTGGTATTAGTTATCTGGTGTCTGGTATTAGTTATCTGTTGTCTGGTATTAAATGTCTGGTATTAGTTATCTGGTGTCTGGTATTAGTTTCTGGTGTCTGGTATTAGATATCTGGTGTCAGGTTTTAGTTTCTGGTGTCTGGTATTAGATATCTGGTGTCTGGTATTAGTTATCTGGTGTCTGGTATTAGTTATCTGGTGTCTGGTATTAGTTATCTGGTGTCTGGTATTAGTTTCTGGTGTCTGGTATTAGATATCTGGTGTCTGGTATTAGTTTCTGGTGTCTGGTATTAGATATCTGGTGTCTGGTATTAGTTTCTGGTGTCTGGTATTAGTTATCTGGTGTCTGGTATTAGGAATCTGCTGTCTGGTATTAGTTTTTGGTGTCTGGTATTAGTTATCTGGTGTCTGGTATTAGTTTCTGGTGACTGGTATTATTTATCTGGTGTCTGGTATTAGGAATCTGGTGTAGGGTATTAGTTTCTGGTGTCTGGGATTAGTTATCTGGTGTCTGGTATTAGTTTCTGGTGTCTGGTATTAGTTATCTGGTGTCTGGTATTAGTTTCTGGTGTCTGGTATTAGATATCTGGTGTCTGGTATTAGTTATCTGGTGTCTGGTATTAGATATCTGGTGTCTGGTATTAGTTATCTGGTGTCTGGTATTAGTTATCTGGTGTCTGGTATTAGTTTCTGGTGTCTGGTATTAGTTATCTGGTGTCTGGTATTAGTTATCTGGTGTCTGGTATTAGTTTCTGGTGTCTGGTATTAGATATCTGGTGTCTGGTATTAGATATCTGGTGTCTGGTATTAGTTATCTGGTGTCTGGTATTAGTTATCTGTTGTCTGGTATTAAATGTCTGGTATTAGTTATCTGGTGTCTGGTATTAGTTTCTGGTGTCTGGTATTAGATATCTGGTGTCTGGTTTTAGTTTCTGGTGTCTGGTATTAGATATCTGGTGTCTGGTATTAGTTATCTGGTGTCTGGTATTAGTTAGCTGGTGTCTGGTATTAGTTTCTGGTGTCTGGTATTAGTTATCTGGTGTCTGGTATTAGTTTCTGGTGTCTGGTATTAGTTATCTGGTGTCTGGTATTAGGAATCTGGTGTCTGGTATTAGTTTCTGGTGTCTGGTATCAGTTATCTGGTGTCTGGTATTAGTTTCTGGTGTCTGGTATTAGTTATCTGCTGTCTGGTATTAGGAATCTGGTGTCTGGTATTAGTTTCTGGTGTCTGGTATTAGATATATGGTGTCTGGTATTAGTTATCTGGTGTCTGGTATTAGTTATCTGGTGTCTGGTATTAGTTTCTGGTGTCTGGTATTAGATATCTGGTGTCTGGTATTAGTTATCTGGTGTCTGGTATTAGTTTCTGGTGTCTGGTATTAGGAATCTGGTGTCTGGTATTAGTTATCTGGTGTCTGGTATTAGTTATCTGGTGTCTGGTATTAGTTTCTGGTGTCTGGTATTAGATATCTGGTGTCTGGTATTAGTTATCTGGTGTCTAGTATTAGTTATCTGGTGTCTGGTATTAGATATCTGGTGTCTGGTATTAGTTATCTGGTGTCTGGTATTAGTAATCTGGTGTCTGGTATTAGGAATCTGGTGTCTGGTATTAGTTATCTGGTGTCTGGTATTAGTTTCTGGTTTCTGGTATTAGATATCTGGTGTCTGGTATTAGTTATCTGGTGTCTGGTATTAGTTTCTGGTATCTGGTATTAGTTATTTGGTGTCTGGTATTAGTTATCTGGTGTCTGGTATTAGTTTCTGGTGTCTGGTGTTAGTTATCTGGTGTCTGGTATTAGTTATCTGGTGTCTGGTATTAGTTTCTGGTGGCTGGTATTAGATATCTGGTGTCTGGTATTAAATATCTGGTGTCTGGTATTAGTTATCTGGTGTCTGGTTTTAGTTTCTGGTGTCTGGTATTAGTTATCTGGTGTCTGGTATTAGTTATCTGGTGTCTGGTATTAGTTTCTGGTGTCTGGTATTAGTTATCTGGTGTCTGGTATTAGTTATCTGGTGTCTGGTATTAGTTATCTGGTGTCTGGTATTAGTTTCTGGTGTCTGGTATTAGTTATCTGGTGTCTGGTATTAGTTTCTGGTGTCTGGTATTAGGAATCTGGTGTCTGGTATTAGATATCTGGTGTCTGGTATTAGTTATCTGGTGTCTGGTATTAGTTTCTGGTGTCTGGTATTAGTTATCTGGTGTCTGGTATTAGTTATCTGGTGTCTGGTATTAGTTATCTGGTGTCTATTATTAGTTATCTGGTGTCTGGTATTAGTTATCTGGTGTCTGGTATTAGGAATCTGCTGTCTGGTATTAGTTTCTGGTGTCTGGTATTAGTTATCTGGTGTCTGGTATTAGTTTCTGGTGACTGGTATTATTTATCTGGTGTCTGGTATTAGGAATCTGGTGTCGGGTATTAGTTTCTGGTGTCTGGTATTAGTTATCTGGTGTCTGGTATTAGTTTCTGGTGTCTGGTATTAGTTATCTGGTGTCTGGTATTAGTTTCTGGTGTCTGGTATTAGATATATGGTGTCTGGTATTAGTTATCTGGTGTCTGGTATTAGATATCTGGTGTCTGGTATTAGTTATCTGGTGTCTGGTATTAGTTATCTGGTGTCTGGTATTAGTTTCTGGTGTCTGGTATTAGTTATCTGGTGTCTGGTATTAGTTATCTGGTGTCTGGTATTAGTTTCTGGTGTCTGGTATTAGATATCTGGTGTCTGGTATTAGATATCTGGCGTCTGGTATTAGTTATCTGGTGTCTGGTATTAGTTATCTGTTGTCTGGTATTAGATGTCTGGTATTAGTTATCTGGTGTCTGGTATTAGTTTCTGGTGTCTGGTATTAGATATCTGGTGTCTGGTTTTAGTTTCTAGTGTCTGGTATTAGATATCTGGTGTCTGGTATTAGTTATCTGGTGTCTGGTATTAGTTATCTGGTGTCTGGTATTAGTTATCTGGTGTCTGGTATTAGTTTCTGGTGTCTGGTATTAGATATCTGGTGTCTGGTGTTAGTTATCTGGTGTCTGGTATTAGTTATCTGGTGTCTGGTATTAGTTATCTGGTGTCTGGTATTAGTTTCTGGTGTCTGGTATTAGTTATCTGGTGTCTGGTATTAGTTATCTGGTGTCTGGTATTAGTTTCTGGTGTCTGGTATTAGTTATCTGGTGTCTGGTATTAGTTATCTGGTGTCTGGTATTAGTTTCTGGTATCTGGTATTAGTTATTTGGTGTCTGGTATTAGTTATCTGGTGTCTGGTATTAGTTTCTGGTGTCTGGTGTTAGTTATCTGGTGTCTGGTATTAGTTATCTGGTGTCTGGTATTAGTTTCTGGTGGCTGGTATTAGATATCTGGTGTCTGGTATTAAATATCTGGTGTCTGGTATTAGTTATCTGGTGTCTGGTTTTAGTTTCTGGTGTCTGGTATTAGTTATCTGGTGTCTGGTATTAGTTATCTGGTGTCTGGTATTAGTTTCTGGTGTCTGGTATTAGTTATCTGGTGTCTGGTATTAGTTATCTGGTGTCTGGTATTAGTTATCTGGTGTCTGGTATTAGTTTCTGGTGTCTGGTATTAGTTATCTGGTGTCTGGTATTAGTTTCTGGTGTCTGGTATTAGGAATCTGGTGTCTGGTATTAGATATCTGGTGTCTGGTATTAGTTATCTGGTGTCTGGTATTAGTTTCTGGTGTCTGGTATTAGTTATCTGGTGTCTGGTATTAGTTATCTGGTGTCTGGTATTAGTTATCTGGTGTCTATTATTAGTTATCTGGTGTCTGGTATTAGTTATCTGGTGTCTGGTATTAGGAATCTGCTGTCTGGTATTAGTTTCTGGTGTCTGGTATTAGTTATCTGGTGTCTGGTATTAGTTTCTGGTGACTGGTATTATTTATCTGGTGTCTGGTATTAGGAATCTGGTGTCGGGTATTAGTTTCTGGTGTCTGGTATTAGTTATCTGGTGTCTGGTATTAGTTTCTGGTGTCTGGTATTAGTTATCTGGTGTCTGGTATTAGTTTCTGGTGTCTGGTATTAGATATATGGTGTCTGGTATTAGTTATCTGGTGTCTGGTATTAGATATCTGGTGTCTGGTATTAGTTATCTGGTGTCTGGTATTAGTTATCTGGTGTCTGGTATTAGTTTCTGGTGTCTGGTATTAGTTATCTGGTGTCTGGTATTAGTTATCTGGTGTCTGGTATTAGTTTCTGGTGTCTGGTATTAGATATCTGGTGTCTGGTATTAGATATCTGGCGTCTGGTATTAGTTATCTGGTGTCTGGTATTAGTTATCTGTTGTCTGGTATTAGATGTCTGGTATTAGTTATCTGGTGTCTGGTATTAGTTTCTGGTGTCTGGTATTAGATATCTGGTGTCTGGTTTTAGTTTCTAGTGTCTGGTATTAGATATCTGGTGTCTGGTATTAGTTATCTGGTGTCTGGTATTAGTTATCTGGTGTCTGGTATTAGTTTCTGGTGTCTGGTATTAGATATCTGGTGTCAGGTTTTAGTTTCTGGTGTCTGGTATTAGATATCTGGTGTCTGGTATTAGTTATCTGGTGTCTGGTATTAGTTATCTGGTGTCTGGTATTAGTTATCTGGTGTCTGGTATTAGTTTCTGGTGTCTGGTATTAGATATCTGGTGTCTGGTATTAGTTTCTGGTGTCTGGTATTAGATATCTGGTGTCTGGTATTAGTTTCTGGTGTCTGGTATTAGTTATCTGGTGTCTGGTATTAGGAATCTGCTGTCTGGTATTAGTTTTTGGTGTCTGGTATTAGTTATCTGGTGTCTGGTATTAGTTTCTGGTGACTGGTATTATTTATCTGGTGTCTGGTATTAGGAATCTGGTGTAGGGTATTAGTTTCTGGTGTCTGGGATTAGTTATCTGGTGTCTGGTATTAGTTTCTGGTGTCTGGTATTAGTTATCTGGTGTCTGGTATTAGTTTCTGGTGTCTGGTATTAGATATCTGGTGTCTGGTATTAGTTATCTGGTGTCTGGTATTAGATATCTGGTGTCTGGTATTAGTTATCTGGTGTCTGGTATTAGTTATCTGGTGTCTGGTATTAGTTTCTGGTGTCTGGTATTAGTTATCTGGTGTCTGGTATTAGTTATCTGGTGTCTGGTATTAGTTTCTGGTGTCTGGTATTAGATATCTGGTGTCTGGTATTAGATATCTGGTGTCTGGTATTAGTTATCTGGTGTCTGGTATTAGTTATCTGTTGTCTGGTATTAAATGTCTGGTATTAGTTATCTGGTGTCTGGTATTAGTTTCTGGTGTCTGGTATTAGATATCTGGTGTCTGGTTTTAGTTTCTGGTGTCTGGTATTAGATATCTGGTGTCTGGTATTAGTTATCTGGTGTCTGGTATTAGTTAGCTGGTGTCTGGTATTAGTTTCTGGTGTCTGGTATTAGTTATCTGGTGTCTGGTATTAGTTTCTGGTGTCTGGTATTAGTTATCTGGTGTCTGGTATTAGGAATCTGGTGTCTGGTATTAGTTTCTGGTGTCTGGTATCAGTTATCTGGTGTCTGGTATTAGTTTCTGGTGTCTGGTATTAGTTATCTGCTGTCTGGTATTAGGAATCTGGTGTCTGGTATTAGTTTCTGGTGTCTGGTATTAGATATATGGTGTCTGGTATTAGTTATCTGGTGTCTGGTATTAGTTATCTGGTGTCTGGTATTAGTTTCTGGTGTCTGGTATTAGATATCTGGTGTCTGGTATTAGTTATCTGGTGTCTGGTATTAGTTTCTGGTGTCTGGTATTAGGAATCTGGTGTCTGGTATTAGTTATCTGGTGTCTGGTATTAGTTATCTGGTGTCTGGTATTAGTTTCTGGTGTCTGGTATTAGATATCTGGTGTCTGGTATTAGTTATCTGGTGTCTAGTATTAGTTATCTGGTGTCTGGTATTAGATATCTGGTGTCTGGTATTAGTTATCTGGTGTCTGGTATTAGTAATCTGGTGTCTGGTATTAGGAATCTGGTGTCTGGTATTAGTTATCTGGTGTCTGGTATTAGTTTCTGGTTTCTGGTATTAGATATCTGGTGTCTGGTATTAGTTATCTGGTGTCTGGTATTAGTTTCTGGTATCTGGTATTAGTTATTTGGTGTCTGGTATTAGTTATCTGGTGTCTGGTATTAGTTTCTGGTGTCTGGTGTTAGTTATCTGGTGTCTGGTATTAGTTATCTGGTGTCTGGTATTAGTTTCTGGTGGCTGGTATTAGATATCTGGTGTCTGGTATTAAATATCTGGTGTCTGGTATTAGTTATCTGGTGTCTGGTTTTAGTTTCTGGTGTCTGGTATTAGTTATCTGGTGTCTGGTATTAGTTATCTGGTGTCTGGTATTAGTTTCTGGTGTCTGGTATTAGTTATCTGGTGTCTGGTATTAGTTATCTGGTGTCTGGTATTAGTTATCTGGTGTCTGGTATTAGTTTCTGGTGTCTGGTATTAGTTATCTGGTGTCTGGTATTAGTTTCTGGTGTCTGGTATTAGGAATCTGGTGTCTGGTATTAGATATCTGGTGTCTGGTATTAGTTATCTGGTGTCTGGTATTAGTTTCTGGTGTCTGGTATTAGTTATCTGGTGTCTGGTATTAGTTATCTGGTGTCTGGTATTAGTTATCTGGTGTCTATTATTAGTTATCTGGTGTCTGGTATTAGTTATCTGGTGTCTGGTATTAGGAATCTGCTGTCTGGTATTAGTTTCTGGTGTCTGGTATTAGTTATCTGGTGTCTGGTATTAGTTTCTGGTGACTGGTATTATTTATCTGGTGTCTGGTATTAGGAATCTGGTGTCGGGTATTAGTTTCTGGTGTCTGGTATTAGTTATCTGGTGTCTGGTATTAGTTTCTGGTGTCTGGTATTAGTTATCTGGTGTCTGGTATTAGTTTCTGGTGTCTGGTATTAGATATATGGTGTCTGGTATTAGTTATCTGGTGTCTGGTATTAGATATCTGGTGTCTGGTATTAGTTATCTGGTGTCTGGTATTAGTTATCTGGTGTCTGGTATTAGTTTCTGGTGTCTGGTATTAGTTATCTGGTGTCTGGTATTAGTTATCTGGTGTCTGGTATTAGTTTCTGGTGTCTGGTATTAGATATCTGGTGTCTGGTATTAGATATCTGGCGTCTGGTATTAGTTATCTGGTGTCTGGTATTAGTTATCTGTTGTCTGGTATTAGATGTCTGGTATTAGTTATCTGGTGTCTGGTATTAGTTTCTGGTGTCTGGTATTAGATATCTGGTGTCTGGTTTTAGTTTCTAGTGTCTGGTATTAGATATCTGGTGTCTGGTATTAGTTATCTGGTGTCTGGTATTAGTTATCTGGTGTCTGGTATTAGTTATCTGGTGTCTGGTATTAGTTTCTGGTGTCTGGTATTAGATATCTGGTGTCTGGTATTAGTTAGCTGGTGTCTGGTATTAGTTTCTGGTGTCTGGTATTAGTTATCTGGTGTCTGGTATTAGTTTCTGGTGTCTGGTATTAGTTATCTGGTGTCTGGTATTAGGAATCTGGTGTCTGGTATTAGTTTGTGGTGTCTGGTATCAGCTATCTGGTGTCTGGTATTAGTTTCTGGTGTCTGGTATTAGTTATCTGCTGTCTGGTATTAGGAATCTGGTGTCTGGTATTAGTTTCTGGTGTCTGGTATTAGATATCTGGTGTCTGGTATAAGTTATCTGGTGTCTGGTATTAGTTATCTGGTGTCTGGTATTAGTTTCTGGTGTCTGGTATTAGATATCTGGTGTCTGGTATTAGTTATCTGGTGTCTGGTATTAGTTTCTGGTGTCTGGTATTAGAAATCTGGTGTCTGGTATTACTTATCTGGTGTCTGGTACTAGTTATCTGGTGTCTGGTATTAGTTTCTGGTGTCTGGTATTAGATATCTGGTGTCTGGTATTAGTTATCTGGTGTCTGGTATTAGTTTCTGGTGTCTGGTATTAGATATCTGGTGTCTGGTATTAGTTATCTGGTGTCTGGTATTAGTTTCTGGTATCTGGTATTAGTTATTTGGTGTCTGGTATTAGTTATCTGGTGTCTGGTATTAGTTTCTGGTGTCTGGTATTAGTTATCTGGTGTCTGGTATTAGTTATCTGGTGTCTGGTGTTAGTTATCTGGTGTCTGGTATTAGTTTCTGGTGGCTGGTATTAGATATCTGGTGTCTGGTATTAGATATCTGGTGTCTGGTATTAGTTATCTGGTGTCTGGTTTTAGTTTCTGGTGTCTGGTATTAGTTATCTGGTGTCTGGTATTAGTTATCTGGTGTCTGGTATTAGTTTCTGGTGTCTAGTATTAGTTATCTGGTGTCTGGTATTAGATATCTGGTGTCTGGTATTAGTTATCTGGTGTCTGGTATTAGTAATCTGGTGTCTGGTATTAGGAATCTGGTGTCTGGTATTAGTTATCTGGTGTCTGGTATTAGTTTCTGGTGTCTGGTATTAGATATCTGGTGTCTGGTATTAGTTATCTGGTGTCTGGTATTAGTTTCTGGTATCTGGTATTAGTTATTTGGTGTCTGGTATTAGTTATCTGGTGTCTGGTATTAGTTTCTGGTGTCTGGTATTAGTTATCTGGTGTCTGGTATTAGTTATCTGGTGTCTGGTGTTAGTTATCTGGTGTCTGGTATTAGTTTCTGGTGGCTGGTATTAGATATCTGGTGTCTGGTATTAGATATCTGGTGTCTGGTATTAGTTATCTGGTGTCTGGTTTTAGTTTCTGGTGTCTGGTATTAGTTATCTGGTGTCTGGTATTAGTTATCTGGTGTCTGGTATTAGTTTCTGGTGTCTGGTATTAGTTATCTGGTGTCTGGTATTAGTTATCTGGTGTCTGGTATTAGTTATCTGGTGTCTGGTATTAGTTTATGGTGTCTGGTATTAGTTATCTGGTGTCTGGTATTAGTTTCTGGTGTCTGGTATTAGGAATCTGGTGTCTGGTATTAGATATCTGGTGTCTGGTATTAGTTATCTGGTGTCTGGTATTAGTTTCTGGTGTCTGGTATTAGTTATCTGGTGTCTGGTATTAGTTATCTGGTGTCTGGTATTAGTTATCTGGTGTCTATTATTAGTTATCTGGTGTCTGGTATTAGTTATCTGGTGTCTGGTATTAGTTATCTGGTGTCTGGTATTAGTTATCTGGTGTCTGGTATTAGTTTCTGGTGTCTGGTATTAGATATCTGGTGTCTGGTATTAGATATCTGGTGTCTGGTATTAGTTATCTGGTGTCTGGTATTAGTTTCTGGTGTCTGGTATTAGGAATCTGGTGTCTGGTATTAGTTATCTGGTGTCTGGTATTAGTTATCTGGTGTCTGGTATTAGTTATCTGGTGTCTGGTATTAGTTATCTGGTGTCTGGTATTACTTTCTGGTGTCTGGTATTAGTTTCTGATGTCTGTTATTAGTTATCTGGTGTCTGGTATTAGTTATCTGGTGTCTGGTATTAGGAATCTGGTGTCTGGTATTAGTTTCTGGTGTCTGGTATTAGTTATCTGGTGTCTGGTATTAGTTATCTGGTGTCTGGTATTAGTTTCTGATGTCTGGTATTAGTTATCTGGTGTCTGGTATTAGTTATCTTGTGTCTGGTATTAGGAATCTGGTGTCTGGTATTAGGAATCTGGTGTCTGGTATTAGTTTCTGGTGTCTGGTATTAGTTATCTGGTGTCTGGTATTAGTAATCTGGTGTCTGGTATTAGTTTCTGGTGTCTGGTATTAGATATCTGGTGTCTGGTATCAGTTATCTGGTGTCTGGTATTAGATATCTGGTGTCTGGTATTAGTTATCTGGTGTCTGGTATTAGTTTCTGGTGTCTGGTATTATTTATCTGGTGTCTGGTATTAGTTTCTGGTGTCTGGTATTAGATATCTGGTGTCTGGTATTAGTTTCTGGTGTCTGGTATTAGATATCTGGTGTCTGGTATTAGTTATCTGGTGTCTGGTATTAGTTATATGGTGTCTGGTATTAGTTATCTGGTGTCTGGTATTAGTTTCTGGTGTCTGGTATTAGATATCTGGTGTCTGGTATTAGTTTCTGGTGTCTGGTATTAGTTATCTGGTGTCTGGTATTAGTTTCTGGTGTCTGGTATTAGTTATCTGGTGTCTGGTATTAGGAATCTGGTGTCTGGTATTAGTTTCTGGTGTCTGGTATTAGATATCTGGTGTCTGGTATTAGTTATCTGGTGTCTGGTATTAGTTATCTGGTGTCTGGTATTAGTTTCTGGTGTCTGGTATTAGATATCTGGTGTCTGGTATTAGTTTCTGGTGTCTGGTATTAGTTATCTGGGGTCTGGTATTAGGAATCTGCTGTCTGGTATTAGTTTCTGGTGTCTGGTATTAGTTATCTGGTGTCTGGTATTAGTTTCTGGTGTCTGGTATTAGTTATCTGGTGTCTGGTATTAGGAATCTGGTGTTTGGTATTAGTTTCTGGTGTCTGGTATTAGTTATCTGGTGTCTGGTATTATTTATCTGGTGTCTGGTATTAGTTTCTGGTGGCTGGTATTAGATATCTGGTGTCTGGTATTAGATATCTGGTGTCTGGTATTAGTTATCTGGTGTCTGGTATTAGTTTCTGGTGTCTGGTATTAGTTATCTGGTGTCTGGTATTAGGAATCTGGTGTCTGGTATTAGTTATCTGGTGTCTGGTATTAGTTATCTGGTGTCTGGTATTAGTTTCTGGTGTCTGGTATTAGATATCTGGTGTCTGGTATTAGTTATCTGGTGTCTGGTATTAGTTTCTGGTGTGTAGTATTAGATATTTGGTGTCTGGTATTAGTTATCTGGTGTCTGGTATTAGTTATCTGGTGTCTGGTATTAGTTTCTGGTGACTGGTATTATTTATCTGGTGTCTGGTATTAGGAATCTGGTGTCGGGTATTAGTTTCTGGTGTCTGGTATTAGTTATCTGGTGTCTGGTATTAGTTTCTGGTGTCTGGTATTAGTTATCTGGTGTCTGGTATTAGTTTCTGGTGTCTGGTATTAGATATCTGGTGTCTGGTATTAGTTATCTGGTGTCTGGTATTAGATATCTGGTGTCTGGTATTAGTTATCTGGTGTCTGGTATTAGTTATCTGGTGTCTGGTATTAGTTTCTGGTGTCTGGTATTAGTTATCTGGTGTCTGGTATTAGTTTCTGGTGTCTGGTATTAGTTATCTGGTGTCTGGTATTAGTTTCTGGTGTCTGGTATTAGTTATCTGGTGTCTGGTATTAGTTTCTGGTGTCTGGTATTAGGAATCTGGTGTCTGGTATTAGATATCTGGTGTCTGGTATTAGTTATCTGGTGTCTGGTATTAGTTTCTGGTGTCTGGTATTAGTTATCTGGTGTCTGGTATTAGTTATCTGGTGTCTGGTATTAGTTATCTGGTGTCTATTATTAGTTATCTGGTGTCTGGTATTAGTTATCTGGTGTCTGGTATTAGGAATCTGCTGTCTGGTATTAGTTTCTGGTGTCTGGTATTAGTTATTTGGTGTCTGGTATTAGGAATCTGGTGTTGGGTATTAGTTTCTGGTGTCTGGTATTAGTTATCTGGTGTCTGGTATTAGTTTCTGGTGTCTGGTATTAGTTATCTGGTGTCTGGTATTAGTTTCTGGTGTCTGGTATTAGATATCTGGTGTCTGGTATTAGGAATCTGGTGTCGGGTATTAGTTTCTGGTGTCTGGTATTAGTTATCTGGTGTCTGGTATTAGAAATCTGGTGTCTGGTATTAGTTATCTGGTGTCTGGTATTAGTTTCTGGTGTCTGGTATTAGATATCTGGTGTCTGGTATTAGTTACCTGGTGTCTGGTATTAGATATCTGGTGTCTGGTATTAGTTATCTGGTGTCTGGTATTAGTTATCTGGTGTCTGGTATTAGTTTCTGGTGTCTGGTATTAGTTATCTGGTGTCTGGTATTAGTTATCTGGTGTCTGGTATTAGTTTCTTGTGTCTGGTATTAGATATCTGGTGTCTGGTATTAGATATCTGGTGTCTGGTATTAGTTATCTGGTGTCTGGTATTAGTTATCTGTTGTCTGGTATTAGATGTCTGGTATTAGTTATCTGGTGTCTGGTATTAGTTTCTGGTGTCTGGTATTAGATATCTGGTGTCTGGTTTTAGTTTCTGGTGTCTGGTATTAGATATCTGGTGTCTGGTATTAGTTATCTGGTGTCTGGTATTAGTTATCTGGTGTCTGGTATTAGTTTCTGGTGTCTGGTATTAGATATCTGGTGTCTGGTATTAGTTAGCTGGTGTCTGGTATTAGTTTCTGGTGTCTGGTATTAGTTATCTGGTGTCTGGTATTAGTTTCTGGTGTCTGGTATTAGTTATCTGGTGTCTGGTATTAGGAATCTGGTGTCTGGTATTAGTTTCTGGTGTCTGGTATTAGTTTCTGGTGTCTGGTATTAGATATCTGGTGTCTGGTATTAGTTAGCTGGTGTCTGGTATTAGTTTCTGGTGTCTGGTATTAGTTATCTGGTGTCTGATATTAGTTTCTGGTGTCTGGTATTAGTTATCTGGTGTCTGGTATTAAGAATCTGGTGTCTGGTATTAGTTTCTGGTGTCTGGTATCAGTTATCTGGTGTCTGGTATTAGTTTCTGGTGTCTGGTATTAGTTATCTGCTGTCTGGTATTAGGAATCTGGTGTCTGGTATTAGTTTCTGGTGTCTGGTATTAGATATCTGGTGTCTGGTATTAGTTATCTGGTGTCTGGTATTAGTTATCTGGTGTCTGGTATTAGTTATCTGGTGTCTGGTATTAGTTTCTGGTGTCTGGTATGAGATATCTGGTGTCTGGTATTAGTTATCTGGTGTCTGGTATTAGTTTCTGGTGTCTGGTATTAGGAATCTGGTGTCTGGTATTAGTTATCTGGTGTCTGGTATTAGTTATCTGGTGTCTGGTATTAGTTTCTGGTGTCTGGTATTAGATATCTGGTGTCTGGTATTAGTTATCTGGTGTCTAGTATTAGTTATCTGGTGTCTGGTATTAGATATCTGGTGTCTGGTATTAGTTATCTGGTGTCTGGTATTAGTAATCTGGTGTCTGGTATTAGGAATCTGGTGTCTGGTATTAGTTATCTGGTGTCTGGTATTAGTTTCTGGTGTCTGGTATTAGATATCTGGTGTCTGGTATTAGTAATCTGGTGTCTGGTATTAGTTTCTGGTATCTGGTATTAGTTATTTGGTGTCTGGTATTAGTTATCTGGTGTCTGGTATTAGTTTCTGGTGTCTGGTATTAGTTATCTGGTGTCTGGTATTAGTTATCTGGTGTCTGGTATTAGTTATCTGGTGTCTGGTATTAGTTTCTGGTGGCTGGTATTAGATATCTGGTGTCTGGTATTAGATATCTGGTGTCTGGTATTAGTTATCTGGTGTCTGGTTTTAGTTTCTGGTGTCTGGTATTAGTTATCTGGTGTCTGGTATTAGTTATCTGGTGTCTGGTATTAGTTTCTTGTGTCTGGTATTAGTTATCTGGTGTCTGGTATTAGTTATCTGGTGTCTGGTATTAGTTATCTGGTGTCTGGTATTAGTTTATGGTGTCTGGTATTAGTTATCTGGTGTCTGGTATTAGTTTCTGGTGTCTGGTATTAGGAATCTGGTGTCTGGTATTAGATATCTGGTGTCTGGTATTAGTTATCTGGTGTCTGGTATTAGTTTCTGGTGTCTGGTATTAGTTATCTGGTGTCTGGTATTAGTTATCTGGTGTCTGGTATTAGTTATCTGGTGTCTATTATTAGTTATCTGGTGTCTGGTATTAGTTATCTGGTGTCTGGTATTAGTTATCTGGTGTCTGGTATTAGTTATCTGGTGTCTGGTATTAGTTTCTGGTGTCTGGTATTAGATATCTGGTGTCTGGTATTAGATATCTGGTGTCTGGTATTAGTTATCTGGTGTCTGGTATTAGTTTCTGGTGTCTGGTATTAGAAATCTGGTGTCTGGTATTAGTTTCTGGTGTCTGGTATTAGATATCTGGTGTCTGGTATTAGTTTCTGGTGTCTGGTATTAGTTATCTGGTGTCTGGTATTAGTTTCTGGTGTCTGGTATTAGTTATCTGGTGTCTGGTATTAGGAATCTGGTGTCTGGTATTAGTTTCTGGTGTCTGGTATTAGATATCTGGTGTCTGGTATTAGTTATCTGGTGTCTGGTATTAGTTATCTGGTGTCTGGTATTAGTTTCTGGTGTCTGGTATTAGATATCTGGTGTCTGGTATTAGTTTCTGGTGTCTGGTATTAGTTTCTGGTGTCTGGTATTAGTTATCTGGGGTCTGGTATTAGGAATCTGCTGTCTGGTATTAGTTTCTGGTGTCTGGTATTAGTTATCTGGTGTCTGGTATTAGTTATCTGGTGTCTGGTATTAGTTATCTGGTGTCTGGTATTAGGAATCTGGTGTCTGGTATTAGTTTCTGGTGTCTGGTATTAGTTATCTGGTGTCTGGTATTAGTTTTCTGGTGTCTGGTATTAGTTTTTGATATCTGGTATTAGTTATTTGGTGTCTGGTATTAGTTATCTGGTGTCTGGTATTAGGAATCTGGTGTCTGGTATTAGGAATCTGGTGTCTGGTATTAGTTTCTGGTGTCTGGTATTAGTTATCTGGTGTCTGGTATTAGTAATCTGGCGTCTGGTATTAGTTTCTGGTGTCTGGTATTAGATATCTGGTGTCTGGTATTAGTTATCTGGTGTCTGGTATTAGATATCTGGTGTCTGGTATTAGTTATCTGGTGTCTGGTATTAGTTTCTGGTGTCTGGTATTAGTTATCTGGTGTCTGGTATTAGTTTCTGGTGTCTGGTATTAGATATCTGGTGTCTGGTATTAGTTTCTGGTGTCTGGTATTAGATATCTGGTGTCTGGTATTAGTTATCTGGTGTCTGGTATTAGTTATCTGGTGGCTGGTATTAGTTATCTGGTGTCTGGTATTAGTTTCTGGTGTCTGGTATTAGATATCTGGTGTCTGGTATTAGTTTCTGGTGTCTGGTATTAGTTATCTGGTGTCTGGTATTAGTTTCTGGTGTCTGGTATTAGTTATCTGGTGTCTGGTATTAGGAATCTGGTGTCTGGTATTAGTTTCTGGTGTCTGGTATTAGATATCTGGTGTCTGGTATTAGTTATCTGGTGTCTGGTATTAGTTATCTGGTGTCTGGTATTAGTTTCTGGTGTCTGGTATTAGATATCTGGTGTCTGGTATTAGTTTCTGGTGTCTGGTATTAGTTTCTGGTGTCTGGTATTAGTTATCTGGGGTCTGGTATTAGGAATCTGCTGTCTGGTATTAGTTTCTGGTGTCTGGTATTAGTTATCTGGTGTCTGGTATTAGTTTCTGGTGTCTGGTATTAGTTATCTGGTGTCTGGTATTAGGAATCTGGTGTCTCGTATTAGTTTCTGGTGTCTGGTATTAGTTATCTGGTGTCTGGTATTAGTTATCTGGTGTCTGGTATTAGTTTCTGGTGGCTGGTATTAGATATCTGGTGTCTGGTATTAGATATCTGGTGTCTGGTATTAGTTATCTGGTGTCTGGTATTAGTTTCTGGTGTCTGGTATTAGTTATCTGGTGTCTGGTATTAGGAATCTGGTGTCTGGTATTAGTTATCTGGTGTCTGGTATTAGTTATCTGGTGTCTGGTATTAGTTTCTGGTATCTGGTATTAGATATCTGGTGTCTGGTATTAGTTATCTGGTGTCTGGTATTAGTTTCTGGTGTGTAGTATTAGATATTTGGTGTCTGGTATTAGTTATCTGGTGTCTGGTATTAGTTATCTGGTGTCTGGTATTAGTTATCTGGTGTCTGGTATTAGTTTCTGGTGTCTGGTATTAGGAATCTGGTGTCTGGTATTAGATATCTGGTGTCTGGTATTAGTTATCTGGTGTCTGGTATTAGTAATCTGGTGTCTGGTATTAGGAATCTGGTGTCTGGTATTAGTTATCTGGTGTCTGGTATTAGTTTCTGGTGTCTGGTATTAGATATCTGGTGTCTGGTATTAGTTATCTGGTGTCTGGTATTAGTTTCTGGTATCTGGTATTAGTTATTTGGTGTCTGGTATTAGTTATCTGGTGGCTGGTATTAGATATCTGGTGTCTGGTATTAGATATCTGGTGTCTGGTATTAGTTATCTGGTGTCTGGTTTTAGTTTCTGGTGTCTGGTATTAGTTATCTGGTGTCTGGTATTAGTTATCTAGTGTCTGGTATTAGTTTCTGGTGTCTGGTATTAGTTATCTGGTGTCTGGTATTAGTTATCTGGTGTCTGGTATTAGTTATCTGGTGTCTGGTATTAGTTTCTGGTGTCTGGTATTAGTTTCTGGTGTCTGGTATTAGGAATCTGGTGTCTGGTATTAGATATCTGGTGTCTGGTATTAGTTATCTGGTGTCTGGTATTAGTTATCTGGTGTCTGGTATTAGTTATCTGGTGTCTGGTATTAGTTTCTGGTGTCTGGTATTAGGAATCTGGTGTCTGGTATTAGATATCTGGTGTCTGGTATTAGTTATCTGGTGTCTGGTATTAGTAATCTGGTGTCTGGTATTAGTTTCTGGTGTCTGGTATTAGGAATCTGGTGTCTGGTATTAGATATCTGGTGTCTGGTATTAGTTATCTGGTGTCTGGTATTAGTAATCTGGTATCTGGTATTAGTTATTTGGTGTCTGGTATTAGTTATCTGGTGGCTGGTATTAGATATCTGGTGTCTGGTATTAGATATCTGGTGTCTGGTATTAGTTATCTGGTGGCTGGTATTAGATATCTGGTGTCTGGTATTAGATATCTGGTGTCTGGTATTAGTTATCTGGTGTCTGGTATTAGTTTCTGGTGTGTAGTATTAGATATTTGGTGTCTGGTATTAGTTATCTGGTGTCTGGTATTAGTTATCTGGTGTCTGGTATTAGTTATCTGGTGTCTGGTATTAGTTTCTGGTGTCTGGTATTAGGAATCTGGTGTCTGGTATTAGATATCTGGTGTCTGGTATTAGTTATCTGGTGTCTGGTATTAGTAATCTGGTGTCTGGTATTAGGAATCTGGTGTCTGGTATTAGTTATCTGGTGTCTGGTATTAGTTTCTGGTGTCTGGTATTAGATATCTGGTGTCTGGTATTAGTTATCTGGTGTCTGGTATTAGTTTCTGGTATCTGGTATTAGTTATTTGGTGTCTGGTATTAGTTATCTGGTGGCTGGTATTAGATATCTGGTGTCTGGTATTAGATATCTGGTGTCTGGTATTAGTTATCTGGTGTCTGGTTTTAGTTTCTGGTGTCTGGTATTAGTTATCTGGTGTCTGGTATTAGTTATCTGGTGTCTGGTATTAGTTTCTGGTGTCTGGTATTAGTTATCTGGTGTCTGGTATTAGTTATCTGGTGTCTGGTATTAGTTATCTGGTGTCTGGTATTAGTTTCTGGTGTCTGGTATTAGTTATCTGGTGTCTGGTATTAGTTTCTGGTGTCTGGTATTAGGAATTTGGTGTCTGGTATTAGATATCTGGTGTCTGGTATTAGTTATCTGGTGTCTGGTATTAGTTATCTGGTGTCTGCTATTAGTTATCTGGTGTCTGGTATTAGTTATCTGGTGTCTGGTATTAGTTATCTGGTGTTTATTATTAGTTATCTGGTGTCTGGTATTAGTTATCTGGTGTCTGGTATTAGTTATCTGGTGTCTGGTATTAGTTATCTGGTGTCTGGTATTAGTTTCTGGTGTCTGGTATTAGATATCTGGTGTCTGGTATTAGATATCTGGTGTCTGGTATTAGTTATCTGGTGTCTGGTATTAGTTTCTGGTGTCTGGTATTAGGAATCTGGTGTCTGGTATTAGTTATCTGGTGTCTGGTATTAGTTATCTGGTGTCTGGTATTAGTTATCTGGTGTCTGGTATTAGTTATCTGGTGTCTGGTATTAGTTTCTGGTGTCTGGTATTAGTTTCTGATGTCTGTTATTAGTTATCTGGTGTCTGGTATTAGTTATCTGGTGTCTGGTATTAGGAATCTGGTGTCTGGTATTAGTTTCTGGTGTCTGGTATTAGTTATCTGGTGTCTGGTATTAGTTATCTGGTGTCTGGTATTAGTTTCTGATGTCTGGTATTAGTTATCTGGTGTCTGGTTTTAGTTATCTGGTGTCTGGTATTAGGAGTCTGGTGTCTGGTATTAGGAATCTGGTGTCTGGTATTAGTTTCTGGTGTCTGGTATTAGTTATCTGGTGTCTGGTATTAGTAATCTGGTGTCTGGTATTAGTTTCTGGTGTCTGGTATTAGATATCTGGTGTCTGGTATTAGTTATCTGGTGTCTGGTATTAGATATCTGGTGTCTGGTATTAGTTATCTGGTGTCTGGTATTAGTTTCTGGTGTCTGGTATTAGTTATCTGGTGTCTGGTATTAGTTTCTGGTGTCTGGTATTAGATATCTGGTGTCTGGTATTAGTTTCTGGTGTCTGGTATTAGATATCTGGTGTCTGGTATTAGTTATCTGGTGTCTGGTATTAGTTGACTGGTGTCTGGTATTAGTTATCTGGTGTCTGGTATTAGTTTCTGGTGTCTGGTATTAGATATCTGGTGTCTGGTATTAGTTTCTGGTGTCTGGTATTAGTTATCTGGTGTCTGGTATTAGTTTCTGGTGTCTGGTATTAGTTATCTGGTGTCTGGTATTAGGAATCTGGTGTCTGGTATTAGTTTATGGTGTCTGGTATTAGTTATCTGGTGTCTGGTATTAGTTTCTGGTGTCTGGTATTAGATATCTGGTGTCTGGTATTAGTTTCTGGTGTCTGGTATTAGTTTCTGGTGTCTGGTATTAGTTATCTGGGGTCTGGTATTAGGAATCTGCTGTCTGGTATTAGTTTCTGGTGTCTGGTATTAGTTATCTGGTGTCTGGTATTAGTTTCTGGTGTCTGGTATTAGTTATCTGGTGTCTGGTATTAAGAATCTGGTGTCTGGTATTAGTTTCTGGTGTCTGGTATTAGTTATCTGGTGTCTGGTATTAGTTATCTGGTGTCTGGTATTAGTTTCTGGTGGCTGGTATTAGATATCTGGTATCTGGTATTAGATATCTGGTGTCTGGTATTAGTTATCTGGTGTCTGGTATTAGTTTCTGGTGTCTGGTATTAGTTATCTGGTGTCTGGTATTAGGAATCTGGTGTCTGGTATTAGTTATCTGGTGTCTGGTATTAGTTATCTGGTGTCTGGTATTAGTTTCTGGTGTCTGGTATTAGATATCTGGTGTCTGGTATTAGTTATCTGGTGTCTGGTTTTAGTTTCTGGTGTGTAGTATTAGATATTTGGTGTCTGGTATTAGTTATCTGGTGTCTGGTATTAGTTATCTGGTGTCTGGTATTAGTTATCTGGTGTCTGGTATTAGTTTCTGGTGTCTGGTATTAGGAATCTGGTGTCTGGTATTAGATATCTGGTGTCTGGTATTAGTTATCTGGTGTCTGGTATTAGTAATCTGGTGTCTGGTATTAGGAATCTGGTGTCTGGTATTAGTTATCTGGTGTCTGGTATTAGTTTCTGGTGTCTGGTATTAGATATCTGGTGTCTGGTATTAGTTATCTGGTGTCTGGTATTAGTTTCTGGTACCTGGTATTAGTTATTTGGTGTCTGGTATTAGTTATCTGGTGGCTGGTATTAGATATCTGGTGTCTGGTATTAGATATCTGGTGTCTGGTATTAGTTATCTGGTGTCTGGTTTTAGTTTCTGGTGTCTGGTATTAGTTATCTGGTGTCTGGTATTAGTTATCTGGTGTCTGGAATTAGTTTCTGGTGTCTGGTATTAGTTATCTGGTGTCTGGTATTAGTTATCTGGTGTCTGGTATTAGTTATCTGGTGTCTGGTATTAGTTTCTGGTGTCTGGTATTAGTTATCTGGTGTCTGGTATTAGTTTCTGGTGTCTGGTATTAGTTATCTGGTGTCTGGTATTAGTTTCTGGTGTCTGGTATTAGTTATCTGGTGTCTGCTATTAGTTATCTGGTGTCTGGTATTAGTTATCTGGTGTCTGGTATTAGTTATCTGGTGTCTATTATTAGTTATCTGGTGTCTGGTATTAGTTATCTGGTGTCTGGTATTAGTTATCTGGTGTCTGGTATTAGTTATCTGGTGTCTGGTATTAGTTTCTGGTGTCTGATATTAGATATCTGGTGTCTGGTATTAGATATCTGGTGTCTGGTATTAGTTATCTGGTGTCTGGTATTAGTTTCTGGTGTCTGGTATTAGGAATCTGGTGTCTGGTATTAGTTATCTGGTGTCTGGTATTAGTTATCTGGTGTCTGGTATTAGTTATCTGGTGTCTGGTATTAGTTATCTGGTGTCTGGTATTAGTTTCTGGTGTCTGGTATTAGTTTCTGATGTCTGTTATTAGTTATCTGGTGTCTGGTATTAGTTATCTGGTGTCTGGTATTAGGAATCTGGTGTCTGGTATTAGTTTCTGGTGTCTGGTATTAGTTATCTGGTGTCTGGTATTAGTTATCTGGTGTCTGGTATTAGTTTCTGATGTCTGGTATTAGTTATCTGGTGTCTGGTTTTAGTTATCTGGTGTCTGGTATTAGGAGTCTGGTGTCTGGTATTAGGAATCTGGTGTCTGGTATTAGTTTCTGGTGTCTGGTATTAGTTATCTGGTGTCTGGTATTAGTAATCTGGTGTCTGGTATTAGTTTCTGGTGTCTGGTATTAGATATCTGGTGTCTGGTATTAGTTATCTGGTGTCTGGTATTAGATATCTGGTGTCTGGTATTAGTTATCTGGTGTCTGGTATTAGTTTCTGGTGTCTGGTATTAGTTATCTGGTGTCTGGTATTAGTTTCTGGTGTCTGGTATTAGATATCTGGTGTCTGGTATTAGTTTCTGGTGTCTGGTATTAGATATCTGGTGTCTGGTATTAGTTATCTGGTGTCTGGTATTAGTTGACTGGTGTCTGGTATTAGTTATCTGGTGTCTGGTATTAGTTTCTGGTGTCTGGTATTAGATATCTGGTGTCTGGTATTAGTTTCTGGTGTCTGGTATTAGTTATCTGGTGTCTGGTATTAGTTTCTGGTGTCTGGTATTAGTTATCTGGTGTCTGGTATTAGGAATCTGGTGTCTGGTATTAGTTTCTGGTGTCTGGTATTAGTTATCTGGTGTCTGGTATTAGTTTCTGGTGTCTGGTATTAGTTATCTGGTGTCTGGTAATAGGAATCTGGTGTCTCGTATTAGTTTCTGGTGTCTGATATTAGATATCTGGTGTCTGGTATTAGTTATCTGGTGTCTGGTATTAGTTATCTGGTGTCTGGTATTAGTTTCTAGTGTCTGGTATTAGATATCTGGTGTCTGGTATTAGTTATCTGGTGTCTGGTATTAGTTTCTGGTGTCTGGTATTAGATATCTGGTGTCTGGTATTAGTTATCTGGTGTCTGGTATTAGTTTCTGGTGTCTGGTATTAGTTATCTGGTGTCTGGTATGAGGAATCTGGTGTCTGGTATTAGTTATCTGGTGTCTGGTATTAGTTATCTGATGTCTGGTATTAGTTTCTGGTGTCTGGTATTAGTTATCTGGTGTCTGGTATTAGTTTCTGGTGTCTAGTATTAGGAATCTGGTGTCTGGTATTAGATATCTGGTGTCTGGTATTAGTTATCTTTTGTCTGGTATTAGTTTCTGGTGTCTGGTATTAGTTATCTGGTGTCTGGTATTAGTTATCTGGTGTCTGGTATTAGTTTCTGGTGTCTGGTATTAGTTATCTGGTGTCTGGTGTTAGGAATCTGGTGTCTGGTATTAGTTATCTGGTGTCTGGTATTAGTTATCTGGTGTCTGGTATTAGTTTCTGGTGTCTGGTATTAGATATCTGGTGTCTGGTATTAGTTTCTGGTGTCTGGTATTAGTTATCTGGTGTCTGGTATTAGTTATCTGGTGTCTGGTATTAGGAGTCTGGTGTCTGGTATTAGGAATCTGGTGTCTGGTATTAGTTTCTGGTGTCTGGTATTAGTTATCTGGTGTCTGGTATTAGTAATCTGGTGTCTGGTATTAGTTTCTGGTGTCTGGTATTAGATATCTGGTGTCTGGTATTAGTTATCTGGTGTCTGGTATTAGATATCTGGTGTCTGGTATTAGTTATCTGGTGTCTGGTATTAGTTTCTGGTGTCTGGTATTAGTTATCTGGTGTCTGGTATTAGTTTCTGGTGTCTGGTATTAGATATCTGGTGTCTGGTATTAGTTTCTGGTGTCTGGTATTAGATATCTGGTGTCTGGTATTAGTTATCTGGTGTCTGGTATTAGTTTCTGGTGTCTGGTATTAGGAATTTGGTGTCTGGTATTAGATATCTGGTGTCTGGTATTAGTTATCTGGTGTCTGGTATTAGTTATCTGGTGTCTGGTATTAGTGATCTGGTGTCTATTATTAGTTATCTGGTGTCTGGTATTAGTTATCTGGTGTCTGGTATTAGTTATCTGGTGTCTGGTATTAGTTATCTGGTGTCTGGTATTAGTTATCTGGTGTCTGGTGTCTGGTATTAGTTTCTGGTGTCTGGTATTAGTTTCTGATGTCTGTTATTAGTTATCTGGTGTCTGGTATTAGTTATCTGGTGTCTGGTATTAGTTTCTGGTGTCTGGTATTAGGAATCTGGTGTCTGGTATTAGTTATCTGGTGTCTGGTATTAGTTATCTGGTGTCTGGTATTAGTTATCTGGTGTCTGGTGTCTGGTATTAGTTTCTGGTGTCTGGTATTAGTTTCTGATGTCTGTTATTAGTTATCTGGTGTCTGGTATTAGTTATCTGGTGTCTGGTATTAGGAATCTGGTGTCTGGTATTAGTTTCTGGTGTCTGGTATTAGTTATCTGGTGTCTGGTATTAGTTATCTGGTGTCTGGTATTAGTTTCTGATGTCTGGTATTAGTTATCTGGTGTCTGGTATTAGTTATCTGGTGTCTGGTATTAGGAGTCTGGTGTCTGGTATTAGGAATCTGGTGTCTGGTATTAGTTTCTGGTGTCTGGTATTAGTTATCTGGTGTCTGGTATTAGTAATCTGGTGTCTGGTATTAGTTTCTGGTGTCTGGTATTAGATATCTGGTGTCTGGTATTAGTTATCTGGTGTCTGGTATTAGATACCTGGTGTCTGGTATTAGTTATCTGGTGTCTGGTATTAGTTTCTGGTGTCTGGTATTAGTTATCTGGTGTCTGGTATTAGTTTCTGGTGTCTGGTATTAGATATCTGGTGTCTGGTATTAGTTTCTGCTGTCTGGTATTAGATATCTGGTATCTGGTATTAGTTATCTGGTGTCTGGTATTAGTTATCTGGTGTCTGGTATTAGTTATCTGGTGTCTGGTATTAGTTTCTGGTGTCTGGTATTAGATATCTGGTGTCTGGTATTAGTTTCTGGTGTCTGGTATTAGTTATCTGGTGTCTGGTATTAGTTTCTGGTGTCTGGTATTAGTTATCTGGTGTCTGGTATTAGGAATCTGGTGTCTGGTATTAGTTTCTGGTGTCTGGTATTAGTTATCTGGTGTCTGGTATTAGTTTCTGGTGTCTGGTATTAGTTATCTGGTGTCTGGTAATAGGAATCTGGTGTCTCGTATTAGTTTCTGGTGTCTGGTATTAGATATCTGGTGTCTGGTATTAGTTATCTGGTGTCTGGTATTAGTTATCTGGTGTCTGGTATTAGTTTTTAGTGTCTGGTATTAGATATCTGGTGTCTGGTATTAGTTATCTGGTGTCTGGTATTAGTTTCTGGTGTCTGGTATTAGATATCTGGTGTCTGGTATTAGTTATCTGGTGTCTGGTATTAGTTTCTGGTGTCTGGTATTAGTTATCTGGTGTCTGGTATTAGGAATCTGGTGTCTGGTATTAGTTATCTGGTGTCTGGTATTAGTTATCTGGTGTCTGGTATTAGTTATCTGGTGTCTGGTTCTAGTTATCTGGTGTCTGGTATTAGTTTCTGGTGTCTGGTATTAGGAATCTGGTGTCTGGTATTAGATATCTGGTGTCTGGTATTAGTTATCTGGTGTCTGGTATTAGTTTCTTGTGTCTGATATTAGTTATCTGGTGTCTGGTATTAGTTATCTGGTGTCTGGTATTAGTTTCTGGTGTCTGGTATTAGTTATCTGGTGTCTGGTGTTAGGAATCTGGTGTCTGGTATTAGTTATCTGGTGTCTGGTATTAGTTATCTGGTGTCTGGTATTAGTTTCTGGTGTCTGGTATTAGATATCTGGTGTCTGGTATTAGTTTCTGGTGTCTGGTATTAGTTATCTGGTGTCTAGTATTAGTTTCTGGTGTCTGGTATTAGTTTTTGGTGTCTGGTATTAGTTATCTGGTGTCTGGTATTAGGAATCTGGTGTCTGGTATTAGTTATCTGGTGTCTGGTATTAGTTTCTGGTGTCTGGTATTAGTTATCTGGTGTCTGGTATTAGTTATCTGGTGTCTGGTATTAGTTTCTGGTGTGTAGTATTAGATATCTGGTGTCTGGTATTAGTTATCTGGTGTCTGGTATTAGTTATCTGGTGTCTGGTATTAGTTATCTGGTGTCTGGTATTAGTTTCTGGTGTCTGGTTTTAGGAATCTGGTGTCTGGTATTAGATATCTGGTGTCTGGTATTAGTTATCTGGTGTCTAGTATTAGTTATCTGGTGTCTGGTATTAGTTTCTGGTGTCTGGTTTTAGGAATCTGGTGTCTGGTATTAGATATCTGGTGTCTGGTATTAGTTATCTGGTGTCTGGTATTAGTTATCTGGTGTCTGGTATTAGGAATCTGGTGTCTGGTATTAGTTATCTGGTGTCTGGTATTAGTTTCTGGTATCTGGTATTAGTTATCTGTTGTCTGGTATTAGTTATCTGGTGTCTGGTATTAGTTTCTGGTGTCTGGTATTAGTTACCTGGTGTCTGGTATTAGTTATCTGGTGTCTGGTATTAGTTATCTGGTGTCTGGTATTAGTTATCTGGTGTCTGGTATTAGTTATCTGGTGTCTGGTATTAGTTTCTGGTGGCTGGTATTAGATATCTGGTGTCTGGTATTAGATATCTGGTATCTGGTATTAGTTATCTGGTGTCTGGTTTTAGTTTCTGGTGTCTGGTATTAGTTATCTGTTGTCTGGTATTAGTTATCTGGTGTCTAGTATTAGTTTCTGGTGTCTGGTATTAGTTATCTGGTGTCTGGTATTAGTTATCTGGTGTCTGGTATTAGTTATCTGGTGTCTGGTATTAGTTTCTGGTGTCTGGTATTAGTTATCTGGTGTCTGGTATTAGTTATCTGGTGTCTGGTATTAGGAATCTGGTGTCTGGTATTAGATATCTGGTGTCTGGTATTAGTTATCTGGTGTCTGGTATTAGTTTCTGGTGTCTGGTATTAGTTATCTGGTGTCTGGTATTAGCTATCTGGTGTCTGGTATTAGTTTCTGGTGTCTGGTATTAGTTATCTGGTGTCTATTATTAGTTATCTGGTGTCTGGTATTAGTTATCTGGTGTCTGGTATTAGTTATCTGGTGTCTGGTATTAGTTATCTGGTGTCTGGTATTAGTTTCTGGTGTCTGGTATTAGATATCTGGTGTCTAATATTAGATATCTGGTGTCTGGTATTAGTTATCTGGTGTCTGGTATTAGTTTCTGGTGTCTGGTATTAGGAATCTGGTGTCTGGTATTAGTTATCTGGTGTCTGGTATTAGTTATCTGGTGTCTGGAAATAGTTATTTGGTGTCTGGTATTAGTTTCTGGTGTCTGGTATTAGTTTCTGATGTCTGTTATTAGTTATCTGGTGTCTGGTATTAGTTATCTGGTGTCTGGTATTAGGAATCTGGTGTCTGGTATTAGTTTCTGGTGTCTGGTATTAGCTATCTGGTGTCTGGTATTAGTTATCTGGTGTCTGGTATTAGTTTCTGATGTCTGGTATTAGTTATCTGGTGTCTGGTATTAGTTATCTGGTGTCTGGTATTAGGAATCTGGTGTCTGGTATTAGAAATCTGGTGTCTGGTATTAGTTTCTGGTGTCTGGTATTAGTTATCTGGTGTCTGGTATTAGTAATCTGGTGTCTGGTATTAGTTTCTGGTGTCTGGTATTAGATATCTGGTGTCTGGTATTAGTTATCTGGTGTCTGGTATTAGTTTCTGGTGTCTGGTATTAGTTATCTGGTGTCTGGTATTAGTTTCTGGTGTCTGGTATAAGATATCTAGTGTCTGGTATTAGTTTCTGGTGTCTGGTATTAGATATCTGGTGTCTGGTATTAGTTATCTGGTGTCTGGTATTAGTTATCTGGTGTCTGGTATTAGTTATCTGGTGTCTGGTATTAGTTTCTGGTGTCTGGTATTAGTTATCTGGTGTCTGGTATTAGGAATCTGGTGTCCTGTATTAGTTTCTGGTGTCTGGTATTAGTATTCTGGTGTCTGGTATTAGTTTCTGGTGTCTGGTATTAGTTATCTGGTGTCTGGTATTAGGAATCTGGTGTCTCGTATTAGTTTCTGGTGTCTGGTATTAGATATCTGGTGTCTGGTATTAGTTTCTGGTGTCTGGTATTAGGAATCTGGTGTCTGGTATTAGTTATCTGGTGTCTGGTATTAGTTATCTGGTGTCTGGAAATAGTTATTTGGTGTCTGGTATTAGTTTCTGGTGTCTGGTATTAGTTTCTGATGTCTGTTATTAGTTATCTGGTGTCTGGTATTAGTTATCTGGTGTCTGGTATTAGGAATCTGGTGTCTGGTATTAGTTTCTGGTGTCTGGTATTAGCTATCTGGTGTCTGGTATTAGTTATCTGGTGTCTGGTATTAGTTTCTGATGTCTGGTATTAGTTATCTGGTGTCTGGTATTAGTTATCTGGTGTCTGGTATTAGGAATCTGGTGTCTGGTATTAGAAATCTGGTGTCTGGTATTAGTTTCTGGTGTCTGGTATTAGTTATCTGGTGTCTGGTATTAGTAATCTGGTGTCTGGTATTAGTTTCTGGTGTCTGGTATTAGATATCTGGTGTCTGGTATTAGTTATCTGGTGTCTGGTATTAGTTTCTGGTGTCTGGTATTAGTTATCTGGTGTCTGGTATTAGTTTCTGGTGTCTGGTATAAGATATCTAGTGTCTGGTATTAGTTTCTGGTGTCTGGTATTAGATATCTGGTGTCTGGTATTAGTTATCTGGTGTCTGGTATTAGTTATCTGGTGTCTGGTATTAGTTATCTGGTGTCTGGTATTAGTTTCTGGTGTCTGGTATTAGTTATCTGGTGTCTGGTATTAGGAATCTGGTGTCCTGTATTAGTTTCTGGTGTCTGGTATTAGTATTCTGGTGTCTGGTATTAGTTTCTGGTGTCTGGTATTAGTTATCTGGTGTCTGGTATTAGGAATCTGGTGTCTCGTATTAGTTTCTGGTGTCTGGTATTAGCTATCTGGTGTCTGGTATTAGTTATCTGGTGTCTGGTATTAGTTTCTGATGTCTGGTATTAGTTATCTGGTGTCTGGTATTAGTTATCTGGTGTCTGGTATTAGGAATCTGGTGTCTGGTATTAGAAATCTGGTGTCTGGTATTAGTTTCTGGTGTCTGGTATTAGTTATCTGGTGTCTGGTATTAGTAATCTGGTGTCTGGTATTAGTTTCTGGTGTCTGGTATTAGATATCTGGTGTCTGGTATTAGTTTCTGGTGTCTGGTATTAGTTTCTGGTGTCTGGTATTAGTTATCTGGTGTCTGGTATTAGGAATCTGGTGTCCTGTATTAGTTTCTGGTGTCTGGTATTAGTATTCTGGTGTCTGGTATTAGTTTCTGGTGTCTGGTATTAGTTATCTGGTGTCTGGTATTAGGAATCTGGTGTCTCGTATTAGTTTCTGGTGTCTGGTATTAGATATCTGGTGTCTGGTATTAGTTATCTGGTGTCTGGTATTAGTTATCTGGTGTCTGGTATTAGTTTCTGGTGTCTGGTATTAGTTATCTGGTGTCTGGTATTAGTTTCTGGTGTCTGGTATTAGTTATCTGGTGTCTGGTAATAGGAATCTGGTGTCTCGTATTAGTTTCTGGTGTCTGGTATTAGATATCTGGTGTCTGGTATTAGTTATCTGGTGTCTGGTATTAGTTATCTGGTGTCTGGTATTAGTTATCTGGTGTCTGGTATTAGTTTTTAGTGTCTGGTATTAGATATCTGGTGTCTGGTATTAGATATATGGTGTCTGGTATTAGTTATCTGGTGTCTGGTATTAGTTATCTGGTGTCTGGTATTAGAAATCTGGTGTCTGGTATTAGTTATCTGGTGTCTGGTATTAGTTATCTGATGTCTGGTATTAGTTTCTGGTGTCTGGTATTAGTTATCTGGTGTCTGGTATTAGTTTCTGGTGTCTGGTATTAGGAATCTGGTGTCTGGTATTAGATATCTGGTGTCTGGTATTAGTTATCTGGTGTCTGGTATTAGTTTCTGGTGTCTGGTATTAGTTATCTGGTGTCTGGTATTAGTTATCTGGTGTCTGGTATTAGTTTCTGGTGTCTGGTATTAGTTATCTGGTGTCTGGTGTTAGGAATCTGGTGTCTGGTATTAGTTATCTGGTGTCTGGTATTAGTTATCTGGTGTCTGGTATTAGTTTCTGGTGTCTGGTATTAGATATCTGGTGTCTGGTATTAGTTTCTGGTGTCTGGTATTAGTTATCTGGTGTCTAGTATTAGTTTCTGTTGTCTGGTATTAGTTTCTGGTGTCTGGTATTAGTTATCTGGTGTCTGGTATTAGGAATCTGGTGTCTGAAATTAGTTATCTGGTGTCTGGTATTAGTTTCTGGTGTCTGGTATTAGATATCTGGTGTCTGGTATTAGTTATCTGGTGTCTGGTATTAGTTATCTGGTGTCTGGTATTAGTTTCTGGTGTGTAGTATTAGATATCTGGTGTCTGGTATTAGTTTCTGGTATCTGGTATTAGTTATCTGGTGTCTGGTATTAGTTATCTGGTGTCTGGTATTAGTTTCTGGTGTCTGGTATTAGTTACCTGGTGTCTGGTATTAGTTATCTGGTGTCTGGTATTAGTTATCTGGTGTCTGGTATTAGTTATCTGGTGTCTGGTATTAGTTATCTGGTGTCTGGTATTAGTTTCTGGTGGCTGGTATTAGATATCTGGTGTCTGGTATTAGATATCTGGTGTCTAGTATTAGTTATCTGGTGTCTGGTTTTAGTTTCTGGTGTCTGGTATTAGTTATCTGTTGTCTGGTATTAGTTATCTGGTGTCTGGTATTAGTTTCTGGTGTCTGGTATTAGTTATCTGGTGTCTGGTATTAGTTATCTGGTGTCTGGTATTAGTTATCTGGTGTCTGGTATTAGTTTCTGGTGTCTGGTATTAGTTATCTGGTGTCTGGTATTAGTTTTTGGTGTCTGGTATTAGGAATCTGGTGTCTGGTATTAGATATCTGGTGTCTGGTATTAGTTATCTGGTGTCTGGTATTAGTTTCTGGTGTCTGGTATTAGTTATCTGGTGTCTGAAATTAGCTATCTGGTGTCTGGTATTAGTTTCTGGTGTCTGGTATTAGTTATCTGGTGTCTGGTATTAGTTTCTGGTGTCTGGTATTAGATATCTGGTGTCTGGTATTAGATATCTGGTGTCTGGTATTAGTTATCTGGTGTCTGGTATTAGTTTCTGGTGTCTGGTATTAGGAATCTGGTGTCTGGTATTAGTTATCTGGTGTCTGGTATTAGTTATCTGGTGTCTGGTATTAGTTATCTGGTGTCTGGTATTAGTTATCTGGTGTCTGGTATTAGTTTCTGGTGTCTGGTATTAGTTTCTGATGTCTGTTATTAGTTATCTGGTGTCTGGTATTAGTTATCTGGTGTCTGGTATTAGGAATCTGGTGTCTGGTATTAGTTTCTGGTGTCTGGTATTAGTTATCTGGTGTCTGGTATTAGTTATCTGGTGTCTGGTATTAGTTTCTGATGTCTGGTATTAGTTATCTGGTGTCTGGTATTAGTTATCTGGTGTCTGGTATTAGTTATCTGGTGTCTGGTATTAGTTTCTGGTGTCTGGTATTAGATATCTGGTGTCTGGTATTAGATATCTGGTGTCTGGTATTAGTTATCTGGTGTCTGGTAATAGTTTCTGGTGTCTGGTATTAGGAATCTGGTGTCTGGTATTTGTTATCTGGTGTCTATTATTAGTTATCTGGTGTCTGGTATTAGTTATCTGGTGTCTGGTACTAGTTATCTGGTGTCTGGTATTAGTTTCTGGTGTCTGGTATTAGTTTCTGATGTCTGTTAATAGTTATCTGGTGTCTGGTATTAGTTATCTGGTGTCTGGTATTAGGAATCTGGTGTCTGGTATTAGTTTCTGGTGTCTGGTATTAGTTATCTGGTGTCTGGTATTAGTTATCTGGTGTCTGGTATTAGTTTCTGATGTCTGGTATTAGTTATCTGGTGTCTGGTATTAGTTATCTGGTGTCTGGTATTAGGAATCTGGTGTCTGGTATTAGAAATCTGGTGTCTGGTATTAGTTTCTGGTGTCTGGTATTAGTTATCTGGTGTCTGGTATTAGTAATCTGGTGTCTGGTATTAGTTTCTGGTGTCTGGTATTAGATATCTGGTGTCTGGTATTAGTTATCTGGTGTCTGGTATTAGTTTCTGGTGTCTGGTATTAGTTATCTGGTGTCTGGTATTAGTTATCTGGTGTCTGGTATTTGTTATCTGGTGTCTGGTATTAGTTTCTGGTGTCTGGTATTAGATATCTGGTGTCTGGTATTAGATATCTGGTGTCTGGTATTAGTTATCTGGTGTCTGGTATTAGTTTCTGGTGTCTGGTATTAGGAATCTGGTGTCTGGTATTAGTTATCTGGTGTCTGGTATTAGTTATCTGGTGTCTGGTATTAGTTATCTGGTGTCTGGTATTAGTTATCTGGTGTCTGGTATTAGTTTCTGGTGTCTGGTATTAGTTTCTGATGTCTGTTATTAGTTATCTGGTGTCTGGTATTAGTTATCTGGTGTCTGGTATTAGGAATCTGGTGTCTGGTATTAGTTTCTGGTGTCTGGTAGTAGTGATCTGGTGTCTGGTATTAGTTATCTGGTGTCTGGTATTAGTTTCTGATGTCTGGTATTAGTTATTTGGTGTCTGGTATTAGTTATCTGGTGTCTGGTATTAGGAATCTGGTGTCTGGTATTAGGAATCTGGTGTCTGGTATTAGTTTCTGGTGTCTGGTATTAGTTATCTGGTGTCTGGTATTAGTAATCTGGTGTCTGGTATTAGTTTCTGGTGTCTGGTATTAGATATCTGGTGTCTGGTATTAGTTATCTGGTGTCTGGTATTAGTTTCTGGTGTCTGGTATTAGTTATCTGGTGTCTGGTATTAGTTTCTGGTGTCTGGTATTAGATATCTAGTGTCTGGTATTAGTTTCTGGTGTCTGGTATTAGATATCTGGTGTCTGGTATTAGTTATCTGGTGTCTGGTATTAGTTATCTGGTGTCTGGTATTAGTTATCTGGTGTCTGGTACTAGTTTCTGGTGTCTGGTATTAGATATCTGGTGTCTGGTATTAGTTTCTGGTGTCTGGTATTAGTTATCTGGTGTCTGGTATTAGTTTCTGGTGTCTGGTATTAGTTATCTGGTGTCTGGTATTAGGAATCTGGTGACCTGTATTAGTTTCTGGTGTCTGGTATTAGTTATCTGGTGTCTGGTATTAGTTTCTGGTGTCTGGTATTAGTTATCTGGTGTCTGGTATTAGGAATCTGGTGTCTCGTATTAGTTTCTGGTGTCTGGTATTAGATATCTGGTGTCTGGTATTAGTTATCTGGTGTCTGGTATTAGTTATCTGGTGTCTGGTATTAGTTTCTGGTGTCTGGTATTAGATATCTGGTGTCTGGTATTAGTTATCTGGTGTCTGGTATTAGTTTCTGGTGTCTGGTATTAGATATCTGGTGTCTGGTATTAGTTATCTGGTGTCTGGTATTAGTTTCTGGTGTCTAATATTAGTTATCTGGTGTCTGGTATTAGGAATCTGGTGTCTGGTATTAGTTATCTGGTGTCTGGTATTAGTTATCTGGTGTCTGGTATTAGTTTCTGGTCTCTGGTATTAGTTATCTGGTGTCTGGTATTAGAAATCTGGTGTCTGGTATTAGTTTCTGGTGTCTGGTATTAGTTTCTGGTGTCTGGTATTAGTTATCTGGTGTCTGGTATTAGTTATCTGGTGTCTGGTATTAGTTTCTGGTGTCTGGTATTAGATATCTGGTGTCTGGTATTAGTTTCTGGTGTCTGGTATTAGTTATCTGGTGTCTGGTATTAGGAATCTGCTGTCTGGTATTAGTTTCTGGTGTCTGGTATTAGTTATCTGGTGTCTGGTATTAGTTTCTGGTGTCTGGTATTAGTTATCTGGTGTCTGGTATTAGGAATCTGGTGTCTGAAATTAGTTATCTGGTGTCTGGTATTAGTTTCTGGTGTCTGGTATTAGATATCTGGTGTCTGGTATTAGTTATCTGGTGTCTGGTATTAGTTATCTGGTGTCTGGTATTAGTTTCTGGTGTGTAGTATTAGATATCTGGTGTCTGGTTTTAGGAATCTGGTGTCTGGTATTAGATATCTGGTGTCTGGTATTAGTTATCTGGTGTCTGGTTTTAGTTATCTGGTGTCTGGTATTAGGAATCTGGTGTCTGGTATTAGTTATCTGGTGTCTGGTATTAGTTTCTGGTGTCTGGTATTAGATATCTGGTGTCTCGTATTAGTTATCTGGTGTCTGGTATTAGTTTCTGGTATCTGGTATTAGTTATCTGGTGTCTGGTATTAGTTATCTGGTGTCTGGTATTAGTTTCTGGTGTCTGGTATTAGTTACCTGGTGTCTGGTATTAGTTATCTGGTGTCTGGTATTAGTTATCTGGTGTCTGGTATTAGTTATCTGGTGTCTGGTATTAGTTATCTGGTGTCTGGTATTAGTTTCTGGTGGCTGGTATTAGATATCTGGTGTCTGGTATTAGATATCTGGTGTCTAGTATTAGTTATCTGGTGTCTGGTTTTAGTTTCTGGTGTCTGGTATTAGTTATCTGTTGTCTGGTCATAGTTATCTGGTGTCTGGTATTAGTTTCTGGTGTCTGGTATTAGTTATCTGGTGTCTGGTGTT
Source organism: Tachina lurida (assembly GCA_944452675.1). Taxonomy (NCBI): domain Eukaryota; kingdom Metazoa; phylum Arthropoda; class Insecta; order Diptera; family Tachinidae; genus Tachina; species Tachina lurida. The sequence goes on from CALYBX010000005.1 coordinate 290,465, forward strand.
AGTTATCTGGTGTCTGGTATTAGTTATCTGGTGTCTGGTATTAGTTTCTGGTGTCTGGTATTAGTTATCTGGTGTCTGGTATTAGTTTTTGGTGTCTGGTATTAGGAATCTGGTGTCTGGTATTAGATATCTGGTGTCTGGTATTAGTTATCTGGTGTCTGGTATTAGTTTCTGGTGTCTGGTATTAGTTATCTGGTGTCTGGTATTAGCTATCTGGTGTCTGGTATTAGTTTCTGGTGTCTGGTATTAGTTATCTGGTGTCTGGTATTAGTTTCTGGTGTCTGGTATTAGATATCTGGTGTCTGGTATTAGATATCTGGTGTCTGGTATTAGTTATCTGGTGTCTGGTATTAGTTTCTGGTGTCTGGTATTAGGAATCTGGTGTCTGGTATTAGTTATCTGGTGTCTGGTATTAGTTATCTGGTGTCTGGTATTAGTTATCTGGTGTCTGGTATTAGTTATCTGGTGTCTGGTATTAGTTTCTGGTGTCTGGTATTAGTTATCTGGTGTCTGGTATTAGTTTCTGGTGTCTGGTATTAGATATCTGGTGTCTGGTATTAGTTATCTGGTGTCTGGTATTAGTTTCTGGTGTCTGGTATTAGCTATCTGGTGTCTGGTATTAGTTTCTGGTGTCTGGTATTAGTTATCTGGTGTCTGGTATTAGGAATCTGGTGTCTGGTATTAGTTTCTGGTGTCTGGTATTAGTTATCTGGTGTCTGGTATTAGTTATCTGGTGTCTGGTATTAGTTTCTGGTGTCTGGTATTAGATATCTGGTGTCTGGTATTAGTTTCTGGTGTCTGGTATTAGTTATCTGGTGTCTGGTATTAGGAATCTGCTGTCTGGTATTAGTTTCTGGTGTCTGGTATTAGTTATCTGGTGTCTGGTATTAGTTTCTGGTGTCTGGTATTAGTTTCTGGTGTCTGGTATTAGTTATCTGGTGTCTGGTATTAGTTATCTGGTGTCTGGTATTAGTTTCTGGTGTCTGGTATTAGATATCTGGTGTCTGGTATTAGTTTCTGGTGTCTGGTATTAGTTATCTGGTGTCTGGTATTAGGAATCTGCTGTCTGGTATTAGTTTCTGGTGTCTGGTATTAGTTATCTGGTGTCTGGTATTAGTTTCTGGTGTCTGGTATTAGTTATCTGGTGTCTGGTATTAGGAATCTGGTGTCTGGTATTAGTTTCTGGGGTCTGGTATTAGATATCTGGTGTCTGGTATTAGTTATCTGGTGTCTGGTATTAGTTATCTGGTGTCTGGTATTAGTTTCTGGTGTCTGGTATTAGATATCTTGTGTCTGGTATTAGTTATCTGGTGTCTGGAATTAGTTATCTGGTGTCTGGTATTAGTTATCTGGTGTCTGGTATTAGTTATCTGGTGTCTGGTATTAGTTTCTGGTGTCTGGTATTAGATATCTGGTGTCTGGTATTAGTTATCTGGTGTCTGGTATTAGTTTCTGGTGTCTGGTATTAGCTATCTGGTGTCTGGTATTAGTTTCTGGTGTCTGGTATTAGTTATCTGGTGTCTGGTATTAGGAATCTGGTGTCTGGTATTAGTTTCTGGTGTCTGGTATTAGTTACCTGGTGTCTGGTATTAGTTTCTGGTGTCTGGTATTAGATATCTGGTGTCTGGTATTAGATATCTGGTGTCTGGTATTAGTTATCTGGTGTCTGGTATTAGTTTCTGGTGTCTGGTATTAGCTATCTGGTGTCTGGTATTAGTTTCTGGTGTCTGGTATTAGTTATCTGGTGTCTGGTATTAGTTATCTGGTGTCTGGTATTAGTTTCTGGTGTCTGGTATTAGTTTCTGGTATCTGGTATTAGTTATCTGGTGTCGGGTATTAGTTATCTGGTGTCTGGTTTTAGTTTCTGGTGTCTGGTATTTGTTATCTGGTGTCTGGTATTAGTTATCTGGTGTCTGGTATTAGTTATCTGGTGTCTGGTATTAGTTATCTGGTGTCTGGTATTAGTTTCTGGTGTCTGGTACTAGTTTCTGGTGTCTGGTATTAGTTTCTGGTGTCTGGTACTAGTTTCTGGTGTCTGGTATTAGTTATCTGGTGTCTGGTATTAGTTTCTGGTGTCTGGTATTAGTTATCTGGTGTCTGGTATTAGATATCTGGTGTCTGGTATTAGTTATCTGGTGTCTGGTATTAGTTTCTGGTGTCTGGTATTAGCTATCTGGTGTCTGGTATTAGTTTCTGGTGTCTGGTATTAGTTATCTGGTGTCTGGTATTAGGAATCTGGTGTCTGGTATTAGTTTCTGGTGCCTGGTATTAGTTATCTGGTGTCTGGTATTAGTTTCTGGTGTCTGGTATTAGATATCTGGTGTCTGGTATTAGATAACTGGTGTCTGGTATTAGTTTCTGGTGTCTGGTATTAGTTATCTGGTACCTGGTATTAGTTATCTGGTGTCTGGTATTAGTTATCTGGTGTCTGGTATTATTTTCTGGTGTCTGGTATTAGATATCTGGTGTCTGGTATTAGTTATCTGGTGTCTGGTATTAGTTTCTGGTATCTGGTATTACCTATCTGGTGTCTGGTATTAGTTTCTGGTGTCTGGTACTAGTTATCTGGTGTCTGGTATTAGGAATCTGGTGTCTGGTATTAGTTTCTGGTGTCTGGTAATAGTTATCTGGTGGCTGATATTAGTTTCTGGTGTCTGGTATTAGTTATCTGGTGTCTGGTATTAGGAATCTGGTGTCTGGTATTAGTTTCTGGTGTCTGGTATTAGATATCTGGTGTCTGGTATTAGTTATCTGGTGTCTGGTATTAGTTATCTGGTGTCTGGTATTAGTTTCTGGTGTCTGGTATTAGATATCTTGTGTCTGGTATTAGTTATCTGGTGTCTGGTATTAGTTTCTGGTATCTGGTATTAGTTATCTGGTGTCGGGTATTAGTTATCTGGTGTCTGGTTTTAGTTTCTGGTGTCTGGTATTTGTTATCTGGTGTCTGGTATTAGTTATCTGGTGTCTGGTATTAGTTATCTGGTGTCTGGTATTAGTTATCTGGTGTCTGGTATTAGTTTCTGGTGTCTGGTACTAGTTTCTGGTGTCTGGTATTAGTTTCTGGTGTCTGGTACTAGTTTCTGGTGTCTGGTATTAGTTATCTGGTGTCTGGTATTAGTTATCTGGTGTCTGGTATTAGTTATCTGGTGTCTGGTATTAGTTATCTGGTGTCTGGTATTAGTTTCTGGTGTCTGGTATTAGTTATCTGGTGTCTGGTATTAGTTTCTGGTGTCTGGTATTAGGAATCTGGTGTCTGGTATTAGATATCTGGTGTCTGGTATTAGTTATCTGGTGTCTGGTATTAGTTTCTGGTGTCTGGTATTAGTTATCTGGTGTCTGGTATTAGTTATCTGGTGTCTAGTATTAGTTATCTGGTGTCTGGTATTAGTTTCTGGTGTCTGGTATTAGTTATCTGGTGTCTGGTATTAGGAATCTGGTGTCTGGTATTAGTTTCTGATGTCTGGTATTAGTTATCTGGTGTCTGGTATTAGTTTCTGGTGTCTGGTATTAGTTATCTGGTGTCTGGTATTAGGAATCTGGTGTCTGGTATTAGATATCTGGTGTCTGGTATTAGGAATCTGGTGTCTGGTATTAGTTATCTGGTGTCTGGTATTAGTTATCTGGTGTCTGGTATTAGGTATCTGGTGTCTGGTATTAGGAATCTGGTGTCTGGTATTAGATATCTGGTGTCTGGTATTAGGTATCTGGTGTCTGGTATTAGTTATCTGGTGTCTGGTATTAGTTTCTGGTGTCTGGTATTAGTTATCTGGTGTCTGGTATTAGCTATCTGGTGTCTGGTATTAGTTTCTGGTGTCTGGTATTAGTTATCTGGTGTCTGGTATTAGTTTCTGGTGTCTGGTATTAGATATCTGGTGTCTGGTATTAGATATCTGGTGTCTGGTATTAGTTATCTGGTGTCTGGTATTAGTTTCTGGTGTCTGGTATTAGGAATCTGGTGTCTGGTATTAGTTATCTGGTGTCTGGTATTAGTTATCTGGTGTCTGGTATTAGTTATCTGGTGTCTGGTATTAGTTATCTGGTGTCTGGTATTAGTTTCTGGTGTCTGGTATTAGTTATCTGGTGTCTGGTATTAGTTTCTGGTGTCTGGTATTAGATATCTGGTGTCTGGTATTAGTTATCTGGTGTCTGGTATTAGTTTCTGGTGTCTGGTATTAGCTATCTGGTGTCTGGTATTAGTTTCTGGTGTCTGGTATTAGTTATCTGGTGTCTGGTATTAGGAATCTGGTGTCTGGTATTAGTTTCTGGTGTCTGGTATTAGTTATCTGGTGTCTGGTATTAGTTATCTGGTGTCTGGTATTAGTTTCTGGTGTCTGGTATTAGATATCTGGTGTCTGGTATTAGTTTCTGGTGTCTGGTATTAGTTATCTGGTGTCTGGTATTAGGAATCTGCTGTCTGGTATTAGTTTCTGGTGTCTGGTATTAGTTATCTGGTGTCTGGTATTAGTTTCTGGTGTCTGGTATTAGTTTCTGGTGTCTGGTATTAGTTATCTGGTGTCTGGTATTAGTTATCTGGTGTCTGGTATTAGTTTCTGGTGTCTGGTATTAGATATCTGGTGTCTGGTATTAGTTTCTGGTGTCTGGTATTAGTTATCTGGTGTCTGGTATTAGGAATCTGCTGTCTGGTATTAGTTTCTGGTGTCTGGTATTAGTTATCTGGTGTCTGGTATTAGTTTCTGGTGTCTGGTATTAGTTATCTGGTGTCTGGTATTAGGAATCTGGTGTCTGGTATTAGTTTCTGGGGTCTGGTATTAGATATCTGGTGTCTGGTATTAGTTATCTGGTGTCTGGTATTAGTTATCTGGTGTCTGGTATTAGTTTCTGGTGTCTGGTATTAGATATCTTGTGTCTGGTATTAGTTATCTGGTGTCTGGAATTAGTTATCTGGTGTCTGGTATTAGTTATCTGGTGTCTGGTATTAGTTATCTGGTGTCTGGTATTAGTTTCTGGTGTCTGGTATTAGATATCTGGTGTCTGGTATTAGTTATCTGGTGTCTGGTATTAGTTTCTGGTGTCTGGTATTAGCTATCTGGTGTCTGGTATTAGTTTCTGGTGTCTGGTATTAGTTATCTGGTGTCTGGTATTAGGAATCTGGTGTCTGGTATTAGTTTCTGGTGTCTGGTATTAGTTACCTGGTGTCTGGTATTAGTTTCTGGTGTCTGGTATTAGATATCTGGTGTCTGGTATTAGATATCTGGTGTCTGGTATTAGTTATCTGGTGTCTGGTATTAGTTTCTGGTGTCTGGTATTAGCTATCTGGTGTCTGGTATTAGTTTCTGGTGTCTGGTATTAGTTATCTGGTGTCTGGTATTAGTTATCTGGTGTCTGGTATTAGTTTCTGGTGTCTGGTATTAGTTTCTGGTATCTGGTATTAGTTATCTGGTGTCGGGTATTAGTTATCTGGTGTCTGGTTTTAGTTTCTGGTGTCTGGTATTTGTTATCTGGTGTCTGGTATTAGTTATCTGGTGTCTGGTATTAGTTATCTGGTGTCTGGTATTAGTTATCTGGTGTCTGGTATTAGTTTCTGGTGTCTGGTACTAGTTTCTGGTGTCTGGTATTAGTTTCTGGTGTCTGGTACTAGTTTCTGGTGTCTGGTATTAGTTATCTGGTGTCTGGTATTAGTTTCTGGTGTCTGGTATTAGTTATCTGGTGTCTGGTATTAGATATCTGGTGTCTGGTATTAGTTATCTGGTGTCTGGTATTAGTTTCTGGTGTCTGGTATTAGCTATCTGGTGTCTGGTATTAGTTTCTGGTGTCTGGTATTAGTTATCTGGTGTCTGGTATTAGGAATCTGGTGTCTGGTATTAGTTTCTGGTGCCTGGTATTAGTTATCTGGTGTCTGGTATTAGTTTCTGGTGTCTGGTATTAGATATCTGGTGTCTGGTATTAGATAACTGGTGTCTGGTATTAGTTTCTGGTGTCTGGTATTAGTTATCTGGTACCTGGTATTAGTTATCTGGTGTCTGGTATTAGTTATCTGGTGTCTGGTATTATTTTCTGGTGTCTGGTATTAGATATCTGGTGTCTGGTATTAGTTATCTGGTGTCTGGTATTAGTTTCTGGTATCTGGTATTACCTATCTGGTGTCTGGTATTAGTTTCTGGTGTCTGGTACTAGTTATCTGGTGTCTGGTATTAGGAATCTGGTGTCTGGTATTAGTTTCTGGTGTCTGGTAATAGTTATCTGGTGGCTGATATTAGTTTCTGGTGTCTGGTATTAGTTATCTGGTGTCTGGTATTAGGAATCTGGTGTCTGGTATTAGTTTCTGGTGTCTGGTATTAGATATCTGGTGTCTGGTATTAGTTATCTGGTGTCTGGTATTAGTTATCTGGTGTCTGGTATTAGTTTCTGGTGTCTGGTATTAGATATCTGGTGTCTGGTATTAGTTATCTGGTGTCTGGTATTAGTTTCTGGTATCTGGTATTAGTTATCTGGTGTCGGGTATTAGTTATCTGGTGTCTGGTTTTAGTTTCTGGTGTCTGGTATTTGTTATCTGGTGTCTGGTATTAGTTATCTGGTGTCTGGTATTAGTTATCTGGTGTCTGGTATTAGTTATCTGGTGTCTGGTATTAGTTTCTGGTGTCTGGTACTAGTTTCTGGTGTCTGGTATTAGTTTCTGGTGTCTGGTACTAGTTTCTGGTGTCTGGTATTAGTTATCTGGTGTCTGGTATTAGTTATCTGGTGTCTGGTATTAGTTATCTGGTGTCTGGTATTAGTTATCTGGTGTCTGGTATTAGTTTCTGGTGTCTGGTATTAGTTATCTGGTGTCTGGTATTAGTTTCTGGTGTCTGGTATTAGGAATCTGGTGTCTGGTATTAGATATCTGGTGTCTGGTATTAGTTATCTGGTGTCTGGTATTAGTTTCTGGTGTCTGGTATTAGTTATCTGGTGTCTGGTATTAGTTATCTGGTGTCTAGTATTAGTTATCTGGTGTCTGGTATTAGTTTCTGGTGTCTGGTATTAGTTATCTGGTGTCTGGTATTAGGAATCTGGTGTCTGGTATTAGTTTCTGATGTCTGGTATTAGTTATCTGGTGTCTGGTATTAGTTTCTGGTGTCTGGTATTAGTTATCTGGTGTCTGGTATTAGGAATCTGGTGTCTGGTATTAGATATCTGGTGTCTGGTATTAGGAATCTGGTGTCTGGTATTAGTTATCTGGTGTCTGGTATTAGTTATCTGGTGTCTGGTATTAGGTATCTGGTGTCTGGTATTAGGAATCTGGTGTCTAGTATTAGTTATCTGGTGTCTGGTATTAGTTTCTGGTGTCTGGTATTAGTTATCTGGTGTCTGGTATTAGGTATCTGGTGTCTGGTATTAGGAATCTGGTGTCTGGTATTAGTTATCTGGTGTCTGGTATTAGTTATCTGGTGTCTGGTATTAGATATCTGGTGTCTGGTATTAGTTTCTGGTGTCTGGTATTAGATATCTGGTGTCTGGTATTAGTTATCTGGTGTCTGGTATTAGTTTCTGGTATCTGGTATTAGTTATCTGGTGTCGGGTATTAGTTATCTGGTGTCTGGTATTAGTTTCTGGTGTCTGGTATTTGTTATCTGGTGTCTGGTATTAGTTATCTGGTGTCTGGTATTAGTTATCTGGTGTCTGGTATTAGTTATCTGGTGTCTGGTATTAGTTATCTGGTGTCTGGTATTAGTTTTTGGTGTCTGGTATTAGTTTCTGGTGTCTGGTATTAGTTATCTGGTGTCTGGTATTAGTTATCTGGTGTCTGGTATTAGTTATCTGGTGTCTGGTATTAGTTATCTAGTGTCTGGTATTAGTTATCTGGTGTCTGGTATTAGTTATCTGGTGTCTGGTATTAGTTATCTGGTGTCTGGTATTAGTTTCTGGTGTCTGGTATTAGTTATCTGGTGTCTGGTATTAGTTTCTGGTGTCTGGTATTAGGAATCTGGTGTCTGGTATTAGATATCTGGTGTCTGGTATTAGTTATCTGGTGTCTGGTATTAGTTTCTGGTGTCTGGTATTAGTTATCTGGTGTCTGGTATTAGTTATCTGGTGTCTGGTATTAGTTATCTGGTGTCTGGTATTAGTTTCTGGTGTCTGGTATTAGTTATCTGGTGTCTGGTATTAGGAATCTGGTGTCTGGTATTAGTTTCTGATGTCTGGTATTAGTTATCTGGTGTCTGGTATTAGTTTCTGGTGTCTGGTATTAGTTATCTGGTGTCTCGTATTAGGAATCTGGTGTCTGGTATTAGATATCTGGTGTCTGGTATTAGGAATCTGGTGTCTGGTATTAGTTATCTGGTGTCTGGTATTAGTTATCTGGTGTCTGGTATTAGGTATCTGGTGTCTGGTATTAGGAATCTGGTGTCTAGTATTAGTTATCTGGTGTCTGGTATTAGTTTCTGGTGTCTGGTATTAGTTATCTGGTGTCTGGTATTAGGTATCTGGTGTCCGGTATTAGTTTCTGGTGTCTGCTATTAGGAATCTGGTGTCTGGTATTAGTTATCTGGTGTCTGGTATTAGTTATCTGGTGTCTGGTATTAGATATCTGGTGTCTGGTATTAGTTATCTGGTGTCTGGTATTAGTTATCTGGTGTCTGGTATTAGTTATCTGGTGTCTGGTATTAGTTTCTGGTGTCTGGTATTACTTCTCTGGTGTCTGGTATTAGTTATCTGGTGTCTAGTATTAGTTATCTGGTGTCTGGTATTAGTTTCTGGTGTCTGGTATTAGTTATCTGGTATCTGGTATTAGTTTCTGGTGTCTGGTATTAGCTATCTGGTGTCTGGTATTAGTTTCTGGTGTCTGGTATTAGTTTCTGGTGTCTGGTATTAGTTATCTGGTGTCTGGTATTAGTTATCTGGTGTGTGGTATTAGTTATCTGGTGTCTGGTATTAGTTTCTGGTGTCTGGTATTTGTTATCTGGTGTCTGGTATTAGGAATCTGGTGTCTGGTATTATTTTCTGGTGTCTGGTATTAGTTTCTGGTGTCTGGTATTAGTTATCTGGTGTCTGGTATTAGTTATCTGGTGTCTGGTATTAGTTATCTGGTGTCTGGTATTAGTTTCTGGTGTCTGGTATTAGATATCTGGTGTCTGGTATTAGTTTCTGGTGTCTGGTATTAGTTATCTGGTGTCTGGTATTAGGAATCTGCTGTCTGGTATTAGTTTCTTGTGTCTGGTATTAGTTATCTGGTGTCTGGTATTAGTTTCTGGTGTCTGGTATTAGTTATCTGGTGTCTGGTATTAGGAATCTGGTGTCTGGTATTAGGAATCTGGTGTCTGGTATTAGTTATCTGGTGTCTGGTATTAGTTTCTGGTGTCTGGTATTAGTTTCTGGTGTCTGGTATTAGTTATCTGGTGTCTGGTATTAGTTATCTGGTGTCTGGTATTAGTTATCTGTTGTCTGGTATTAGTTATCTGGTGTCTGGTATTAGTTTCTGGTGTCTGGTTTTAGTTATCTGGTGTCTGGTATTAGTTTCTGGTGTCTGGTATTAGTTATCTGGTGTCTGGTATTAGTTTCTGGTGTCTGGTATTAGTTTCTGGTGTCTGGTATTAGTTATCTGGTGTCTGGTATTAGTTATCTGGTGTCTGGTATTAGTTTTCTGGTGTCTGGTATTAGTTATCTGGTGTCTGGTATTAGTTTCTGGTGTCTGGTATTTGTTATCTGGTGTCTGGTATTTGTTATCTGGTGTCTGGTATTAGGAATCTGGTGTCTGGTATTATTTTCTGGTGTCTGGTATTAGTTTCTGTTGTCTGGTATTAGTTATCTGGTGTCTGGTATTAGTTATCTGGTGTCTGGTATTAGTTTCTGGTGTCTGGTATTAGTTTCTGGTGTCTGGTATTAGTTTCTGGTGTCTGGTATTAGTTATCTGGTGTCTGGTATTAGTTATCTGGTGTCTGGTATTAGTTATCTGGTGTCTGGTATTAGTTTCTGGTGTCTGGTATTAGTTATCTGGTGTCTGGTATTAGTTTCTGGTGTCTGGTATTAGGAATCTGGTGTCTGGTATTAGATATCTGGTGTCTGGTATTAGTTATCTGGTGTCTGGTATTAGTTTCTGGTGTCTGGTATTAGTTATCTGGTGTCTGGTATTAGTTATCTGGTGTCTAATATTAGTTATCTGGTGTCTGGTATTAGTTTCTGGTGTCTGGTATTAGTTATCTGGTGTCTGGTATTAGGAATCTGGTGTCTGGTATTAGTTTCTGATGTCTGGTATTAGTTATCTGGTGTGTGGAATTAGTTTCTGGTGTCTGGTATTAGTTATCTGGTGTCTGGTATTAGGAATCTGGTGTCTGGTATTAGATATCTGGTGTCTGGTATTAGGAATCTGGTGTCTGGTATTAGTTATCTGGTGTCTGGTATTAGTTATCTGTTGTCTGGTATTAGGTATCTGGTGTCTGGTATTAGGAATCTGGTGTCTAGTATTAGTTATCTGGTGTCTGGTATTAGTTTCTGGTGTCTGGTATTAGTTATCTGGTGTCTGGTATTAGGTATCTGGTGTCTGGTATTAGTTTCTGGTGTCTGGTATTAGGAATCTGGTGTCTGGTATTAGTTATCTGGTGTCTGGTATTAGTTATCTGGTGTCTGGTATTAGATATCTGGTGTCTGGTATTAGTTTCTGGTGTCCGGTATTAGTTATCTGGTGTCGGGTATTAGTTATCTGGTGTCTGGTTCTAGTTTCTGGTGTCTGGTATTTGTTTTCTGGTGTCTGGTATTAGTTATCTGGTGTCTGGTATTAGTTATCTGGTGTCTGGTATTAGTTATCTGGTGTCTGGTATTAGTTTCTGGTGTCTGGTATTAGTTTCTGGTGTCTGGTATTAGTTATCTGGTGTCTGGTATTAGTTATCTGGTGTCTGGTATTAGTTATCTGGTGTCTGGTATTAGTTATCTGGTGTCTGGTATTAGTTTCTGGTGTCTGGTATTAGTTATCTGGTGTCTGGTATTAGTTTCTGGTGTCTGGTATTAGGAATCTGGTGTCTGGTAATAGATATCTGGTGTCTGGTATTAGTTATCTGGTGTCTGGTATTAGTTTCTGGTGTCTGGTATTAGATATCTGGTGTCTGGTATTAGGAATCTGGTGTCTGGTATTAGTTATCTGGTGTCTGGTATTAGTTATCTGGTGTCTGGTATTAGGTATCTGGTGTCTGGTATTAGGAATCTGGTGTCTAGTATTAGTTATCTGGTGTCTGGTATGAGTTTCTGGTGTCTGGTATTAGTTATCTGGTGTCTGGCATTAGGTATCTGGTGTCTGGTATTAGTTTCTGGTGTCTGGTATTAGGAATCCGGTGTCTGGTATTAGTTATCTGGTGTCTGGTATTAGTTATCTGGTGTCTGGTATTAGATATCTGGTGTCTGGTATTAGTTATCTGGTGTCTGGTATTAGTTATCTGGTGTCTGGTATTAGTTATCTGGTGTCTGGTATTAGTTTCTGGTGTCTGGTATTACTTCTCTGGTGTCTGGTATTAGTTATCTGGTGTCTAGTATTAGTTATCTGGTGTCTGGTATTAGTTTCTGGTGTCTGGTATTAGTTATCTGGTATCTGGTATTAGTTTCTGGTGTCTGGTATTAGCTATCTGGTGTCTAGTATTAGTTTCTGGTGTCTGGTATTAGTTTCTGGTGTCTGGTATTAGTTATCTGGTGTCTGGTATTAGTTATCTGGTGTCTGGTATTAGTTATCTGGTGTCTGGTTTTAGTTTCTGGTGTCTGGTATTTGTTATCTGGTGTCTGGTATTAGGAATCTGGTGTCTGGTATTATTTTCTGGTGTCTGGTATTAGTTTCTGGTGTCTGGTATTAGTTATCTGGTGTCTGGTATTAGTTATCTGGTGTCTGGTATTAGTTATCTGGTGTCTGGTATTAGTTTCTGGTGTCTGGTATTAGATATCTGGTGTCTGGTATTAGTTTCTGGTGTCTGGTATTAGTTATCTGGTGTCTGGTATTAGGAATCTGCTGTCTGGTATTAGTTTCTTGTGTCTGGTATTAGTTATCTGGTGTCTGGTATTAGTTTCTGGTGTCTGGTATTAGTTATCTGGTGTCTGGTATTAGGAATCTGGTGTCTGGTATTAGTTTCTGGGGTCTGGTATTAGATATCTGGTGTCTGGTATTAGTTATCTGGTGTCTGGTATTAGTTATCTGGTGTCTGGTATTAGTTTCTGGTGTCTGGTATTAGATATCTTGTGTCTGGTATTAGTTATCTGGTGTCTCGTATTAGTTATCTGGTGTCTGGTATTAGTTATCTGGTGTCTGGTATTAGTTATCTGGTGTCTGGTATTACTTTCTGGTGTCTGGTATTAGATATCTGGTGTCTGGTATTAGTTATCTGGTGTCTGGTATTAGTTTCTGGTGTCTGGTGTTAGCTATCTGGTGTCTGGTATTAGTTTCTGGTGTCTGGTATTAGTTATCTGGTGTCTGGTATTAGGAATCTGGTGTCTGGTATTAGTTTGTGGTGTCTGGTATTAGTTATCTGGTGTCTGGTATTAGTTATCTGGTGTCTGGTATTAGTTATCTCGTGTCTGGTATTAGTTATCTGGTGTCTGGTATTAGTTTCTGGTGTCTGGTATTAGGAATCTGGTGTCTGGTAATAGATATCTGGTGTCTGGTATTAGTTATCTGGTGTCTGGTATTAGTTTCTGGTGTCTGGTATTAGTTATCTGGTGTCTGGTATTAGTTATCTGGTGTCTGGTATTAGTTATCTGGTGTCTGGTATTAGTTTCTTTTGTCTGGTATTAGTTATCTGGTGTCTGGTATTAGGAATCTGGTGTCTGGTATTAGTTTCTGGGGTCTGGTGTTAGATATCTGGTGTCTGGTATTAGTTATCTGGTGTCTGGTATTAGTTATCTGGTGTCTGGTATTAGTTATCTGGTGTCTGGTATTAGTTTCTGGTGTCTGGTATTAGTTTTTGGTGTCTGGTATTAGTTATCTGGTGTCTGGTATTAGTTATCTGGTGTCTGGTATTAGTTATCTGGTGTCTGGTATTAGTTATCTGGTGTCTGGTATTAGTTTCTGGTGTCTGGTATTAGTTATCTGGTGTCTGGTATTAGTTTCTGGTGTCTGGTATTAGTTTCTGGTGTCTGGTGTTAGATATCTGGTGTCTGGTATTAGTTATCTGGTGTCTGGTATTAGTTTCTGGTGTCTGGTATTAGTTATCTGGTGTCTGGTATTAGTTTCTGGTGTCTGGTATTAGTTATCTGGTGTCTGGTATTAGTTTCTGGTGTCTGGTATTAGTTTCTGGTGTCTGATATTAGTTTCTGGTGTCTGGTATTAGGAATCTGGTGTCTGGTATTAGTTTCTGGGGTCTGGTGTTAGATATCTGGTGTCTGGTATTTGTTATCTGGTGTCTGGTATTAGGAATCTGGTGTCTGGTATTATTTTCTGGTGTCTGGTATTAGTTTCTGGTGTCTGGTATTAGTTATCTGGTGTCTGGTATTAGTTTCTGGTGTCTGGTATTAGTTTCTGGTGTCTGGTATTAGTTATCTGGTGTCTGGTATTAGTTATCTGGTGTCTGGTATTAGTTATCTGGTGTCTGGTATTAGTTATCTGGTGTCTGGTATTAGTTTCTGGTGTCTGGTATTAGTTATCTGGTGTCTGGTATTAGTTTCTGGTGTCTGGTATTAGGAATCTGGTGTCTGGTATTAGATATCTGGTGTCTGGTATTATTTGTCTGGTGTCTGGTATTAGTTTCTGGTGTCTGGTATTAGTTATCTGGTGTCTGGTATTAGTTATCTGGTGTCTGGTATTAGTTTCTGGTGTCTGGTATTAGTTATCTGGTGTCTGGTATTAGGAATCTGGTGTCTGGTATTAGTTTCTGATGTCTGGTATTAGTTATCTGGTGTCTGAAATTAGTTTCTGGTGTCTGGTATTAGTTATCTGGTGTCTGGTATTAGGAATCTGGTGTCTGGTATTAGATATCTGGTGTCTGGTATTAGGAATCTGGTGTCTGGTATTAGTTATCTGGTGTCTGGTATTAGTTATCTGTTGTCTGGTATTAGGTATCTGGTGTGTGGTATTAGGAATCTGGTGTCTAGTATTAGTTATCTGGTGTCTGGTATTAGTTTCTGGTGTCTGGTATTAGTTATCTGGTGTCTGGTATTAGGTATCTGGTGTCTGGTATTAGTTTCTGGTGTCTGGTATTAGGAATCTGGTGTCTGGTATTAGTTATCTGGTGTCTGGTATTAGTTATCTAGTGTCTGGTATTAGATATCTGGTGTCTGGTATTAGTTTCTGGTGTCTGGTATTAGATATCTGGTGTCTAGTATTAGTTATCTGGTGTCTGGTATTAGTTTCTGGTATCTGGTATTAGTTATCTGGTGTCGGGTATTAGTTATCTGGTGTCTGGTTCTAGTTTCTGGTGTCTGGTATTTGTTATCTGGTGTCTGGTATTAGTTATCTGGTGTCTGGTATTAGTTATCTGGTGTCTGGTATTAGTTATCTGGTGTCTGGTATTAGTTATCTGGTGTCTGGTATTAGTTATCTGGTGTCTGGTATTAGTTTCTGGTGTCTGGTATTAGTTTCTGGTGTCTGGTATTAGTTATCTGGTGTCTGGTATTAGTTATCTGGTGTCTGGTATTAGTTATCTGGTGTCTGGTATTAGTTTCTGGTGTCTGGTATTAGTTATCTGGTGTCTGGTATTAGTTTCTGGTGTCTGGTATTAGGAATCTGGTGTCTGGTAATAGATATCTGGTGTCTGGTATTAGTTATCTGGTGTCTGGTATTAGTTTCTGGTGTCTGGTATTAGTTATCTGGTGTCTGGTATTAGTTATCTGGTGTCTGGTATTAGGAATCTGGTGTCTGGTATTAGTTTCTGATGTCTGGTATTAGTTATCTGGTGTCTGGTATTAGTTTCTGGTGTCTGGTATTAGTTATCTGGTGTCTGGTATTAGGAATCTGGTGTCTGGTATTAGATATCTGGTGTCTGGTATTAGGAATCTGGTGTCTGGTATTAGTTATCTGGTGTCAGGTATTAGTTATCTGGTGTCTGGTATTAGGTATCTGGTGTCTGATATTAGGAATCTGGTGTCTAGTATTAGTTATCTGGTGTCTGGTATTAGTTTCTGGTGTCTGGTATTAGTTATCTGGTGTCTGGCATTAGGTATCTGGTGTCTGGTATTAGTTTCTGGTGTCTGGTATTAGGAATCCGGTGTCTGGTATTAGTTATCTGGTGTCTGGTATTAGTTATCTGGTGTCTGGTATTAGATATCTGGTGTCTGGTATTAGTTATCTGGTGTCTGGTATTAGTTATCTGGTGTCTGGTATTAGTTATCTGGTGTCTGGTATTAGTTTCTGGTGTCTGGTATTACTTCTCTGGTGTCTGGTATTAGTTATCTGGTGTCTAGTATTAGTTATCTGGTGTCTGGTATTAGTTTCTGGTGTCTGGTATTAGTTATCTGGTATCTGGTATTAGTTTCTGGTGTCTGGTATTAGCTATCTGGTGTCTGGTATTAGTTTCTGGTGTCTGGTATTAGTTTCTGGTGTCTGGTATTAGTTATCTGGTGTCTGGTATTAGTTATCTGGTGTCTGGTATTAGTTATCTGGTGTCTGGTATTAGTTTCTGGTGTCTGGTATTTGTTATCTGGTGTCTGGTATTAGGAATCTGGTGTCTGGTATTATTTTCTGGTGTCTGGTATTAGTTTCTGGTGTCTGGTATTAGTTATCTGGTGTCTGGTATTAGTTATCTGGTGTCTGGTATTAGTTATCTGGTGTCTGGTATTAGTTTCTGGTGTCTGGTATTAGATATCTGGTGTCTGGTATTAGTTTCTGGTGTCTGGTATTAGTTATCTGGTGTCTGGTATTAGGAATCTGCTGTCTGGTATTAGTTTCTTGTGTCTGGTATTAGTTTATGGTGTCTGGTATTAGTTTCTGGTGTCTGGTATTAGTTACCTGGTGTCTGGTATTAGGAATCTGGTGTCTGGTATTAGTTTCTGGGGTCTGGTATTAGATATCTGGTGTCTGGTATTAGTTATCTGGTGTCTGGTATTAGTTATCTGGTGTCTGGTATTAGTTTCTGGTGTCTGGTATTAGATATCTTGTGTCTGGTATTAGTTATCTGGTGTCTGGTATTAGTTATCTGGTGTCTGGTATTAGTTATCTGGTGTCTGGTATTAGTTATCTGGTGTCTGGTATTACTTTCTGGTGTCTGGTATTAGATATCTGGTGTCTGGTATTAGTTATCTGGTGTCTGGTATTAGTTTCTGGTGTCTGGTGTTAGCTATCTGGTGTCTGGTATTAATTTCTGGTGTCTGGTATTAGTTTCTGGTGTCTGGTATTAGTTATCTGGTGTCTGGTATTAGTTTCTGGTGTCTGGTATTAGATATCTGGTGTCTGGTATTAGTTATCTGGTGTCTGGTATTAGTTTCTGGTGTCTGGTATTAGCTATCTGGTGTCTGGTATTAGATTCTGGTGTCTGGTATTAGTTATCTGGTGTCTGGTATTAGGAATCTGGTGTCTGGTATTAGTTTTTGGTGTCTGATATTAGTTATCTGGTGTCTGGTATTAGTTTCTGGTTTCTGGTATTAGATATCTGGTGCCTGGTATTAGTTTCTGGTGTCTGGTATTAGTTTCTGGTGTCTGGTATTAGTTATCTGGTGTCTGGTATTAGTTTCTGGTGTCTAGTATTAGATATCTGGTGTCTGGTATTAGATATCTGGTGTCTGGTATTAGTTTCTGGTGTCTGGTATTAGTTATCTGGTATCTGGTATTAGTTATCTGGTGTCTGGTATTAGTTATCTGGTGTCTGGTTTTATTTTCTGGTGTCTGGTATTAGATATCTGGTGTCTGGTATTAGTTATCTGGTGTCTGGTATTAGTTTCTGGTATCTGGTATTAGCTATCTGGTGTCTGGTATTAGTTTCTGGTGTCTGGTATTAGTTATCTGGTGTCTGGTATTAGTTTCTGGTATCTGGTATTAGTTATCTGGTGTCTGGTATTAGTTTCTGGTGTCTGGTATTAGTTATCTGGTGTCTGGTATTAGTTTCTGGTGTCTGGTATTAGTTATCTGGTGTCTGGTATTAGGAATCTGGTGTCTGGTATTAGATATCTGGTGTCTGGTATTAGTTATCTGGTGTCTGGTATTAGTTATCTGGTGTCTGGTATTAGTTTTTGGTGTCTGGTATTAGATATCTGGTGTCTGGTATTAGTTTCTGGTATCTGGTATTAGTTATCTGGTGTCGGGTATTAGTTATCTGGTGTCTGGTATTAGTTTCTGGTGTCTGGTATTTGTTATCTGGTGTCTGGTATTAGTTATCTGGTGTTAGTTATCTGGTGTCTGGTATTAGTTATCTGGTGTCTGGTATTAGTTATCTGGTGTCTGGTATTAGTTATCTGGTGTCTGGTATTAGTTTCTGGTGTCTTGTATTAGTTTCTGGTGTCTGGTATTAGTTATCTGGTGTCTGGTATTAGTTATCTGGTGTCTGGTATTAGTTATCTGGTGTCTGGTATTAGTTTCTGGTGTCTGGTATTAGTTTCTGGTGTCTGGTATTAGTTATCTGGTGTCTGGTATTAGTTATCTGGTGTCTGGTATTAGTTATCTGGTGTCTGGTATTAGTTATCTGGTGTCTGGTATTACTTTCTGGTGTCTGGTATTAGATATCTGGTGTCTGGTATTAGTTATCAGGTGTCTGGTATTAGTTTCTGGTGTCTGGTGTTAGCTATCTGGTGTCTGGTATTAGTTTCTGGTGTCTGGTATTAGTTTCTGGTGTCTGGTATTAGTTATCTGGTGTCTGGTATTAGTTTCTGGTGTCTGGTATTAGATATCTGGTGTCTGGTATTAGTTATCTGGTGTCTGGTATTAGTTTCTGGTGTCTGGTATTAGCTATCTGGTGTCTGGTATTAGATTCTGGTGTCTGGTATTAGTTATCTGGTGTCTGGTATTAGGAATCTGGTGTCTGGTATTAGTTTTTGGTGTCTGATATTAGTTATCTGGTGTCTGGTATTAGTTTCTGGTGTCTGGTATTAGATATCTGGTGTCTGGTATTAGTTTCTGGTGTCTGGTATTAGTTTCTGGTGTCTGGTATTAGTTATCTGGTGTCTGGTATTAGTTTCTGGTGTCTAGTATTAGATATCTGGTGTCTGGTATTAGATATCTGGTGTCTGGTATTAGTTTCTGGTGTCTGGTATTAGTTATCTGGTATCTGGTATTAGTTATCTGGTGTCTGGTATTAGTTATCTGGTGTCTGGTATTATTTTCTGGTGTCTGGTATTAGATATCTGGTGTCTGGTATTAGTTATCTGGTGTCTGGTATTAGTTTCTGGTACCTGGTATTAGCTATCTGGTGTCTGGTATTAGTTTCTGGTGTCTGGTATTAGTTATCTGGTGTCTGGTATTAGTTTCTGGTATCTGGTATTAGTTATCTGGTGTCTGGTATTAGTTTCTGGTGTCTGGTATTAGTTATCTGGTGTCTGGTATTAGTTTCTGGTGTCTGGTATTAGTTATCTGGTGTCTGGTATTAGGAATCTGGTGTCTGGTATTAGATATCTGGTGTCTGGTATTAGTTATCTGGTGTCTGGTATTAGTTATCTGGTGTCTGGTATTAGTTTTTGGTGTCTGGTATTAGATATCTGGTGTCTGGTATTAGTTTCTGGTATCTGGTATTAGTTATCTGATGTCGGGTATTAGTTATCTGGTGTCTGGTATTAGTTTCTGGTGTCTGGTATTTGTTATCTGGTGTCTGGTATTAGTTATCTGGTGTCTGGTGTTAGTTATCTGGTGTCTGGTATTAGTTATCTGGTGTCTGGTATTAGTTATCTGGTGTCTGGTATTAGTTATCTGGTGTCTGGTATTAGTTTCTGGTGTCTTGTATTAGTTTCTGGTGTCTGGTATTAGTTATCTGGTGTCTGGTATTAGTTATCTGGTGTCTGGTATTAGTTATCTGGTGTCTGGTATTAGTTATCTGGTGTCTGGTATTAGTTTCTGGTGTCTGGTATTAGTTATCTGGTGTCTGGTATTAGTTTCTGGTGTCTGGTATTAGGAATCTGGTGTCTGGTATTAGATATCTGGTGTCTGGTATTAGTTATCTGGTGTCTGGTATTAGTTTCTGGTGTCTGGTATTAGTTATCTGGTGTCTGGTATTAGTTATCTGGTGTCTGGTATTAGTTATCTGGTGTCTGGTATTAGTTTCTGATGTCTGGTATTAGTTATCTGGTGTCTGGTATTAGGAATCTAGTGTCTGGTATTAGTTTCTGGTGTCTGGTATTAGTTATCTGGTGTCTGGTATTAGTTTCTGGTGTCTGGTATTAGTTATCTGGTGTCTGGCATTAGGAATCTGGTGTCTGGTATTAGATATCTGGTGTCTGGTATTAGGAATCTGGTGTCTGGTATTAGTTATCTGGTGTCTGGTATTAGGTATCTGGTGTCTGGTATTAGGAATCTGGTGTCTAGTATTAGTTATCTGGTGTCTGGTATTAGTTTCTGGTGTCTGGTATTAGTTATCTGGTGTCTGGTATTAGGTATCTGGTGTCTGGTATTAGTTTCTGGTGTCTGGTATTAGGAATCTGGTGTCTGGTATTAGTTATCTGGTGTCTGGTATTAGTTATCTAGTGTCTGGTATTAGATATCTGGTGTCTGGTATTAGTTGTCTGGTGTCTGGTATTAGTTATCTGGTGTCTGGTATTAGTTATCTGGTGTCTGGTATTAGTTTCTGGTGTCTGGTATTACTTATCTGGTGTCTGGTATTAGTTATCTGGTGTCTAGTATTAGTTATCTGGTGTCTGGTATTAGTTTCTTGTGTCTGGTATTAGTTATCTGGTGTCTGGTATTAGTTTCTGGTGTCTGGTATTAGATATCTGGTGTCTGGTATTAGTTATCTGGTGTCTGGTATTAGTTATCTGGTGTCTGGTATTATTTTCTGGTGTCTGGTATTAGTTATCTGGTGTCTGGTATTAGTTTCTGGTGTCTGGTATTAGATATCTGGTGTCTGGTATTAGTTATCTGGTGTCTGGTATTAGTTTCTGGTGTCTGGTATTAGTTATCTGGTGTCTGGTATTAGTTTCTGGTGTCTGGTATTAGATATCTGGTGTCTGGTATTAGTTATCTGGTGTCTGGTATTAGTTATCTGGTTGTCTGGTATTAGTTTCTGGTGTCTGGTATTAGTTATCTGGTGTCTGGTATTATTTATCTGGTGTCTGGTATTAGTTATCTGGTGTCTGGTATTAGTTTCTGGTGTCTGGTATTAGATATCTGGTGTCTGGTATTAGTTATCTGGTGTCTGGTATTAGTTATCTGGTGTCTGGTATTAGTTTCTGGTGTCTGGTATTAGATATCTGGTGTCTGGTATTAGTTATCTGGTGTCTGGTATTAGTTTCTGGTATCTGGTATTAGGAATATGCTGTCTGGTATTAGTTTCTGGTGTCTGGTATTAGTTATCTGGTGTGTGGTATTAGTTATCTGGTGTCTGGTATTAATTTCTGGTGTCTGGTATTAGTTATCTGGTGTCTGGTATTAGTTTTTGGTGTCTGGTATTAGATATCTGGTGTCTGGTATTAGTTATCTGGTGTATGGTATTAGTTATCTGCTGTCTGGTATTAGTTATCTGCTGTCTGGTATTAGATATCTGGTGTCTGGTATTAGTTATCTGGTGTCTGGTATTAGTTTCTGGTGTCTGGTTTTAGTTATCTGGTGTCTGGTATTAGTTTCTGGTGTCTGGTATTAGATATCTGGTGTCTGGTATTAGTTATCTGGTGTCTGGTATTAGTTATCTGGTGTCTGGTATTAGTTTCTGGTGTCTGGTATTAGATATCTGGTGTCTGGTATTAGTTGTCTGGTGTCTGGTATTCGTTATCTGGTGTCTGGTATTAGATATCTGGTGTCTGGTTTTAGTTATCTGGTGTCTGGTATTAGTTATCTGGTGTCTGGTATTAGTTATCTGGTGTCTGGTATTAGTTTCTGGTGTCTGGTATTAGATATCTGGTGTCTGGTATTAGTTATCTGGTGTCTGGTATTAGTTATCTGGTGTCTGGTATTAGTTTCTGGTGTCTGGTATTAGATATCTGGTGTCTGGTATTAGTTATCTGGTGTCTGGTATTAGTTTCTGGTATCTGGTATTAGGAATATGCTGTCTGGTATTAGTTTCTGGTGTCTGGTATTAGTTATCTGGTGTGTGGTATTAGTTATCTGGTGTCTGGTATTAATTTCTGGTGTCTGGTATTAGTTATCTGGTGTCTGGTATTAGTTTTTGGTGTCTGGTATTAGATATCTGGTGTCTGGTATTAGTTATCTGGTGTATGGTATTAGTTATCTGCTGTCTGGTATTAGTTATCTGCTGTCTGGTATTAGATATCTGGTGTCTGGTATTAGTTATCTGGTGTCTTGTATTAGTTTCTGGTGTCTGGTTTTAGTTATCTGGTGTCTGGTATTAGTTTCTGGTGTCTGGTATTAGATATCTGGTGTCTGGTATTAGTTATCTGGTGTCTGGTATTAGTTATCTGGTGTCTGGTATTAGTTTCTGGTGTCTGGTATTAGATATCTGGTGTCTGGTATTAGTTGTCTGGTGTCTGGTATTCGTTATCTGGTGTCTGGTATTAGATATCTGGTGTCTGGTTTTAGTTATCTGGTGTCTGGTATTAGTTATCTGGTGTCTGGTATTAGTTTCTGGTGTCTGGTATTAGATATCTGGTATCTGGTTTTAGTTATCTGGTGTCTGGTATTAGTTATCTGCTGTCTGGTATTAGATATCTGGTGTCTGGTATTAGTTATCTGGTATCTGGTATTAGTTATCTGGTGTCTGGTATTAGTTTCTGGTGTCTGGTATTAGATATCTGGTGTCTAGTATTAGTTATCTGGTGTCTGGTATTAGTTATCTGGTGTCTGGTATTAGGAATCTGGTGTCTAGTATTAGTTATCTGGTGTCTGGTATTAGTTATCTGGTGTCTGGTATTAGTTATCTGGTGTCTGGTATTAGATATCTGGTGTCTGGTATTAGTTATCTGGTGTCTGGTATTAGTTATCTGGTGTCTGGTATTAGTTATCTGCTATCTGGTATTAGATATCTGGTGTCTGGTATTAGTTATCTGGTGTCTGGTATTAGGAATCTGGTGTCTGGTATTAGTTTCTGGTGTTGGGTATTAGATATCTGGTGTCTGGTATTAGTTATCTGGTGTCTGGTATTAGGAATCTGGTGTCTGGTATTAGTTTCTGGTGTCTGGTATTAGAAATCTGGTGTCTGGTATTAATTTCTGGTGTCTGGTATTAGTTATCTGGTGTCTGGTATTAGTTTCTGGTGTCTGGTATTAGTTATCTGGTGTCTGGTATTAGAAATCTGGTGTCTGGTATTAGATATCTGGTGTCTGGTATTAGGAATCTGGTGTCTGGTATTAGTTATCTGGTGTCTGGTATTAGTTATCTGGTGTCTGGTACTAGGTATCTGGTGTCTGGTATTAGGAATCTGGTGTCTAGTATTAGTTATCTGGTGTCTGGTATTAGTTTCTGGTGTCTGGTATTAGTTATCTGGTGTCTGGTATTAGTTATCTGGTTGTCTGGTATTAGTTTCTGGTGTCTGGTATTAGTTATCTGGTGTCTGGTATTAGTTATCTGGTGTCTGGTATTAGTTATCTGGTGTCTGGTATTAGTTTCTGGTGTCTGGTATTAGATATCTGGTGTCTGGTATTAGTTATCTGGTGTCTGGTATTAGTTTCTGGTGTCTGGTATTAGTTATCTGGTGTCTCGTATTAGGTATCTGGTGTCTTGTATTAGTTTCTGGTGTCTGGTATTAGGAATCTGGTGTCTGGTATTAGTTATCTGGTGTCTGGTATTAGTTATCTGGTGTCTGGTATTAGATATCTGGTGTCTGGTATTAGTTATCTGGTGTCTGGTATTAGTTATCTGGTGTCTGGTATTAGTTTCTGGTGTCTGGTATTACTTATCTAGTGTCTGGTATTAGTTATCTGGTTGTCTGGTATTAGTTTCTGGTGTCTGGTATTAGTTATCTGGTGTCTGGTATTAGTTATCTGGTGTCTGGTATTAGTTATCTGGTGTCTGGTATTAGTTTCTGGTGTCTGGTATTAGATATCTGGTGCCTGGTATTAGTTATCTGGTGTCTGGTATTAGTTATCTGGTGTCTGGTATTAGTTTCTGGTGTCTGGTATTAGATATCTGGTGTCTGGTATTAGTTGTCTGGTGTCTGGTATTTGTTATCTGGTGTCTGGTATTAGTTATCTGCTGTCTGGCATTAGATATCTGGTGTCTGGTATTAGTTATCTGGTATCTGGTATTAGTTATCTGGTGTCTGGTATTAGTTTCTCGGGTGTGGTATTAGATATCTGGTGTCTTGTATTAGTTATCTGGTGTCTGGTATTAGTTATCTGGTGTCTGGTATTAGGAATCTGGTGTCTGGTATTAGCTATCTGGTGTCTGGTATTAGTTATCTGGTGTCTGGTATTAGTTATCTGGTGTCTGGTATTAGATATCTGGTGTCTGGTATAAGTTATCTGGTGTCTGGTATTAGTTATCTGGTGTCTGGTATTAGTTATCTGCTATGTGGTATTAGATATCTGGTGTCTGGTATTAGTTATCTGGTGTCTGGTATTAGGAATCTGGTGTCTGGTATTAGTTTCTGGTGTCGGGTATTAGATATCTGGTGTCTGGTATTAGTTATCTGGTGTCTGGTATTAGGAATCTGGTGTCTGGTATTAGTTATCTGGTGTCTGGTATTAGTTATCTGGTGTCTGGTATTAGGTATCTGGTGTCTGGTATTAGGTATCTGGTGTCTGGTATTAGTTTCTGGTGTGTGGTATTAGTTTCTGGTGTCTGGTATTAGGAATCTGGTGTCTGGTATTAGTTTCTGGTGTCTGGTATTTGTTATCTGGTGTCTGGTATTAGTTTCTGGTGTCTGGTATTAGTTATCTGGTGTCTGGTATTAGGAATCTGGTGTCTGGTATTAGATATCTGGTGTCTGGTATTAGGAATCTGGTGTCTGGTATTAGTTATCTGGTGTCTGGTATTAGTTATCTGGTGTCTGGTATTAGGTATCTGGTGTCTGGTATTAGGAATCTGGTGTCTAGTATTAGTTATCTGGTGTCTGGTATTAGTTTCTGGTGTCTGGTATTAGTTATCTGGTGTCTGGTATTAGGTATCTGGTGTCTGGTATTAGTTTCTGGTGTCTGGTATTAGGAATCTGGTGTCTGGTATTAGTTATCTGGTGTCTGGTATTAGTTATCTGGTGTCTGGTATTAGTTTCTGGTGTCTGGTATTACTTATCTGGTGTCTGATATTAGTTATCTGGTTGTCTGGTATTAGTTTCTGGTGTCTGGTATTAGTTATCTGGTGTCTGGTATTAGTTATCTGGTGTCTGGTATTAGTTATCTGGTGTCTGGTATTAGTTTCTGGTGTCTGGTATTAGATATCTGGTGTCTGGTATTAGTTATCTGGTGTCTGGTATTAGTTATCTGGTGTCTGGTATTAGTTTCTGGTGTCTGGTATTAGATATCTGGTGTCTGGTAATAGTTATCTGGTGTCTGGTATTAGTTTCTGGTATCTGGTATTAGGAATCTGCTGTCTGGTATTAGTTTCTGGTGTCTGGTATTAGTTATCTGGTGTGTGGTATTAGTTATCTGGTGTCTGGTATTAATTTCTGGTGTCTGGTATTAGTTATCTGGTGTCTGGTATTAGTTTCTGGTGTCTGGTATTAGATATCTGGTGTCTGGTATTAGTTATCTGGTGTCTGGTATTAGTTATCTGCTGTCTGGTATTAGTTATCTGCTGTCTGGTATTAGATATCTGGTGTCTGGTATTAGTTATCTGGTGTCTGGTATTAGTTTCTGGTGTCTGGTATTAGTTATCTGGTGTCTGGTATTAGTTATCTGGTGTCTGGTATTAGTTTCTGGTGTCTGGTATTAGATATCTGGTGTCTGGTATTAGTTATCTGGTGTCTGGTATTAGTTATCTGGTGTCTGGTATTAGTTTCAAGTGTCTGGTATTAGATATCTGGTGTCTGGTATTAGTTGTCTGGTGTCTGGTATTCGTTATCTGGTGTCTGGTATTAGTTATCTGCTGTCTGGTATTAGATATCTGGTGTCTGGTATTAGTTATCTGGTATCTGGTATTCGTTATCTGGTGTTGGGTATTAGATATCTGGTGTCTGGTATTAGTTATCTGGTGTCTGGTATTCGTTATCTGGTGTCTGGTATTAGTTATCTGCTGTCTGGTATTAGATATCTGGTGTCTGGTATTAGTTATCTGGTATCTGGTATTAGTTATCTGGTGTCTGGTATTAGTTTCTGGTGTCTTGTATTAGATATCTGGTGTCTGGTATTAGTTATCTGGTGTCTGGTATTAGTTATCTGGTGTCTGGTATTAGGAATCTGGTGTCTGGTATTAGTTTCTGGTGTCTGGTATTAGTTATCTGGTGTCTGGTATTAGTTTCTGGTGTCTGGTATTAGTTATCTGGTGTCTGGCATTAGGAATCTGGTGTCTGGTATTAGATATCTGGTGTCTGGTATTAGGAATCTGGTGTCTGGTATTAGTTATCTGGTGTCTGGTATTAGTTATCTGGTGTCTGGTATTAGGTATCTGGTGTCTGGTATTAGGAATCTGGTGTCTAGTATTAGTTATCTGGTGTCTGGTATTAGTTTCTGGTGTCTGGTATTAGTTATCTGGTGTCTGGTATTAGGTATCTGGTGTCTGGTATTAGTTTCTGGTGTCTGGTATTAGGAATCTGGTGTCTGGTATTAGTTATCTGGTGTCTGGTATTAGTTATCTGGTGTCTGGTATTAGATATCTGGTGTCTGGTATTAGTTATCTGGTGTCTGGTATTAGTTATCTGGTGTCTGGTATTAGTTATCTGGTGTCTGGTATTAGTTTCTGGTGTCTGGTATTACTTATCTGGTGTCTGGTATTAGTTATCTGGTGTCTAGTATTAGTTATCTGGTGTCTGGTATTAGTTTCTGGTGTCTGGTATTAGTTATCTGGTGTCTGGTATTAGTTTCTGGTGTCTGGTATTAGATATCTGGTGTCTGGTATTAGTTATCTGGTGTCTGGTATTAGTTATCTGGTGTCTGGTATTATTTTCTGGTGTCTGGTATTAGTTATCTGGTGTCTGGTATTAGTTTCTGGTGTCTGGTATTAGATATCTGGTATCTGGTATTAGTTATCTGGTGTCTGGTATTAGTTTCTGGTGTCTGGTATTAGTTATCTGGTGTCTGGTATTAGTTTCTGGTGTCTGGTATTAGATATCTGGTGTCTGGTATTAGTTATCTGGTGTCTGGTATTAGTTATCTGGTTGTCTGGTATTAGTTTCTGGTGTCTGGTATTAGTTATCTGGTGTCTGGTATTAGTTATCTGGTGTCTGGTATTAGTTTCTGGTGTCTGGTATTAGATATCTGGTGTCTGGTATTAGTTATCTGGTGTCTGGTATTAGTTATCTGGTGTCTGGTATTAGTTTCTGGTGTCTGGTATTAGATATCTGGTGTCTGGTATTAGTTATCTGGTGTCTGGTATTAGTTTCTGGTATCTGGTATTAGGAATCTGCTGTCTGGTATTAGTTTCTGGTGTCTGGTATTAGTTATCTGGTGTGTGGTATTAGTTATCTGGTGTCTGGTATTAATTTCTGGTGTATGGTATTAGTTATCTGGTGTCTGGTATTAGTTTTTGGTGTCTGGTATTAGATATCTGGTGTCTGGTATTAGTTATCTGGTGTCTGGTATTAGTTATCTGCTGTCTGGTATTAGTTATCTGCTGTCTGGTATTAGATATCTGGTGTCTGGTATTAGTTATCTGGTGTCTGGTATTAGTTTCTGGTGTCTGGTTTTAGTTATCTGGTGTCTGGTATTAGTTTCTGGTGTCTGGTATTAGATATCTGGTGTCTGGTATTAGTTATCTGGTGTCTGGTATTAGTTATGTGGTGTCTGGTATTAGTTTCTGGTGTCTGGTATTAGATATCTGGTGTCTGGTATTAGTTGTCTGGTGTCTGGTATTCGTTATCTGGTGTCTGGTATTAGTTATCTGCTGTCTGGTATTAGATATTTGGTGTCTGGTATTAGTTATCTGGTATCTGGTATTAGTTATCTGGTGTCTGGTATTAGTTTCTGGTGTCTGGTATTAGATATCTGGTGTCTGGTATTAGTTATCTGGTGTCTGGTATTAGTTATCTGGTGTCTGGTATTAGGAATCTGGTGTCTGGTATTAGTTATCTGGTGTCTGGTATTAGTTATCTGGTAACTGGTATTAGTTATCTGGTGTCTGGTATTAGATATCTGGTGTCTGGTATTAGTTATCTGGTGTCTGGTATTAGTTATCTGGTGTCTGGTATTAGTTATCTGCTATCTGGTATTAGACATCTGGTGTCTGGTATTAGTTATCTGGTGTCTGGTATTAGGAATCTGGTGTCTGGTATTAGTTTCTGGTGTTGGGTATTAGATATCTGGTGTCTGGTATTAGTTATCTGGTGTCTGGTATTAGGAATCTGGTGTCTGGTATTAGTTTCTGGTGTCTGGTATTAGGAATCTGGTGTCTGGTATTAGTTTCTGGTGTCTGGTATTAGTTATCTGGTGTCTGGTATTAGTTTCTGGTGTCTGGTATTAGTTATCTGGTGTCTGGTATTAGGAATCTGGTGTCTGGTATTAGATATCTGGTGTCTGGTATTAGGAATCTGGTGTCTGGTATTAGTTATCTGGTGTCTGGTATTAGTTATCTGGTGTCTGGTACTAGGTATCTGGTGTCTGGTATTAGGAATCTGGTGTCTAGTATTAGTTATCTGGTGTCTGGTATTAGTTTCTGGTGTCTGGTATTAGTTATCTGGTGTCTGGTATTAGTTATCTGGTTGTCTGGTATTAGTTTCTGGTGTCTGGTATTAGTTATCTGGTGTCTGGTATTAGTTATCTGGTGTCTGGTATTAGTTATCTGGTGTCTGGTATTAGTTTCTGGTGTCTGGTATTAGATATCTGGTGTCTGGTATTAGTTATCTGGTGTCTGGTATTAGTTTCTGGTGTCTGGTATTAGTTATCTGGTGTCTCGTATTAGGTATCTGGTGTCTTGTATTAGTTTCTGGTGTCTGGTATTAGGAATCTGGTGTCTGGTATTAGTTATCTGGTGTCTGGTATTAGTTATCTGGTGTCTGGTATTAGATATCTGGTGTCTGGTATTAGTTATCTGGTGTCTGGTATTAGTTATCTGGTGTCTGGTATTAGTTTCTGGTGTCTGGTATTACTTATCTGGTGTCTGGTATTAGTTATCTGGTTGTCTGGTATTAGTTTCTGGTGTCTGGTATTAGTTATCTGGTGTCTGGTATTAGTTATCTGGTGTCTGGTATTAGTTATCTGGTGTCTGGTATTAGTTTCTGGTATCTGGTATTAGATATCTGGTGTCTGGTATTAGTTATCTGGTGTCTGGTATTAGTTATCTGGTGTCTGGTATTAGTTTCTGGTGTCTGGTATTAGATATCTGGTGTCTGGTATTAGTTGTCTGGTGTCTGGTATTTGTTATCTGGTGTCTGGTATTAGTTATCTGCTGTCTGGCATTAGATATCTGGTGTCTGGTATTAGTTATCTGGTATCTGGTATTAGTTATCTGGTGTCTGGTATTAGTTTCTCGGGTGTGGTATTAGATATCTGGTGTCTGGTATTAGTTATCTGGTGTCTGGTATTAGTTATCTGGTGTCTGGTATTAGGAATCTGGTGTCTGGTATTAGCTATCTGGTGTCTGGTATTAGTTATCTGGTGTCTGGTATTAGTTATCTGGTGTCTGGTATTAGATATCTGGTGTCTGGTATAAGTTATCTGGTGTCTGGTATTAGTTATCTGGTGTCTGGTATTAGTTATCTGCTATCTGGTATTAGATATCTGGTGTCTGGTATTAGTTATCTGGTGTCTGGTATTAGGAATCTGGTGTCTGGTATTAGTTTCTGGTGTCGGGTATTAGATATCTGGTGTCTGGTATTAGTTATCTGGTGTCTGGTATTAGGAATCTGGTGTCTGGTATTAGTTATCTGGTGTCTAGTATTAGTTATCTGGTGTCTGGTATTAGTTATCTGGTGTCTGGTATTAGGTATCTGGTGTGTGGTATTAGGTATCTGGTGTCTGGTATTAGTTTCTGGTGTGTGGTATTAGCTTCTGGTGTCTAGTATTAGGAATCTGGTGTCTGGTATTAGTTTCTGGTGTCTGGTATTTGTTATCTGGTGTCTGGTATTAGTTTCTGGTGTCTGGTATTAGTTATCTGGTGTCTGGTATTAGGAATCTGGTGTCTGGTATTAGATATCTGGTGTCTGGTATTAGGAATCTGGTGTCTGGTATTAGTTATCTGGTGTCTGGTATTAGTTATCTGGTGTCTGGTATTAGGTATCTGGTGTCTGGTATTAGGAATCTGGTGTCTAGTATTAGTTATCTGGTGTCTGGTATTAGTTTCTGGTGTCTGGTATTAGTTATCTGGTGTCTGGTATTAGGTATCTGGTGTCTGGTATTAGTTTCTGGTGTCTGGTATTAGGAATCTGGTGTCTGGTATTAGTTATCTGGTGTCTGGTATTAGTTATCTGGTGTCTGGTATTAGATATCTGTTGTCTGGTATTAGTTATCTGGTGTCTGGTATTAGTTATCTGGTGTCTGGTATTAGTTATCTGGTGTCTGGTATTAGTTTCTGGTGTCTGGTATTACTTATCTGGTGTCTGGTATTAGTTATCTGGTTGTCTGGTATTAGTTTCTGGTGTCTGGTATTAGGTATCTGGTGTCTGGTATTAGTTATTTGGTGTCTGGTATTAGTTATCTGGTGTCTGGTATTAGTTTCTGGTGTCTGGTATTAGATATCTGGTGTCTGGTATTAGATATCTGGTGTCTGGTATTAGTTGTCTGGTGTCTGGTATTCGTTATCTGGTGTCTGGTATTAGTTATCTGCTGTCTGGTATTAGATATCTGGTGTCTGGTATTAGTTATCTGGTATCTGGTATTATAAATATTGTATAACCACCAAGTTATAAGTATTGTATAACAACAATGAGGTGTCCCACAGAGGAACCAACGGAAGGATCACTTATAATATAATGTGCATGCCTTACCGCAATATAATCATTTAAGCATAAAATTATAGTTGTACTTGTACAAAACCATTATGCGTTTTATATAAGTTAAACATTGTTCTTTTATAGAACTAAGACATTCGCAACATAAATTTTATGCATTATAAAAGTTATTGAAGGAATTGATATATGCCAATTTTATTTTGGTGTATTTTTGATTTCTTTCAATAAATAAATTTTTGAACCGTTATTTATATAAATAAAAACTTAATATCACTCTAAGCGGTGGATCACTTGGCTCATGGGTCGATGAAGAACGCAGCAAACTGTGCGTCATCGTGTGAACTGCAGGACACATGAACATCGACATTTTGAACGCATATCGCAGTCCATGCTGTAAGGTACTTTAATAATTTTATTGAAGTGCTGCTTGGACTACATATGGTTGAGGGTTGTAAGACTATGCTAAATGAGTTGCTTATTTCACTTTCTTTTGAAATGAAATGAGCACATGTTGTATTAATGGATACACATTACGTTGTGTTCATAATACTAATAGCTAAAGATATAAAAATAATACCTATCATTACATAAAATGAAAACGAATCTTTTATTTAATTGAGAAAGGTCTAGTATAAAAATATTATTTTATTTATATAACTAGGATTGTCTCATAAAAATATGAAATAGAAGTTCGATAAAGCAAATTAAAAAAAAATATATAAATATGTAAATACATTATTAGATTTAATTGAACTATAGTGAATTTGAATCAGAAATAATTTCTTAATCAGGCTTGAGTTCAGTAATTTCAATTCTTATGAATGAAATATTTTTATTAATTAATGTGAGTATCTAAAGAAGAGAAGAAAAATTAAACTAGACACTATTAGCTGGGGGAAATACCGATATTTTTCTGTGCAGCCACGCACTTCATCAGCACCCATGTCTATCTACTGGGGTAGAGATTATTATTAACATCAGCTATTTAACTTAAATTTCTATGAAAGTGGAATATGAGAATTGATTGTGTATACAATTATTGATTTACCTTTGGTAAACACATTTGTAAGTATCACTATTCATTTTCAGTTTTTCCATTTTCTATTTAGGTTAGCACGAAGTTATATCACTCTACCAATGTATGTTTTAACCATTCTTACTTATCTTTTACGATCATCACATTAATTATTTTTACTTATTCGATGCACCATCGGTACATACATATAAGTATTATTGTAGTGGCTTTATGTTACTTTGTTTTTGCTTTCTACAGTTTACTTGCTTTCCAGCATTCTGAAGTAGATCTGGCCAAGTGAACAGTGATCGCCAAGTGAACATATTTTTGTCACGTGCCCATGATGAATTAAATGAGACATTATTAGATTTAATTGAACTATAGTGAATTTGAATCAGAAATAATTTCTTAATCAGGCTTGAGTTCAGTAATTTCAATTCTTATGAATGAAATATTTTTATTAATTAATGTGAGTATCTAAAGAAGAGAAGAAAAATTAAACTAGACACTATTAGCTGGGGGAAATACCGATATTTTTCTGTGCAGCCACGCACTTCATCAGCACCCATGTCTATCTACTGGGGTAGAGATTATTATTAACATCAGCTATTTAACTTAAATTTCTATGAAAGTGGAATATGAGAATTGATTGTGTATACAATTATTGATTTACCTTTGGTAAACACATTTGTAAGTATCACTATTCATTTTCAGTTTTTCCATTTTCTATTTAGGTTAGCACGAAGTTATATCACTCTACCAATGTATGTTTTAACCATTCTTACTTATCTTTTACGATCATCACATTAATTATTTTTACTTATTCGATGCACCATCGGTACATACATATAAGTATTATTGTAGTGGCTTTATGTTACTTTGTTTTTGCTTTCTACAGTTTACTTGCTTTCCAGCATTCTGAAGTAGATCTGGCCAAGTGAACAGTGATCGCCAAGTGAACATATTTTTGTCACGTGCCCATGATGAATTAAATGAGACATTATTAGATTTAATTGAACTATAGTGAATTTGAATCAGAAATAATTTCTTAATCAGGCTTGAGTTCAGTAATTTCAATTCTTATGAATGAAATATTTTTATTAATTAATGTGAGTATCTAAAGAAGAGAAGAAAAATTAAACTAGACACTATTAGCTGGGGGAAATACCGATATTTTTCTGTGCAGCCACGCACTTCATCAGCACCCATGTCTATCTACTGGGGTAGAGATTATTATTAACATCAGCTATTTAACTTAAATTTCTATGAAAGTGGAATATGAGAATTGATTGTGTATACAATTATTGATTTACCTTTGGTAAACACATTTGTAAGTATCACTATTCATTTTCAGTTTTTCCATTTTCTATTTAGGTTAGCACGAAGTTATATCACTCTACCAATGTATGTTTTAACCATTCTTACTTATCTTTTACGATCATCACATTAATTATTTTTACTTATTCGATGCACCATCGGTACATACATATAAGTATTATTGTAGTGGCTTTATGTTACTTTGTTTTTGCTTTCTACAGTTTACTTGCTTTCCAGCATTCTGAAGTAGATCTGGCCAAGTGAACAGTGATCGCCAAGTGAACATATTTTTGTCACGTGCCCATGATGAATTAAATGAGACATTATTAGATTTAATTGAACTATAGTGAATTTGAATCAGAAATAATTTCTTAATCAGGCTTGAGTTCAGTAATTTCAATTCTTATGAATGAAATATTTTTATTAATTAATGTGAGTATCTAAAGAAGAGAAGAAAAATTAAACTAGACACTATTAGCTGGGGGAAATACCGATATTTTTCTGTGCAGCCACGCACTTCATCAGCACCCATGTCTATCTACTGGGGTAGAGATTATTATTAACATCAGCTATTTAACTTAAATTTCTATGAAAGTGGAATATGAGAATTGATTGTGTATACAATTATTGATTTACCTTTGGTAAACACATTTGTAAGTATCACTATTCATTTTCAGTTTTTCCATTTTCTATTTAGGTTAGCACGAAGTTATATCACTCTACCAATGTATGTTTTAACCATTCTTACTTATCTTTTACGATCATCACATTAATTATTTTTACTTATTCGATGCACCATCGGTACATACATATAAGTATTATTGTAGTGGCTTTATGTTACTTTGTTTTTGCTTTCTACAGTTTACTTGCTTTCCAGCATTCTGAAGTAGATCTGGCCAAGTGAACAGTGATCGCCAAGTGAACATATTTTTGTCACGTGCCCATGATGAATTAAATGAGCCATTATTAGATTTAATTGAACTATAGTGAATTTGAATCAGAAATAATTTCTTAATCAGGCTTGAGTTCAGTAATTTCAATTCTTATGAATGAAATATTTTTATTAATTAATGTGAGTATCTAAAGAAGAGAAGAAAAATTAAACTAGACACTATTAGCTGGGGGAAATACCGATATTTTTCTGTGCAGCCACGCACTTCATCAGCCCCCATGTCTATCTACTGGGGTAGAGATTATTATTAACATCAGCTATTTAACTTAAATTTCTATGAAAGTGGAATATGAGAATTGATTGTGTATACAATTATTGATTTACCTTTGGTAAACACATTTGTAAGTATCACTATTCATTTTCAGTTTTTCCATTTTCTATTTAGGTTAGCACGAAGTTATATCACTCTACCAATGTATGTTTAAACCATTCTTACTTATCTTTTACGATCATCACATTAATTATTTTTACTTATTCGATGCACCATCGGTACATACATATAAGTATTATTGTAGTGGCTTTATGTTACTTTGTTTTTGCTTTCTACAGTTTACTTGCTTTCCAGCATTCTGAAGTAGATCTGGCCAAGTGAACAGTGATCGCCAAGTGAACATATTTTTGTCACGTGCCCATGATGAATTAAATGAGACATTATTAGATTTAATTGAACTATAGTGAATTTGAATCAGAAATAATTTCTTAATCAGGCTTGAGTTCAGTAATTTCAATTCTTATGAATGAAATATTTTTATTAATTAATGTGAGTATCTAAAGAAGAGAAGAAAAATTAAACTAGACACTATTAGCTGGGGGAAATACCGATATTTTTCTGTGCAGCCACGCACTTCATCAGCACCCATGTCTATCTACTGGGGTAGAGATTATTATTAACATCAGCTATTTAACTTAAATTTCTATGAAAGTGGAATATGAGAATTGATTGTGTATACAATTATTGATTTACCTTTGGTAAACACATTTGTAAGTATCACTATTCATTTTCAGTTTTTCCATTTTCTATTTAGGTTAGCACGAAGTTATATCACTCTACCAATGTATGTTTTAACCATTCTTACTTATCTTTTACGATCATCACATTAATTATTTTTACTTATTCGATGCACCATCGGTACATACATATAAGTATTATTGTAGTGGCTTTATGTTACTTTGTTTTTGCTTTCTACAGTTTACTTGCTTACTGTAGAAAGCAAAAACAAAGTAACATAAAGCCACTACAATAATACTTATATGTATGTACCGATGGTGCCTCGAATAAGTAAAAATAATTTATGTGATGATCGTAAAAGATAAGTAAGAATGGTTAAAACATACATTGGTAGAGTGATATAACTTCGTGCTAACCTAAATAGAAAATGGAAAAACTGAAAATGAATAGTGATACTTACAAATGTGTTTACCAAAGGTAAATCAATAATTGTATACACAATAAATTCTCATATTCCACTTTCATAGAAATTGAAGTTAAATAGCTGATGTTAATAATAATCTCTACCCCAGTAGATAGACATGGGTGCTGATGAAGTGCGTGGCTGCACAGAAAAATATCGGTATTTCCCCCAGCTAATAGTGTCTAGTTTAATTTTTCTTGTCTTCTTTAGATACTCACATTAATTAATAAAAATATTTCATTCATAAGAATTGAAATTACTGAACTCAAGCCTGATTAAGAAATTATTTCTGATTCAAATTCACTATAGTTCAATTAAATCTAATAATGTCTCATTTAATTCATCATGGGCACGTGACAAAAATATGTTCACTTGGCGATCACTGTTCACTTGGCCAGATCTACTTCAGAATGCTGGAAAGCAAGTAAACTGTAGAAAGCAAAAACAAAGTAACATAAAGCCACTACAATAATACTTATATGTATGTACCGATGGTGCATCGAATAAGTAAAAATAATTAATGTGATGATCGTAAAAGATAAGTAAGAATGGTTAAAACATACATTGGTAGAGTGATATAACTTCGTGCTAACCTAAATAGAAAATGGAAAAACTGAAAATGAATAGTGATACTTACAAATGTGTTTACCAAAGGTAAATCAATAATTGTATACACAATCAATTCTCATATTCCACTTTCATAGAAATTTAAGTTAAATAGCTGATGTTAATAATAATCTCTACCCCAGTAGATAGACATGGGTGCTGATGAAGTGCGTGGCTGCACAGAAAAATATCGGTATTTCCCCCAGCTAATAGTGTCTAGTTTAATTTTTCTTCTCTTCTTTAGATACTCACATTAATTAATAAAAATATTTCATTCATAAGAATTGAAATTACTGAACTCAAGCCTGATTAAGAAATTATTTCTGATTCAAATTCACTATAGTTCAATTAAATCTAATAATGTCTCATTTAATTCATCATGGGCACGTGACAAAAATATGTTCACTTGGCGATCACTGTTCACTTGGCCAGATCTACTTCAGAATGCTGGAAAGCAAGTAAACTGTAGAAAGCAAAAACAAAGTAACATAAAGCCACTACAATAATACTTATATGTATGTACCGATGGTGCATCGAATAAGTAAAAATAATTAATGTGATGATCGTAAAAGATAAGTAAGAATGGTTAAAACATACATTGGTAGAGTGATATAACTTCGTGCTAACCTAAATAGAAAATGGAAAAACTGAAAATGAATAGTGATACTTACAAATGTGTTTACCAAAGGTAAATCAATAATTGTATACACAATCAATTCTCATATTCCACTTTCATAGAAATTTAAGTTAAATAGCTGATGTTAATAATAATCTCTACCCCAGTAGATAGACATGGGTGCTGATGAAGTGCGTGGCTGCACAGAAAAATATCGGTATTTCCCCCAGCTAATAGTGTCTAGTTTAATTTTTCTTCTCTTCTTTAGATACTCACATTAATTAATAAAAATATTTCATTCATAAGAATTGAAATTACTGAACTCAAGCCTGATTAAGAAATTATTTCTGATTCAAATTCACTATAGTTCAATTAAATCTAATAATGTCTCATTTAATTCATCATGGGCACGTGACAAAAATATGTTCACTTGGCGATCACTGTTCACTTGGCCAGATCTACTTCAGAATGCTGGAAAGCAAGTAAACTGTAGAAAGCAAAAACAAAGTAACATAAAGCCACTACAATAATACTTATATGTATGTACCGATGGTGCATCGAATAAGTAAAAATAATTAATGTGATGATCGTAAAAGATAAGTAAGAATGGTTAAAACATACATTGGTAGAGTGATATAACTTCGTGCTAACCTAAATAGAAAATGGAAAAACTGAAAATGAATAGTGATACTTACAAATGTGTTTACCAAAGGTAAATCAATAATTGTATACACAATCAATTCTCATATTCCACTTTCATAGAAATTTAAGTTAAATAGCTGATGTTAATAATAATCTCTACCCCAGTAGATAGACATGGGTGCTGATGAAGTGCGTGGCTGCACAGAAAAATATCGGTATTTCCCCCAGCTAATAGTGTCTAGTTTAATTTTTCTTCTCTTCTTTAGATACTCACATTAATTAATAAAAATATTTCATTCATAAGAATTGAAATTACTGAACTCAAGCCTGATTAAGAAATTATTTCTGATTCAAATTCACTATAGTTCAATTAAATCTAATAATGTCTCATTTAATTCATCATGGGCACGTGACAAAAATATGTTCACTTGGCGATCACTGTTCACTTGGCCAGATCTACTTCAGAATGCTGGAAAGCAAGTAAACTGTAGAAAGCAAAAACAAAGTAACATAAAGCCACTACAATAATACTTATATGTATGTACCGATGGTGCATCGAATAAGTAAAAATAATTAATGTGATGATCGTAAAAGATAAGTAAGAATGGTTAAAACATACATTGGTAGAGTGATATAACTTCGTGCTAACCTAAATAGAAAATGGAAAAACTGAAAATGAATAGTGATACTTACAAATGTGTTTACCAAAGGTAAATCAATAATTGTATACACAATCAATTCTCATATTCCACTTTCATAGAAATTTAAGTTAAATAGCTGATGTTAATAATAATCTCTACCCCAGTAGATAGACATGGGTGCTGATGAAGTGCGTGGCTGCACAGAAAAATATCGGTATTTCCCCCAGCTAATAGTGTCTAGTTTAATTTTTCTTCTCTTCTTTAGATACTCACATTAATTAATAAAAATATTTCATTCATAAGAATTGAAATTACTGAACTCAAGCCTGATTAAGAAATTATTTCTGATTCAAATTCACTATAGTTCAATTAAATCTAATAATGTCTCATTTAATTCATCATGGGCACGTGACAAAAATATGTTCACTTGGCGATCACTGTTCACTTGGCCAGATCTACTTCAGAATGCTGGAAAGCAAGTAAACTGTAGAAAGCAAAAACAAAGTAACATAAAGCCACTACAATAATACTTATATGTATGTACCGATGGTGCATCGAATAAGTAAAAATAATTAATGTGATGATCGTAAAAGATAAGTAAGAATGGTTAAAACATACATTGGTAGAGTGATATAACTTCGTGCTAACCTAAATAGAAAATGGAAAAACTGAAAATGAATAGTGATACTTACAAATGTGTTTACCAAAGGTAAATCAATAATTGTATACACAATCAATTCTCATATTCCACTTTCATAGAAATTTAAGTTAAATAGCTGATGTTAATAATAATCTCTACCCCAGTAGATAGACATGGGTGCTGATGAAGTGCGTGGCTGCACAGAAAAATATCGGTATTTCCCCCAGCTAATAGTGTCTAGTTTAATTTTTCTTCTCTTCTTTAGATACTCACATTAATTAA
Source organism: Tachina lurida (assembly GCA_944452675.1). Taxonomy (NCBI): domain Eukaryota; kingdom Metazoa; phylum Arthropoda; class Insecta; order Diptera; family Tachinidae; genus Tachina; species Tachina lurida. Next base: position 328,488 of record CALYBX010000005.1, read on the forward strand.
TAAAAATATTTCATTCATAAGAATTGAAATTACTGAACTCAAGCCTGATTAAGAAATTATTTCTGATTCAAATTCACTATAGTTCAATTAAATCTAATAATGTCTCATTTAATTCATCATGGGCACGTGACAAAAATATGTTCACTTGGCGATCACTGTTCACTTGGCCAGATCTACTTCAGAATGCTGGAAAGCAAGTAAACTGTAGAAAGCAAAAACAAAGTAACATAAAGCCACTACAATAATACTTATATGTATGTACCGATGGTGCATCGAATAAGTAAAAATAATTAATGTGATGATCGTAAAAGATAAGTAAGAATGGTTAAAACATACATTGGTAGAGTGATATAACTTCGTGCTAACCTAAATAGAAAATGGAAAAACTGAAAATGAATAGTGATACTTACAAATGTGTTTACCAAAGGTAAATCAATAATTGTATACACAATCAATTCTCATATTCCACTTTCATAGAAATTTAAGTTAAATAGCTGATGTTAATAATAATCTCTACCCCAGTAGATAGACATGGGTGCTGATGAAGTGCGTGGCTGCACAGAAAAATATCGGTATTTCCCCCAGCTAATAGTGTCTAGTTTAATTTTTCTTCTCTTCTTTAGATACTCACATTAATTAATAAAAATATTTCATTCATAAGAATTGAAATTACTGAACTCAAGCCTGATTAAGAAATTATTTCTGATTCAAATTCACTATAGTTCAATTAAATCTAATAATGTCTCATTTAATTCATCATGGGCACGTGACAAAAATATGTTCACTTGGCGATCACTGTTCACTTGGCCAGATCTACTTCAGAATGCTGGAAAGCAAGTAAACTGTAGAAAGCAAAAACAAAGTAACATAAAGCCACTACAATAATACTTATATGTATGTACCGATGGTGCATCGAATAAGTAAAAATAATTAATGTGATGATCGTAAAAGATAAGTAAGAATGGTTAAAACATACATTGGTAGAGTGATATAACTTCGTGCTAACCTAAATAGAAAATGGAAAAACTGAAAATGAATAGTGATACTTACAAATGTGTTTACCAAAGGTAAATCAATAATTGTATACACAATCAATTCTCATATTCCACTTTCATAGAAATTTAAGTTAAATAGCTGATGTTAATAATAATCTCTACCCCAGTAGATAGACATGGGTGCTGATGAAGTGCGTGGCTGCACAGAAAAATATCGGTATTTCCCCCAGCTAATAGTGTCTAGTTTAATTTTTCTTCTCTTCTTTAGATACTCACATTAATTAATAAAAATATTTCATTCATAAGAATTGAAATTACTGAACTCAAGCCTGATTAAGAAATTATTTCTGATTCAAATTCACTATAGTTCAATTAAATCTAATAATGTCTCATTTAATTCATCATGGGCACGTGACAAAAATATGTTCACTTGGCGATCACTGTTCACTTGGCCAGATCTACTTCAGAATGCTGGAAAGCAAGTAAACTGTAGAAAGCAAAAACAAAGTAACATAAAGCCACTACAATAATACTTATATGTATGTACCGATGGTGCATCGAATAAGTAAAAATAATTAATGTGATGATCGTAAAAGATAAGTAAGAATGGTTAAAACATACATTGGTAGAGTGATATAACTTCGTGCTAACCTAAATAGAAAATGGAAAAACTGAAAATGAATAGTGATACTTACAAATGTGTTTACCAAAGGTAAATCAATAATTGTATACACAATCAATTCTCATATTCCACTTTCATAGAAATTTAAGTTAAATAGCTGATGTTAATAATAATCTCTACCCCAGTAGATAGACATGGGTGCTGATGAAGTGCGTGGCTGCACAGAAAAATATCGGTATTTCCCCCAGCTAATAGTGTCTAGTTTAATTTTTCTTCTCTTCTTTAGATACTCACATTAATTAATAAAAATATTTCATTCATAAGAATTGAAATTACTGAACTCAAGCCTGATTAAGAAATTATTTCTGATTCAAATATGTAAATACATATTTTTTTTTTTTAATAAAAATAATTAAAAAATTTTATGTCTAAAAATGAAGCGTATTATTTAATAAAAATTAAAGTCACAATATATATTTATACAACCTCAACTCATATGGGATTACCCCCTGAATTTAAGCATATTAATGAGGGGTGGAAAAGAAACTAACAAGGATTTTCTTAGTAGCGGCGAGCGAAAAGAAAATAGTTCAGCACTAAGTCACTTTGTCTTTATGGCAAATGTGAGATGCAGTGTATGGAATGTCAAATTTCTAGTATGAGAAATTAACGATTTAAGTCCTTCTTAAATGAGGCCATTTACCCATAGAGGGTGCCAGGCCCGTATAACGTTAATGATTACTAGATGGCATTTCCAAAGAGTCGTGTTGCTTGATAGTGCAGCACTAAGTGGGTGGTAAACTCCATCTAAAACTAAATATAACCATGAGACCGATAGTAAACAAGTACCGTGAGGGAAAGTTGAAAAGAACTCTGAATAGAGAGTTAAATAGTACGTGAAACTGCTTAGAGGTTAAGCCCGATGAACCTGAATATCCGTTATAGAAAATTCATCATTATGATTTTAATATGTATAATATTATAATAATGGTGTGCATTTTTTCTATAAAAGGACATTGTAATCTATTAACATAAAAGTATTTATCATAAGATCATTAGCAAGAGTTTATTCAAATTATATTGCTTGCAATTTAACATAGAATAAATGCTTTTGATTTGATAAAGTGTTGATAGATTTATTATATATAGTGCTTAAATATTTAATATTGTATAATATCATATTGATTATTAATTTTTATGATTATTATATGCACTTATATGATTAACAATGCGAAAGATTCAGGATACCTTCGGGACCCGTCTTGAAACACGGACCAAGGAGTCTAACATATTTGCAAGTTATTGGGAATGAAAACCTAATAGCGAAATTAACATAACTTAAAAATAATGGGATTAGTTTTTAACCTATTTTATAGGTTATTAATTCAATCCCGGGGCGTTCTATACAGTTATGTATAATGATATTTATATTATTTATACCTCAAACTAGAGCGTACCTTGAGCATATATGCTGTGACCCGAAAGATGGTGAACTATACTTGATCAGGTTGAAGTCAGGGGAAACCCTGATGGAAGACCGAAACAGTTCTGACGTGCAAATCGATTGTCAGAATTGAGTATAGGGGCGAAAGACCAATCGAACCATCTAGTAGCTGGTTCCCTCCGAAGTTTCCCTCAGGATAGCTGGTGCATTTAAAATTTATGTAAAATAATCTTATCTGGTAAAGCGAATGATTAGAGGCCTTAGGGTCGAAACGATCTTAACCTATTCTCAAACTTTAAATGGGTAAGAACCTCACCTTTCTTGGTATGAAGGTAGTGGTTGTGATATAATGTGCCCAGTGGGCCACTTTTGGTAAGCAGAACTGGCGCTGTGGGATGAACCAAACGTAATGTTACGGTGCCCAAATTAACAACTCATGCAGATACCATGAAAGGCGTTGGTTGCTTAAAACAGCAGGACGGTGGACATGGAAGTCGTAATCCGCTAAGGAGTGTGTAACAACTCACCTGCCGAAGCAACTAGCCCTTAAAATGGATGGCGCTTAAGTTGTATACCTATACATTACCGCTAAAGTATATGGTTTATGTTCAATTTCGGTTGGATTATAAGCTTTGAAACTTTAGTGAGTAGGAGGGTACAGTGGTGAGCATAGAAATGTTTGGCGTAAGCCTGCATGGAGCTGCCATTGGTACAGATCTTGGTGGTAGTAGCAAATAATCGAATGAGACCTTGGAGGACTGAAGTGGAGAAGGGTTTCGTGTGAACAGTGGTTGATCACGAGTTAGTCGGTCCTAAGTTCAAGGCGAAAGCCGAAAATTTTCAAGTTATAATGAAAAGTAAAAAAAAAAAACAAAGTTTTTTTTGATTAAAAAATATTATTAAACACTTGAATAATTTTGAACGAAAGGGAATACGGTTCCAATTCCGTAACCTGTTGAGTATCCGTTTGTTATTAAATATGGGCCTTGTGCTCATCCTGGCAACAGGAACGACCATAAAGAAGCCGTCGAGAGGTATCGGAAGAGTTTTCTTTTCTGTTTTATAGTCGTACTACCATGGAAGTCTTTCGAAGAGAGATATGGTAGATGGACTAGAAGAGCATGACATTTACTGTTGTGTCGATATTTTCTCCTCGTACCTTGAAAATTTATGGTGGGGTCACGCAAACTTCTCAACAGGCCGTACCAATATCCGCAGCTGGTCTCCAAGGTGAAGAGTCTCTAGTCGATAGAATAATGTAGGTAAGGGAAGTCGGCAAATTAGATCCGTAACTTCGGGATAAGGATTGGCTCTGAAGATTGAGATAGTCGGGCTTGATTGGGAAGCAATAACATGGTTTATATACTCGTTCTGGGTAAATAGAGATTTTTATATCTTGTTCCCCGGATAGTAGTTACGTAGCCAATTGTGGAACTTTCTTGCTAAAATTTTTAGGGGATTTATCGCAAGATAATATTCCTTTTAAATTATAACGACTATCAATTAACAATCAATTCAGAACTGGCACGGACTTGGGGAATCCGACTGTCTAATTAAAACAAAGCATTGTGATGGCCCTAACGGGTGTTGACACAATGTGATTTCTGCCCAGTGCTCTGAATGTCAAAGTGAAGAAATTCAAGTAAGCGCGGGTAAACGGCGGGAGTAACTATGACTCTCTTAATGTTTATGTTTATGAAGAACCGCCATTACAAACATCTGATGGCCTAAGAAAGCCAGACATTGTTGGAATAAAAGAAAATGAACTTTTAATAATTGACGCACAAGTAGTATCTGATTCAAATAATTTAGAAATAGCCCACAATAGAAAAAAGTCCTACTACAATACAAGTGCAGTAAAAGAAGCAATTCAAAATAAATTCCAACAAAATGTGAAGAACGTGGGTACTATCACAGTGTCATGGCGCGGAGTTATTTGCAAATCATCAATGAACGATTTAATAAATTGGAAGATCTTAAATAAACATGATGCTGCATTGATCTCAACCAGAGCCGCAATTGGAAGCATCCGTGCATTTCGGATGTTCAATAATACCACCAGTAGAACAAGAAATGGCATTGGTTGAGGTCTGGAACATCATTCCAAAAAATCTGTATGTTTCTGCTTCACAGGAAAAGCGTACTCCTTATGACGGACTAACACTCCCGAACTTATTTGATGCGCTATATAATGTGTTGCCTTCTAAACCTATCTTATGTGCTGTCTGCATTCTCAGGCATAATATTTTGACAAAAAAAAAAAAAAAAAAAATAAAAAAAATAGCCAAATGCCTCGTCATCTAATTAGTGACGCGCATGAATGGATTAACGAGATTCCTTCTGTCCCTATCTACTCCCCCCAGGGGAGTCAAAAGACTACGGGTGTGGCAAGCCCGGGGCCCCAGCTACGGGTTATGAAGTTTTTTCTGCTGGCGGACCTTTGGCTCATTACCCATAAAACTTATGTGTTACTACCCGATCTCTGAAATAACAGAGCAAAGGATGTGCACATATTTATAAAAGGAAAACAAATGTTGATGTCAGCTAGGTGCATGATCACCTAGAACTGCCCCTGAGTTCAAAAGATAGTAGTAGTGAAGCCTTTATGGTGGAACTGCGAGGTCTGACCAGAGGCTACTTCTGGTGCCACGGGTGCCGGTTGCCCGACAGTCTTGTACTGTGCCGGCAATGGTAGAGGGATTCTCTTGGGGACCTCGCTATTGGTGTAACACAACACCTTAGCGTGGAAGCCTGAGAATCATCGTGGTGGCTGTGGTTGCTACCAAAAGATACGCTGGGAGAATAGTCTTGGCTTCCCAGTGTTAAATCAATGCTAGTGATTGGTATGACGCGGTCAGCCAGACACTATTCTAGGTGCTGTTGCTATTCAACAGAAAGTTGCGATGTCCTGAACATACAACTGATACGAGTTTAGATAGCTCAATTACCTCAGCAAGGTAATTAAATATAGTACAGGGATAACTATATATAAGAATTGCAACCTTGGAACCCCCAGGCATACCTATGCGTGGAAGCATAGGTCTGGATTGGAAGGGAACCGGGGGCGCTGGTCTGGAGTCCCAAAACCAGACTCGGTGCTTGGCACCCGTGAGGTTAGGCCATAATGGCAGGTACTCACGGAAATCTATTGCACATCTGTCCCTATCTACTATCTAGCGAAACCACAGCCAAGGGAACGGGCTTGGAATAATTAGCGGGGAAAGAAGACCCTGTTGAGCTTGACTCTAATCTGGCAGTGTAAGGAGACATAAGAGGTGTAGAATAAGTGGGAGATACTGGTCCTCCGGGGCCTTTGTCAACAGTGAAATACCACTACTCTTATTGTTTCCTTACTTACTTGATTAAGTGGAACATGTATCATTTCTTAGCCATTATACGGATATATTTATATATCTTATGGTATTGGGTTATGATGCAAGCTTCTTGATCAAAGTACTAAGAGTTTGTTATATAATTGTAAACAAAAATTGATGAAATAATTGCATTTCGGTGCTTTTATTAATATTTAAAATTTGGTATAACTCCCATACTCAGGTATGATCCAATTCAAGGACATTGCCAGGTAGGGAGTTTGACTGAGGCGGTACATCTCTCAAATAATAACGGAGGTGTCCCAAGGCCAGCTCAGTGCGGACAGAAACCACACATAGAGCAAAAGGGCAAATGCTGACTTGATCCCGGTGTTCAGTACACACAGGGACAGCAAAAGCTCGGCCTATCGATCCTTTTGGTTTAATGAGTTTTTAACAAGAGGTGTCAGAAAAGTTACCACTGGGATAACTGGCTTGTGGCGGCCAAGCGTTCATAGCGACGTCGCTTTTTGATCCTTCGATGTCGGCTCTTCCTATCATTGTGAAGCAAAATTCACCAAGCGTTGGATTGTTCACCCATGCAAGGGAACGTGAGCTGGGTTTAGACCGTCGTGAGACAGGTTAGTTTTACCCTACTAATGACAATATGTTGTTGCGACAGCATTCCTGCGTAGTACGAGAGGAACCGCAGGTACGGACCTATGGCACAATACTTGTTCGAGCGAACAGTGGTATGACGCTACGTCCGTTGGATTATGCCTGAACGCCTCTAAGGTCGTATCCAAGCTGGACTGCAATAATAAAAATGGGGCAATTGCATTGTATGGCTCTTAAACCATTTAAAGTTTGCCTTTGGTAAACGACAATGGATTCTGATGCCAATGTTATTTGTAATATAGTCAGCGCAGGAGGATACTATCACCTGTGCGCCAGCACTAGTTACATATAAAAACATTATTTAATACAATGACAAAGCCTAGAATCAATTGTAAACGACTTTTGTAGCGGGCAAGGTGTTGTAAGTGGTAGAGCAGCTGCCATACTGCGATCCACTGAAGCTCATCCTTAGCTTGATGATTCGATCACATTTTATTATGTTAAATACATAATTTATGTGATATTAATCATATTATATATATATAAATAAATGCATATATTAATTATATGTTATTTATAACATTAAAGAAAACGAAAAAACAAAAGAACGAAACATATTAATTAGATCATAATAAAAAAGAAATAATAAATATTGTTTAATGAATATAATTTTACTAAACAAAAGAAACACAAAGCAATATAACATGCTATATATAAATATATGATATAAAAAATGAATAAACAATACTGTTTAATAAAATATATAAGCCTTATATGCTTATGTACAAAAGATGAATGCATATATTAATTATATGTTATTTATAACATAATAAAAGAAAATGAAAGAAGCAATAACGCGAGCTGGGTTAATGATGATGATGATAATAAAAAAGAAATAATTAATAAGAACGAAAAATATAAATTAGATGATACTAAGAAAGAAATAATAAAACATTGTTTAATGAATTTTATTAAACAAAAGAAACACAAAGCAATATAACATGCTATATATAAATATATGATATAAGAAATGAATAAGCAATACTGTTTAATAAAATATATAAACCTTATATGCGTATGTACAAAAGATGAATGCATATATATTAATTATATGTTATTTATAACATAATAAAAAAAATGAAAGAAGCAATAACGTGAGCTGGGTTAATGATGATGATGATAATAAAAAAGAAATAATTAATAAGAACGAAAAATATAAATTAGATGATATTAAGAAAGAAATAATAAAACATTGTTTAATGAATTTTATTAAACAAAAGAAATACAAAGGAATATAACATGCTATATATAAATATGTGATATAAGAAATGAATAAGCAATAATGTTTAATAAAATTTATAAACCTTATATACGAATTCTTAACAAATTATATGTTATTTATAACATAATAAAAGAAAACGAAATTAGCAATGTTGTTGAAGCATTTTGACAAATATTTTATTTATATATATCTTCAAATTAAAAATGTATAGGCAAATAAAAGGAAATTGAATTATTAAATACTTATTTTAATTATACAATAAAGATTAATCAAATTATAATAATTAAAATTACACTATATAAAAAAATAATGTGCAAACTATTTGATTGGTTTTAAATACATTTGAAAATAATAACGAGCTAATTTAACATTTTCTCATATTCATAATGCAAAAGAAAACGAAAAACTGTAATGATTGATAAATATTATGGATTTCAAAAAACAGAAGTAATGTTATATCAAAAAACGATCAACATATATTTTATTAATAAACGTATATGATCAAAATATTATCAAATAGAAGAATTGACTTTAATAACAAGCTAATTTAACATTTTCTCATATTCATAATGCTAAAGAAAACGAAAAACTGTAATGATTGATAAATATTATGGATTTCAAAACACAGAAGTAATGTTATATCAAAAAACGATCAACGTATATTTTATTTATAAGCGCATATGATCAAAATATTATCAAATAGAAGAATTGACATTAATAACAAGCTAATTTAACATTTTCTCATATTCATAATGCAAAAGAAAACGAAAAACTGTAATGATTGATAAATATTATGGATTTCAAAACACAGAAGTAATGTTATATCAAAAAACGATCAACGTATATTTTATTAATAAGCGTATATGATCAAATGCATTGTTACATTGCAAATTTATTGATCGATAAACTAGTAGATATATTTGAAAATTGTATGTGCAAGCTACAGCAGCACTTATACAATAAGCAAGTTTAATAACTTAAATACATTTGAAAATAGAAAAATTGACATTAATAACAAACTAATTTAACTTTTTCTCATATCCATAATGCAAAAGAAAAAGAAAAACTGTAATGATTAATAAATATTATGGATTTGAAAAAAGAAAAGTAGTAATATTATATCAAAAAATTATCAACGTATATTTTATTAATAAGCGAACATCATAAAACTATTGCCAAATGCATTGTTGCAAATGTTAGAATGATATACAAATATATTGATCGACTAAATTTAAACCTAGTAGATATATTTGAGAATTGTATGTGCAAGCTACAACAGCACTTATACAATAAGCAAGTTTAATAACTTAAATACATTTGAAAATAGAAAAATTGACATTAATAACAAGCTAATTTTACTTTTTCTCATATCCACATAGAAGAAAATCGAATTATTAAATACTTATTTTCCATTATACAATAAAGAGAAATAAAACCAACATTTGCATTATTATAATTAAAATAATATTATATGAAAAAGTAATGTGCAAACTACAACATCACTTATATGATAAGCAATAATAATAATGTTTAATAACTTAAATACATTTGAAAATAGAAAAATTGACATTTATAACAAGCTAATTTTACTTTTTCTCATATCCACATAGAAGAAAATCGAATTATTAAATACTTATTTTCCATTATACAATAAAGAGAAATAAAACCAACATTTGCATTATTATAATTAAAATAATATTATATGAAAAAGTAATGTGCAAACTACAACATCACTTATATGATAAGCAATAATAATAATGTTTAATAACTTAAATACATTTGAAAATAGAAAAATTGACATTTATAACAAGCTAATTTTACTTTTTCTCATATCCACATAGAAGAAAATCAAATTATTAAATACTTATTTTCATTATACAATAAAGAGAAATAAAACCAATATTTGCATTATTATCATTAAAATAATATTATATGAAAAAGTAATGTGCAAACTACAACATCACTTATATGATAAGCAATAATAATAATGTTAAATAACTTAAATACATTTGAAAATAGAAAAATTGACATTAATAACAAGCTAATTTAACCTTTTCTCATATCCACATAGAAGAAAATCGAATTATTAAATACTTATTTTTATTATACAATAAAGAGAAATAAAACCAATATTTGCATTATTATAATTAAAATAATATTATATGAAAAAGTAATGTGCAAACTACAACAGCACTTATACAATAAGCAATACTGTTTAATAACTTAAATACATTTGAAAATAGAAAAATTGACATTTATAACAAGCTAATTTTACTTTTTCTCATATCCACATAGAAGAAAATCAAATTATTAAATACTTATTTTTATTATACAATAAAGAGAAATAAAACCAATATTTGCATTATTATAATTAAAATAATATTATATGAAAAAGTAATGTGCAAACTACAACAGCACTTATACAATAAGCAATACTGTTTAATAACTTAAATACATCTGAAAATAGAAAAATTGACATTTATAACAAGCTAATTTTACTTTTTCTCATATCCACATCGAAGAAAATCAAATTATTAAATACTTATTTTCATTATACAATAGAGAGAAATAAAACCATTATAATAATTAAAATAATATTATTTTTGTATTTTTATATTTAAAAGTAAAAACAATTTATTTACAAAAAGTTACAAATAGGAATGAATAATATTAAACAAAACAAATTGACATATATTTCGAGTAATTATAAAACAAATGTTAATTGATAAAAACTACCAAGTAGTTTTTATCAAAGTTATTAATTACAAGAATAATTTCATACATAACATTTATCTCTTCCTTCTTGGAATCTCTTGTTCAAATAACACTCTTGGCTTATGTGTTCTTTTTGATCGGCGAAGTATCTGTTTGGATTGTAAATTTGGAATTCCTTGTGTTAAATTCTCAAACGGATCTTCAGCTCGTTGTTGCGGTGTTTCAAATTGCTGAGCGTCAGGAAATGTTTTAAACTGAAGATCTTGCGGTGTTTCGAATTCTTCGTCAGTTTCTTTTTCTCGACTGGGACTGTTATCATCATTTGATATATTATCGCTGTGATGTTGCGCATTTATGTCGCTAGGACTCGAATTATCTGTAGGAGATGTTGTGTCAGTAGGGTGAATAGGATCCCAGAAATAATCACTAAAGAGATCATTGTGAGTTGCACTTGGAAAATCCGTGTTTGTACTACATCGACTACTTGTAACACTGGAACTCTTTTTTGCTTCAGTAAAATTCATTTCTTGTGTACCTTGGTTTTCTACCCTCTCTTTACAAGGGCCACGAATTTGATCAACGTGTCGTTTTACACGTTTATTTTGATAAAGAATCTCATAATGAATATCCCCTAAACGTTTACTTATTACACTTTGTAGCCATTTACTTGTTCTTGGATTTTCTGATAGAAAGTGTATGTTATCACCTATTTCAAATTTTCTAAAGCACCCATCATATCGAAGAAATTGTTTATTTTTAACTTTGGATGAAACCTGTTCTGGCTGAACTAAATTAAGTCGCGTGCGCAGTTGACGACCCAGAAAAAGTTGTGCAGGTGATACACCAGTTGTTGAGTGTGGCGCATTTTTATACTGTCTTAAAAATTCATTAAGATTTTGTTGCAAATTTTTCTTCGAAGTACACATGAATTTCAACGCATTTTTTACCGTCTGAACGCTTCGCTCGGCTTGTCCATTAGTAGCAGGATGATAAGGGGCAGTAAATTTGTGATATTTAACTCCCACTGTCGTTAGATAATTACTGAACTCTTGTGATGCAAAATTTGTACCATTGTCAGAAACTATCATGAGTGGTACACCATAGTTAGCAAAAACCTCATCAATCAAAGCAATGGTTGCAGCAGCCGTTGCTGACGCAGTTACTTTAACGTCTAACCATTTGCTATAAGCATCTGTAATTATTAAAAGCATCATTCCCTCAAAAGGGCCAGCATAATCAATATGCACACGATCCCAAGGTCCATTTGGATACTCCCAGTGGTGTTCAGTGTACTTCTTTGGTTTATTTGCTACTCTTGCACAATCACTACAATCTTTTGCTATATTTTCGATATCGACATCTATTTTCGGCCAATATACAAAGGAGCGTGCAATGCCCTTCATTTTTACTACCCCTAAATGAGCCGCATGCAAATTTTGAAGCACATCTCTACGAAACTTTGCAGGTATTACCACTCTGTGCTCAAAAATTAGACAATCACCTGATAGAGTATAACTAGATTCAGGCGATTTGTAACCATTTTTAGATAAACTGTGTCCTTTTTCTAATATTTTTATAATTTTCCCTAGTTCGGGATCTTTTCTAGTTTCTATAGCGATTTTCTCAGCAGTAACTGGTAATTGGTTAATTTGTCGAAAAATGAAAGTATCAAACTCGTCATATTCAGGAATTAACAGATTTTCATTGCATTGTGAAACTTGCTTTTCTTTCGGTATTATTCGTGACAAATAATCTGCATTACTATTTGCCTTGGAAGTTTTGTATATAATTTTGAAATCAAAATTACTTAAAAAATCTGCGTAATTGGCCATGCGAGAAATGCAAAGTGTTGGAAGTGATTTACTCGGGTGCAAAATCTGAGTCAGAGGTTTATGATCCGTTATCAAAGTCCAATGGCGAGCATATAAGTATTTAAACAATTTTTGTACGGCCCAAACGATAGCTAAGGCTTCTTTGTCAATTTGCGAATAACGTTGTTCAGTTTTGCTCATTGTTCTACTGGCGTACGCTATTGGTCGTTCCTTACCATTTGGCAGACGATGAGATAACACCGCACCCAAGCCTGTTTTACTGGCATCCGTTGCCAACAACAGTGGAAGATCTGAATTATACGGCAAAAGAACTTGAGGCGATACTAACAATTGCTTAATGTCCCTAAAAGAAGCTTCTGCTCTTGCATCCCAAGAAAATATTTTACATTTTAGTATGTCTCGTAGAGGTCTTTCACGAGTAGCTAGATCTGGAATAAAAGCGCTGTAGTAAGATGCTTTACCCAAAAACAGCTGTAGTTCTTCTATAGAGGTTGGTTTTGGAGCATTCAAAACAGCTTCAATATGTTTCTTAGACTTGTGTATTCCTGTAGAATCGATGATGTGCCCTAGGAATTCAACGGAACTCGCACCAAAAACACACTTTGATCTGTTCAACTTAAGCCCAATTTTTCTCATTCGCGTTAATGTAAGCTCTAAATTTGTCTGTAGTTCATTGAAATCTCTTGCAAACAATAGTATATCATCAAAAAAATTAATAATATTAGGCAGACCCTGCAAAATTTCTTCCATTTTTCGCTGCCAAATTGCTGGTATATTTGCAGCACCATACACTGCACGGGTAGGTTGAATTAATCCATGAGTTGTAGTATTAAGGGTAAGAATGTGAGCAAACTCCTCATCTAAAGCTAAATGGGTATAAGCATCGGTGACATCTAAATGAGCAAAAATTGTAGCACCCTTAATTTTGTTGAACAAATCTTCTGCTTTTGGAATGGGATGCTCATCTATAATCATCTGCGGGTTAACTGTTGGCTTATAGTTGCCAGTAATACGTAGCGCTCCATTTTTTTAGTCACAATATGAGTTGTTGATGCCCATTCCGAATATTCTACTTTCTTGTAATAGCCAGCCGCAATTTTCGCATCAATCTCCTTTGCATATGCCGCCTTTAAAGCCAGAGGAACTTCTCTTGGTCGAGCGAATATCGGCCTTGCATTCGCTTTCATATGTACTTTAATAGGTGGACCAATAAGCTTTCCTGCTGATTTCCCGAATACGTCCGCAAATTGAGCTAAAATTTGTTCTAGCTGGGCCTTCTGCATTGAGTTTAATATAGGTAATTTCGAAGAAATACATTGAAAAGCATTTAAACTAAATCTGTCGTTTAATGAATTATTTGTTCGAATCGAAGATGAAAAAAGATCGGAAAAATTTATATCATGAGCAAAGTGTGCTATCCATTCACGACCACACAGGGTATCTAAATCATTCTCTACAACATATAAGTTTAACAAACGTGACGTTTTTCCCACCGTTACATTTACCACAACTCTACCAATACAATTAATAGAATGACCAGTATAGCTGGAAAATTTTCTTTTCGATTTGAATAACTTGTAATTGGGCTTAATATTACGCAACTTCTTCTGACTTTTGATACTACAGGGAGCACCCGTATCAAGTTCCATTTCTAAACACTTTCCATCGATATTTGCCACAATAATTTTCTTATCATATGGTTTAAAAAATTTTACGTTATTAATCGAACTTAGTTTCACAACTGTTTCATTATCATCATCGTGACCCACAGAAACTTGCCCAGTTTTTGATTTACACACCTTAGAAATGTGTCCCAATTTGCCGCAAGAGAAGCATTTAGCATTCTTAAAGTTGCAATCCTTTCTCATGTGATTACCGTTGCAACCAAAACATTTTAACTTATTTGAAACGTCACTGTCACTGAAAGAGTTTTTATTTTTGGTTCTAAGTGGTGCAAAGCCTAACTTAAATGTTTGCTCTGTATGTGATGCTTCCCGAGCATTTACTTCTTTCGTCGCATAATGCGTCAGTTCTCTACCATGCGCAATTTCATAAGCTTCATTAAAATTTTTTGGCTGTTTAGCAATCAATTCGTTACAGATATTGCTGCATTCTAAGCCCATTAGTAACTGCTCGATTAACATTCTATCTAAAAATTGGCCATACTCACAAAAAACTGCACCATTTTTAAGACGTAAACTAAAATTTGCTATTGACTCGCCTGATTCTTGCTTTATCTGCCTGAACTTGACACTCTCTGCGTATCTATTCCTCTTACCGTCAAAATGTTGAATTAGAACATCTTTTATTTCGTCGTAATTTAATTCACCTGGTAGCTTCGGGCTGATAAGAATCTTTAAAGCTGTGTTAAGTTCTGCGCCCATATGTACGCGAGCATAATTTGCATGCTCATTATCAGCTATATTTGAAAGTTGCAACGCCCAATCAAATCTTGTAAAATAATCTGCAACAGTCATTTCATCACCTTGTTTGTATGGACATACCGAAAACTGTGGCAATCTTGAAGAACGTTCTGAAGAAGTGTTAGATGTTGAAGGCCTCATAGATGCCGCCGACTGTGTGGCATCTGTTACAGCAGAACGAATTGCTCCTGCAAGCATTTCCATAACTGAAGTCAATTGCTCCTGTGAGATACTCATTTTGAATCCCACTTCTGACACCAATTTTGTATTTTTATATTTAAAAGTAAAAACAATTTATTTACAAAAAGTTACAAATAGGAATGAATAATATTAAACAAAACAAATTGACATATATTTCGAGTAATTATAAAACAAATGTTAATTGATAAAAACTACCAAGTAGTTTTTATCAAAGTTATTAATTACAAGAATAATTTCATACATAACAATTATCTATATGAGAAAATAATGTGCAAAACATATCAGCACTTATTGTTTGATTATCTTAAATACATATGAAAATAGAAAAATTGACATTAATAACAAGCTAATTTAACTTATATGTTCAAATTAAAAATGTATAAGCACATAGAAGAAAATCGAATTAGTAAATACTTATTTTCATTATACAATAAAGAGAAATAAAACCATTATAATAATTAAAATAATATTATATGAGAAAATAATGTGCAAAACATATCAGCACTTATTGTTTGATTATCTTAAATACATATGAAAATAGAAAAATTGACATTTATTTAGACATATTTTGGTTAAAATGAAAAATTGAAGAAACTTGAATTATTATCTTCTAATTATGTTTTAATTATCCAATTTAAGATTTTTATTATTATTTTATAATTTTTATATAAAAAAACTATGATTTACTACATGAATTTTTATTAAAAAAATATTTTTCTATGTAAAATGGAAAATTGGCCGCACTTTTGCTGAGAAACATCTATATGATGTCTACGGACTAAAACTAAGAAGATGATGAAACACATGTGTAGCCAAGCAAAGCAAGCAAGCAAGCAATCAAAGTAAGCATAGTGTTTCTTCGTGTACTTGTGCGGTTGGTATGGTGGTGGCATATTATTGTGAGCGCACATCGAATGATGATGACTCGTCTTTTGTTAGAATACTATTAACGAAGATGATGATTTTGATTTTGATGATGTTGATGGGTTAGAGTTGTTTAAGACGATGGATTTGTATGGATGGCTTTGTATCGATATTAAATTTATCATGTTGAATGAAAAATAGCTAAA
>CALYBX010000005.1:350000-362500 GCA_944452675.1 Tachina lurida
CCCGATGAACCTGAATATCCGTTATAGAAAATTCATCATTATGATTTTAATATGTATAATATTATAATAATGGTGTGCATTTTTTCTATAAAAGGACATTGTAATCTATTAACATAAAAGTATTTATCATAAGATCATTAGCAAGAGTTTATTCAAATTATATTGCTTGCAATTTAACATAGAATAAATGCTTTTGATTTGATAAAGTGTTGATAGATTTATTATATATAGTGCTTAAATATTTAATATTGTATAATATCATATTGATTATTAATTTTTATGATTATTATATGCACTTATATGATTAACAATGCGAAAGATTCAGGATACCTTCGGGACCCGTCTTGAAACACGGACCAAGGAGTCTAACATATTTGCAAGTTATTGGGAATGAAAACCTAATAGCGAAATTAACATAACTTAAAAATAATGGGATTAGTTTTTAACCTATTTTATAGGTTATTAATTCAATCCCGGGGCGTTCTATACAGTTATGTATAATGATATTTATATTATTTATACCTCTAACTAGAGCGTACCTTGAGCATATATGCTGTGACCCGAAAGATGGTGAACTATACTTGATCAGGTTGAAGTCAGGGGAAACCCTGATGGAAGACCGAAACAGTTCTGACGTGCAAATCGATTGTCAGAATTGAGTATAGGGGCGAAAGACCAATCGAACCATCTAGTAGCTGGTTCCCTCCGAAGTTTCCCTCAGGATAGCTGGTGCATTTAAAATTTATGTAAAATAATCTTATCTGGTAAAGCGAATGATTAGAGGCCTTAGGGTCGAAACGATCTTAACCTATTCTCAAACTTTAAATGGGTAAGAACCTCACCTTTCTTGGTATGAAGGTAGTGGTTGTGATATAATGTGCCCAGTGGGCCACTTTTGGTAAGCAGAACTGGCGCTGTGGGATGAACCAAACGTAATGTTACGGTGCCCAAATTAACAACTCATGCAGATACCATGAAAGGCGTTGGTTGCTTAAAACAGCAGGACGGTGGACATGGAAGTCGTAATCCGCTAAGGAGTGTGTAACAACTCACCTGCCGAAGCAACTAGCCCTTAAAATGGATGGCGCTTAAGTTGTATACCTATACATTACCGCTAAAGTAGATGGTTTATGTTCAATTTCGGTTGGATTATAAGCTTTGAAACTTTAGTGAGTAGGAGGGTACAGTGGTGAGCATAGAAGTGTTTGGCGTAAGCCTGCATGGAGCTGCCATTGGTACAGATCTTGGTGGTAGTAGCAAATAATCGAATGAGACCTTGGAGGACTGAAGTGGAGAAGGGTTTCGTGTGAACAGTGGTTGATCACGAGTTAGTCGGTCCTAAGTTCAAGGCGAAAGCCGAAAATTTTCAAGTTATAATGAAAAGTAAAAAAAAAAAACAAAGTTTTTTTTGATTAAAAAATATTATTAAACACTTGAATAATTTTGAACGAAAGGGAATACGGTTCCAATTCCGTAACCTGTTGAGTATCCGTTTGTTATTAAATATGGGCCTTGTGCTCATCCTGGCAACAGGAACGACCATAAAGAAGCCGTCGAGAGGTATCGGAAGAGTTTTCTTTTCTGTTTTATAGTCGTACTACCATGGAAGTCTTTCGAAGAGAGATATGGTAGATGGACTAGAAAAGCATGACATTTACTGTTGTGTCGATATTTTCTCCTCGGACCTTGAAAATTTATGGTGGGGTCACGCAAACTTCTCAACAGGCCGTACCAATATCCGCAGCTGGTCTCCAAGGTGAAGTCTCTAGTCGATAGAATAATGTAGGTAAGGGAAGTCGGCAAATTAGATCCGTAACTTCGGGATAAGAATTGGCTCTGAAGATTGAGATAGTCGGGCTTGATTGGGAAGCAATAACATGGTTTATGTACTCGTTCTGGGTAAATAGAGATTTTTACATCTTGTTCCCCGGATAGTAGTTACGTAGCCAATTGTGGAACTTTCTTGCTAAAATTTTTAGGGGATTTATCGCAAGATAATATTCCTTTTAAATTATAACGACTATCAATTAACAATCAATTCAGAACTGGCACGGACTTGGGGAATCCGACTGTCTAATTAAAACAAAGCATTGTGATGGCCCTAACGGGTGTTGACACAATGTGATTTCTGCCCAGTGCTCTGAATGTCAAAGTGAAGAAATTCAAGTAAGCGCGGGTAAACGGCGGGAGTAACTATGACTCTCTTAAGGTAGCCAAATGCCTCGTCATCTAATTAGTGACGCGCATGAATGGATTAACGAGATTCCTTCTGTCCCTATCTACTCCCCCCAGGGGAGTCAATGACTACGGGTGTGGCGATCCCGGGAGCCCCAGCTAAGGGTAATGTAGTTTTTATTGCTGGCTGACCTTTGGCTACTTACCCGTAAAACTTATGTGTTACTACCCGATCTCTGAAATGACAGAGCAAAGGATGTGCACATATTTATAAAAGGAAAACAAACAAAGAATATCCGTTGCTGTCAGTTAGGTGCATGATCACCTAGAACTGCCCCTGAGTTCAAAAGATAGTAGTAGTGAAGCCTTTATTAATAAAGGTGGATCTGCGAGGTCTGACCAGAGGCTGCTTCTGGTACTACGGGTGCCGGTTGCCCGACAGCAGTGCTGCTCAGAGATAAAAGCATTGCGGCTATCAAAATTACTGTGTTCAAAAGATTTAACGCCCCTGGATATGACCCCAGGGTAACGGCACTTGTGTCTGATCAAAATAGGCATGGTAATTTTGGTGGCGTCAGCTTGCTTTTGTCTCGCGAGGGTGGTTCAGCTGTGCCGGCAATGGTTGAGGAATTCTCTTGGGGACCTCGCTGTTGGTGTCTACACAACACCATAGCGTGGAAGCCTGAGAATTATCGTAGGGGCTGTGGTTGCTACCAAAATCGCTGGGAGAATAGTCTTGGCTTCCCAGTGTTAAATCAATGCTAGTGATTGCTATGACGCGGTCAGCCAGACACTATTCTAGGTGCTGTTGCCATTCAACAGAAGCTGCTATGCCGCTTTCATAGCAGTAGAGTTTACATAGCTCGCTTACCTCAGCAAGGTAATTAAACATAGTACAGGGATAACTGTGTATAAGGTTTGCAACCTGTGGATGCTGCGGACGCATTGCACTTGATGTGGATGTGAGCCGTAGAAGATACGGGGGCGTTGGTCTGGCGTCCCAAAACCTGACTCGGTGCTTAGGTACCCGTGGGGTAAGGCCATATTGGCAGGTACTCACGCAAATCCTTTGCACAACTGTCCCTATCTACTCCCCCCAGGGGAGTCAAAAGACTACGGGTGTGGCAAGCCCGGGGCCCCAGCTACGGGTTATGAAGTTTTTTCTGCTGGCGGACCTTTGGCTCATTACCCATAAAACTTATGTGTTACTACCCGATCTCTGAAATAACAGAGCAAAGGATGTGCACATATTTATAAAAGGAAAACAAATGTTGATGTCAGCTAGGTGCATGATCACCTAGAACTGCCCCTGAGTTCAAAAGATAGTAGTAGTGAAGCCTTTATGGTGGAACTGCGAGGTCTGACCAGAGGCTACTTCTGGTACCACGGGTGCCGGTTGCCCGACAGTCTTGTACTGTGCCGGCAATGGTAGAGGGATTCTCTTGGGGACCTCGCTATTGGTGTAACACAACACCTTAGCGTGGAAGCCTGAGAATCATCGTGGTGGTTGTGGTTGCTACCAAAAGATACGCTGGGAGAATAGTCTTGGCTTCCCAGTGTTAAATCAATGCTAGTGATTGGTGTGACGCGGTCAGCCAGACACTATTCTAGGTGCTGTTGCCATTCAACAGAAGCTGCTATGCCGCTTTCATAGCAGTAGAGTTTAGATAGCTCAATTACCTAAGCAAGGTAATTAAATATAGTACAGGGATAACTATATATAAGGTTTGCAACCTGTGAACCCCCAGACGCACCTATGTGTGGAGCATAGGTGTGAGCTGTAAGGGAATACGGGGGCGTTGGTCTGGCGTCCCAAAACTAGACTCGGTGCTTGGCACCCGTGAGGTTAGGCCATAATGGCAGGTACTCACGGAAATCCATTGCACATCTGTCCCTATCTACTCCCCCCAGGGGAGTCAAAAGACTACGGGTGTGGCAAGCCCGGGGCCCCAGCCAAGGGTTATGAAGTTTTTTCTGCTGGCGTACCTTTGGCTCATGACCCATAAAACTTATGTGTTACTACCCGATCTCTGAAATAACAGAGCAAAGGATGTGCACATATTTATAAAAGGAAACAAATGTTGATGTCAGTTAGGTGCATGATCACCTAGAACTGCCCCTGAGTTCAAAAGATAGTAGTAGTGAAGCCTTTATTAATAAAGGTGGATCTGCGAGGTCTGACCAGAGGCTACTTCTGGTGCCACGGGTGCCGGTTGCCCGACAGTCTTGCTGCTTGGAGTTGAGTGTATAGCAGTCGTCACGATCAGGTTCTGAAGGTCGACTTCGTACCACCCTACGGGGTTAAGGAATGATGCTGACTGAAGTAGGTTCTTGGTCCTGGCGGCAGTCGTCAGAATATTGTGCTGAAGTAAGCAGGTCAACTTAGTCCCCGCCCCAAGGGACTAAGGTACTGGAGTAAGCACTAACATCTGGCGGCAATGCTTGCATTCTTCGTGAAGAGTGGTGGAACTGTGCCGGCAATGGTTGAGGGATTCTCTTGGGGACCTCGCTTGGGTGCGTGCACAGCACCTGAGCGTGGAAGCCTGAGAATCATCGTGGTGGCTGTGGTTGCTACCAAAAGATACGCTGGGAGAATAGTCTTGGCTTCCCAGGTTTAGCCAATGCTAGTGATTGGCGTGGCGCGGTTAGCCAGACACTATTCGTGGTGCTGTTGCCATTCAACAGAAAAGTTGCGATGTCCCTGAACATACAACTGATACGAGTTTAGATAGCTCAATTACCTCAGCAAGGTAATTAAATATTGTACAGGGATAACATATTTAAGGTTTGCAACCTGTGGTCGCTCGAGGCACATCTATGTGTGAGGCATGGGTGTGTGCTTGAGGGTAAACGGGGGCGCTGGTCTGGAGTCCCAAAACCAGACTCGGTGCTTGGCACCCGTGAGGTTAGGCCTTACGGCAGGTACTCACGGAAATCCATTGCACATCTGTCCCTATCTACTCCCCCCAGGGGAGTCAAAAGACTACGGGTGTGGCAAGCCCGGGGCCCCAGCCAAGGGTTATGAAGTTTTTTCTGCTGGCGTACCTTTGGCTCATGACCCATAAAACTTATGTGTTACTACCCGATCTCTGAAATAACAGAGCAAAGGATGTGCACATATTTATAAAAGGAAAACAAATGTTGATGTCAGCTAGGTGCATGATCACCTAGAACTGCCCCTGAGTTCAAAAGATAGTAGTAGTGAAGCCTTTATTTATAAAGGTGGATCTGCGAGGTCTGACCAGAGGCTACTTCTGGTACCACGGGTGCCGGTTGCCCGACAGTCTTGCTGCTTGGAGTTGAGTGTATAGCAGTCGTCACGGTCAGGTTCTGAAGGTCGACTTCGTACCACCCTACGGGGTTAAGGAATGATGCTGACTGAAGTAGGTTCTTGGTCCTGGCGGCAGTCGTCAGAATATTGTGCTGAAGTAAGCAGGTCAACTTAGTCCCCAAGGGACTGAGGTACTGGAGTAAGCACTAACATCTGGCGGCAATGCTTGCATTCTTCGTGAAGAGTGGTGAGACTGTGCCGGCAATGGTTGAGGGATTCTCTTGGGGACCTCGCTTGGGTGCGTGCACAGCACCTGAGCGTGGAAGCCTGAGAATCATCGTGGTGGCTGTGGTTGCTACCAAAAGATACGCTGGGAGAATAGTCTTGGCTTCCCAGGCTTAGCCAATGCTAGTGATTGGCGTGGCGCGGTTAGCCAGACACTATTCGTGGTGCTGTTGCCATTCAACAGAAAAGTTGCGATGTCCCTGAACATACAACTGATACGAGTTTAGATAGCTCAATTACCTCAGCAAGGTAATTAAATATTGTACAGGGATAACATATTTAAGGTTTGCAACCTGTGGTCGCTCGAGGCACATCTATGTGTGAGGCATAGGTGTGTGCTTGAGGGTAAACGGGGGCGCTGGTCTGGAGTCCCAAAACCAGACTCGGTGCTTGGCACCCGTGAGGTTAGGCCTTACGGCAGGTACTCACGGAAATCCATTGCACATCTGTCCCTATCTACACCCCCCAGGGGAGTCAATGACTACGGGTGTGGCGATCCCGGGAGCCCCAGCTAAGGGTAATGTAGTTTTTATTGCTGGCTGACCTTTGGCTACTTACCCGTAAAACTTATGTGTTACTACCCGATCTCTGAAATAACAGAGCAAAGGATGTGCACATATTTATAAAAGGAAAACAAACAAAGAATATCCGTTGCTGTCAGTTAGGTGCATGATCACCTAGAACTGCCCCTGAGTTCAAAAGATAGTAGTAGTAAGCCTTTATTAATAAAGGTGGATCTGCGAGGTCTGACCAGAGGCTGCTTCTGGTACTACGGGTGCCGGTTGCCCGACAGCAGTGCTGCTCAGAGATAAAAGCATTGCGGCTATCAAAATCCTGTGATCAAAAGGTTGCACGCCCTGGATATGACCCCAGGGCACGGATGCTGCGGTGTCTGATCATAATAGGCACAGGATTTTGGTGGCGTCAGCTTGCTTTCTTCTCGCGAGGGTGGTTCAGCTGTGCCGGCAATGGTTGAGGAATTCTCTTGGGGACCTCGCTGTTGGTGTCTACACAACACCATAGCGTGGAAGCCTGAGAATTATCGTAGGGGCTGTGGTTGCTACCAAAAGATACGCTGGGAGAATAGTCTTGGCTTCCCAGGTTTAGCCAATGCTAGTGATTGGTGTGGCGCGGCTAGCCAGACACTATTCTAGGTGCTGTTGCCATTCAACAGAAGCTGTTATGATCATTTTCATAGCAGCAGAGTTTAGATAGCTCAATTACCTAAGCAAGGTAATTAAATATTGTACAGGGATAACATATTTAAGGTTTGCAACCTGTGGTCGCTCGAGGCACATCTATGTGTGAGGCATAGGTGTGTGCTTAAGGGTAAACGGGGGCGTTGGTCTGGCGTCCCAAAACCTGACTCGGTGCTTAGGTACCCGTGGGGTAAGGCCATATTGGCAGGTACTCACGCAAATCCTTTGCACAACTGTCCCTATCTACACTCGTTTGCCGGACTTTGAAGTGTAAAGACGTGTTATTAATAGCGGAGTATAGCGGAGTTTTGAAAAACGTTTTTGAGTGCTAAAGAGTTAAAAACAATTGGTGAGAATTATATTGTCGGAAAGAGCGAATTCTCTTGATTACGGTGTAGTATAAATCTTTGGATTCGGTTGGCGGATCCCGAAAATATTCGTGGATAAGAAAAGTGGATCGGGACTTAAGCAATCTTGCACGTGCAAGTGGACTTGTTGACTTTGGGGTTTGGTGTGTGACGCCGTTTTATAGCGGTGAGTGAGATTACGGCGGTAGAATTATTTGGTGGCGGAAAATAGGACTTGTGGACTTTGAAGTGTGGCTTGTGACGCCGTTTTTATAGCGGTAAGTGAGACTACGGCGGTGGATTTATTTGGTGGCGGAAAATACGAAAAGTGTTGCCGATCTGGTATTTTTCGGAAATTCAGCGTTACCGCCTTGAATTTTTTCGGAAAACCAGCGTTGCCGCTTTGGGGATTTTTGGAAGAACCAGCGTTGCCGCTTTCGGGTTTTTGCTAAGACCAGTGTTGCCGTTTTCGAAATTTTGAAAACCAGTGTTGCCGTTTTTTTTTTTTTTTTTTTTTTTTTTTTCCACTGAGTTTTTGTTGTATTTTGCGCGGTCATGGCTCCACCGGGGCCATTGTCCCTTAGGAAGAAGGAGCCGAAGGGTGACAAAGAGGACGATTTCTCTGAGTCGATGTCGCAGTCGGAGTCGATGTTGCCGCCTCCGGGAAGGAAGTTATTGAGGCAAAGTGACACGGACAGCGAGAGGGAGCTCGCTAAGGAAAAAAGAGTGAAGCCGAGCTCGCCCAAAACGCGGAAGGAGCGTTCTGCTGCTGTTGCTGCTGCTATTGCTGCTGCTGCTGCTGCTACTGCTGCTACTGCTACGGATGCTGCTACTGGGGACATAACTTCCGCTGTCGACGAGGTTGTGTATGAAAGGGTGGAGAAAGGGTGTGCGATGGTCACGGACGCGTCCGATAAGACGCGTGCTGCCTCGTCAGGCCAAGGTAAGGGGAAGAAGAGGCCCAAAGGTGCTAGGCCTGCTCGTGCTGCTGGTGCTGCTGGTGCTGCTGTTGCTGCTTGTGCTGCTGGTGCTGCTGGTGCTGCTGGTGCTGCTTTTGCTGCTGATGCTGCGGGTGCTGGTGTTGGTATGGGGGCTGGTACTGCTGGTGAAGCCATCTCTAAGTTGAAGCGCATCACTAGCGCTTTGATGGAGGTGGTACTGGCTGATACTGTTGACCGTGCTGTGGGCAGATTGGTGTCCACAATATCAGCGGAGTATGAGGAGCTGATGATGGGGCTGGTGGCGGAGAACGGGAGGTTGAGGGGGCGATTGGAGGCCGGCTCACCTGCTATTTTTGGTGGTCGTGCTGCTCCTGCCCCTGCTGCTGTTGCTGCTGCAACGACGTTTGTTGCTCCAACCGCTCGTGCCCCCGTGGCTGTGGCGGCGACACCTGCCGTCAAGCCAGTGGAGACGTGGTCGGTGGTGGTGAAGGGGACTTCTGTGTCCTCGAAAGAGGTGGTGGAAAAGGTGGTGGATGAGGTGGGTCCGGCGCTTGGTGTGCGTGTGCACGATGTGCGCCCTATTCGTGGTGGTGGGGCAGTAATCCGTACTCCATCTGCTGCCGAAAGGAATAAGATTGCTGGGAACAGGAGGTTTGAGGAGGTGGGGTTGGAGGTGTCTGTGAAGGACAAACTTGGACCGAGGATAGTGGTGCAGCGTGTGCACAAGCAGATAACGCCGGATGAGTTTATGGAGGATGTTTACGAAATGAACCTCAAGGACCTGATGACGCGAGAGGGATACAAGAAGGCAGTGAGGCTCGCTAGCGCACCGTGGGCCAGTGGAGAGGGTGACGTCAGTGTTGTGTTGGAGTGCACGCAGAGTGTTGCTGACCATTTGTGTGCAACTGGTGTTTATGTGAAGTGGTTCCGCTTTATTGTGCGTACTCAGGATGTGGTGGCTTCCTGCTACAGGTGCCTTGGCTTTGACCATCGGGTCAAGGATTGCCGCATGGTGGAAAGTGTTTGCCGGAGGTGTGGGGTTACTGGACACATAATCTCTCGATGTCCGAATGAGTTGAGGTGCCGCAATTGTGCTTTCAAGGGCTTGCCTGCGGAGCACTTGATGATGTCTGCTGCGTGCCCCGTGTACGCGGCAATGATGGCTAGGGCGAACGCAAGACATTAATCATGGATCAGATCACTATACTGCAACAAAATCTGCAGAGGTCTTATGCGGCGACGTGTGAGTTTGGGCAGGCGATGCGACGGCGGGGTGCTTCTTTTGCATTTTTGCAGGAGCCATACGTTACAAATGGCCATGTCAGGGGATTGCCGGGGAGGTGCAGGGTGTTTACGAACTTGCCGGGAAACTCTGCTATAGTTGTGGACGAGGATGACGTGGACTGTACTGTAGTTAGTCGTGCTAGGTGGGGGGTGTGCATTGCTGTGGGGGGCCGGTTTGGGCGTTTGCTCTTGGCCAGCATCTATTGCAGGTTTGGTGGCCCATTGGAGCCGTATTTAAGGTATATGGATACGATGTTACTCCTTGCGAGTAACTTTCCTGTTATCCTCGGCTTAGACGCAAATGCATGTTCTCGTACTTGGTTCAGTAAGATGCCCAGGCATGCTCCTGCGCATCAGAACTTTGTGCGAGGAATTATGCTTAGCGAATGGCTGGTCGCGAATGGTGTTTCAGTGTTAAATGGGGCTAGCGATTTGTATACTTTTGATGGCCCAATGGGCTCCAGTGATATCGATGTTACACTTTCGAATGGGGTAGCTGTCTCTCTTTTCGACTTTAGGTGGAGGGTGTGTGATAACGCGGGGGTCAGTGATCACAATCTCATTGAGATGGTGGTTACTTACCATCGTCGCACCGTGGTGGTTGTACCACCTAGAAGGTGGCGACTACACAGTGTGGACTGGGCCAACTACGAGGACTGTTTGAGGGCGGAAGCGACTGCACAATCGCTGGAAAGTTTCAGAACGCTTTCGGTTGACGATCAGGTAGAGCAGATAGATCGCTGGATGTGCACCATTAACGACTTATTGCTTGGCCGATGTCGCAAGACTAAGCCAAGTAGGGTCAAGTGGTGGACACATGAGTTGGATGTGATGCGGAGGAATGTCAGACGTCTTAGGAGGCGACTCCAGTGGGCAAGGCGTTCTAATGCTGAAGATTTGACTCAGTGTAGGGCTGACTATCTTGCTGGCCTTAGAACATATAAGGCCCTGATTGTTGATGTAAAGGAGATGGAATGGAGGAGCTTTGTGCGGGAGAACAGGGATGACCCTTGGGGTAAGGTGTATCGTATTTGCAGGGGTAGGTTTGGCCAGCCGGACATTGAATGCCTTGAAGTTGATAGCGTTATGCTGTCTTCTTGGAGGGATTGCACTGGCGCTTTGCTGAGTGCCTTTTTTCCGGATGCGGAGGTCAGTAGCCTTCCTCTCATTAGGGAAGGAGCTGGTCCCCCAAGTTTGGAAAGGTCTGAAGTAGATGACAGTGTCTGTCAGGTCCGTAGTAGGAAATCTCCGGGTATGGATGGTATGACTGGAGAGATGTGTAAAAGCATCTGGAAGGCCATTCCTGAGTATCTGGAGTCAGTTTTTGAAAGGTGTCTGAGTGAGGGCTATTTCCCTAGGGCTTGGAAGACCGCTCGTGTTGTCGTCCTCTTAAAGTCGCCTGATAGAGTTAGGAGCAATCCACGCTCTTATCGGGGCATCAGTCTCCTGCCGGTACTTGGAAAAGTGCTGGAGAGGATAATGGTGACAAGACTGAAAGAGGCTGATGGCGCGAGCCTCTCTGAGTACCAGTTTGGATTTAGGGAGGGGAGGTCTGTTGAGGACGCGTGGATGCATGTAAAGCGTTGTGTTAGTGATTCCTCTGCCAAGTACGTCCTTGGCATATTTGTTGATTTTAAGGGAGCGTTTGACTACCTCTTGTGGGGTGTGGTTCTTGACAGACTACGTGAGATAGGCTGTCGAGAGCTTGACTTGTGGAGTAGTTACTTCAGCGGCAGGAAAGCTTGTGTTGTAGGTGCCAGCGACACTGTTTGGAGGGACGTTACACGTGGTTGTCCGCAGGGTTCCATTTGTGGTCCATTTATTTGGAACCTCATGATGGATCCTGTGCTCAGGCTGCTGGAGCGTTCCTTCAAGCTGTGCGCATATGCGGATGACCTGCTCATCTTGATCGAAGGCCAGTCTCGTGCTGAGTTGGAGAGAAAGGGGCAGCAGGCCATGCGTGATGTGAGTGATTGGGGAGGTCGTGCTGGGGTTGATGTGGCTGTGGACAAAACTGTGATGATGCTGCTCAAGGGCAGGCTATCACATGACCGTCCACCAGTCATTCGATCTGGTGACGTTAGTCTCAGGTATGCGACTCAGGTCAAGTATCTAGGAATAATGGTGAGTGAGAGGATGAACTTTCTGGTCCATCCTGCTTACGTACGAGACAAGCTGAGTGCCGTTGTAGGTAAGGTTAGACGTTTCCTTAGGAGTGACTGGGGTCTCAGCAGGCGTGCTACTCGTACCATATATGGTGGGCTATTTGTTGCTTGTGCAGCATATGGTGCGCCTGTGTGGTGTGATGTGGTAATGTCTAATGCTGGCCGTAGAAAGGTTCTTTCATGTCAGAGGATAGCTATGCTGGCTTGCTTGCCGGTCTGCAGAACAGTTTCGACAGATGCTCTTCAGGTCTTACTGGGTGTAGCACCCCTTGACTTGGAGTTGATACGTCGCTCTATCATCTTCAAGTTTAAAAGGGGACTACCACTTTCCTCATACGATTGGATTACTGCTCAGGATTTCGTAGATAGTGATGTTGGGCGGCTAAAGGTGCTCCTGTCAGATCACCTTTTGGCTAGGTGGAGGGAGAGATGGCTTTCTAGTGAGAACGGCAGGGTGACTTACAGTTTTATACGTGACCCAGAACTTATACTTAGGTGCCCAGACTTTAGCTTCGGCCTTAGTCTGGGATTTTTGCTGACAGGACATGGCTCTCTTAATGCATTTTTGCATCAAAGAGGCCTGTCCGAGACTCCGGATTGTTTGTGTGGTGGGGGGATTGAGGACTGGAGGCATGTACTGACCGAATGCTCCTTGTACAGTGACATTAGGGATCTAGATAGTATGGGAGTCACGTACCATACTGGGTGGGGGTACGATTTTAGTATGGTTTTGGGGGACAGTCGGACGTATGGGAGGCTGAGCGAGTTTGCTCGTGAGGCTTTTAGGAGAAGACTGAGACGGCGTTAGTGGAGGTGGTCCCTTGCATGGTAAT
>CALYBX010000005.1:367500-385000 GCA_944452675.1 Tachina lurida
TAAAACTATTGCCAAATGCATTGTTGCAAATGTTAGAATAATATACAAATATATTGATCGACTAAATTTAAACCTAGTAGATATATTTGAGAATTGTATGTGCAAGCTACAACAGCACTTATACAATAAGCAAGTTTAATAACTTAAATACATTTGAAAATAGAAAAATTGACATTAATAACAAGCTAATTTTACTTTTTCTCATATCCACATAGAAGAAAATCGAATTATTAAATACTTATTTTCCATTATACAATAAAAAGAAATAAAACCAACATTTGCATTATTATAATTAAAATAATATTATATGAAAAAGTAATGTGCAAACTACAACATCACTTATATGATAAGCAATAATAATAATGTTTAATAACTTAAATACATTTGAAAATAGAAAAATTGACATTTATAACAAGCTAATTTTACTTTTTCTCATATCCACATAGAAGAAAATCGAATTATTAAATACTTATTTTCCATTATACAATAAAGAGAAATAAAACCAACATTTGCATTATTATAATTAAAATAATATTATATGAAAAAGTAATGTGCAAACTACAACATCACTTATATGATAAGCAATAATAATAATGTTTAATAACTTAAATACATTTGAAAATAGAAAAATTGACATTTATAACAAGCTAATTTTACTTTTTCTCATATCCACATAGAAGAAAATCAAATTATTAAATACTTATTTTCATTATACAATAAAGAGAAATAAAACCAATATTTGCATTATTATCATTAAAATAATATTATATGAAAAAGTAATGTGCAAACTACAACATCACTTATATGATAAGCAATAATAATAATGTTAAATAACTTAAATACATTTGAAAATAGAAAAATTGACATTAATAACAAGCTAATTTAACCTTTTCTCATATCCACATAGAAGAAAATCGAATTATTAAATACTTATTTTTATTATACAATAAAGAGAAATAAAACCAATATTTGCATTATTATAATTAAAATAATATTATATGAAAAAGTAATGTGCAAACTACAACAGCACTTATACAATAAGCAATACTGTTTAATAACTTAAATACATTTGAAAATAGAAAAATTGACATTTATAACAAGCTAATTTTACTTTTTCTCATATCCACATAGAAGAAAATCAAATTATTAAATACTTATTTTTATTATACAATAAAGAGAAATAAAACCAATATTTGCATTATTATAATTAAAATAATATTATATGAAAAAGTAATGTGCAAACTACAACAGCACTTATACAATAAGCAATACTGTTTAATAACTTAAATACATCTGAAAATAGAAAAATTGACATTTATAACAAGCTAATTTTACTTTTTCTCATATCCACATCGAAGAAAATCAAATTATTAAATACTTATTTTCATTATACAATAGAGAGAAATAAAACCATTATAATAATTAAAATAATATTATCTATATGAGAAAATAATGTGCAAAACATATCAGCACTTATTGTTTGATTATCTTAAATACATATGAAAATAGAAAAATTGACATTAATAACAAGCTAATTTAACTTATATGTTCAAATTAAAAATGTATAAGCACATAGAAGAAAATCGAATTAGTAAATACTTATTTTCATTATACAATAAAGAGAAATAAAACCATTATAATAATTAAAATAATATTATATGAGAAAATAATGTGCAAAACATATCAGCACTTATTGTTTGATTATCTTAAATACATATGAAAATAGAAAAATTGACATTTATTTAGACATATTTTGGTTAAAATGAAAAATTGAAGAAACTTGAATTATTATCTTTTAATTATGTTTTAATTATCCAATTTAAGATTTTTATTATTATTTTATAATTTTTATATAAAAAAACTATGATTTACTACATGAATTTTTATTAAAAAAATATTTTTCTATGTAAAATGGAAAATTGGCCGCACTTTTGCTGAGAAACATCTATATGATGTCTACGGACTAAAACTAAGAAGATGATGAAACACATGTGTAGCCAAGCAAAGCAAGCAAGCAAGCAAGCAAAGTAAGCATAGTGTTTCTTCGTGTACTTGTGCGGTTGGTATGGTGGTGGCATATTATTGTGAGCGCACATCGAATGATGATGACTCGTCTTTTGTTAGAATACTATTAACGAAGATGATGATTTTGATTTTGATGATGTTGATGGGTTAGAGTTGTTTAAGACGATGGATTTGTATGGATGGCTTTGTATCGATATTAAATTTATCATGTTGAATGAAAAATAGCTAAAGCAGCTCATAATTTTATAAATTGATTATGTAGTTGCAAGCAAATATTAAATTAAATTTTTATCATGTTGAATGAAAAATAGCTAAAGCAGCGCACATAATTTTATAAATTGATTATGTAGTTGCAAGCAAATATTAAATTAAATTTTTATCATGTTGAATGAAAAATAGCTAAGGCAGCACATAATTTTATAAATTGATTATGTAGTTGCAAGCAAATATATAGTAATGTATTTTACTATAAAATTAAAAAATAAAATTTAAATGACTTGTCTTTGTTTTATAGGTTGTGCGAGCAAGTGTCTTGCTGTATATTCTATTAACAAAGATTGTTGGGTCTCAGACGATGAATTTGTATGGCTAGTATGATCTACCATATTGATTTTATCATATTTTTGAATAATAGCTAAAGCAGCACATAATTTTATAAATTGATTATGTAGTTGCAAGCATATAGTAATGTATTTTACTATAAAATTAAAAAATAAAATAAAATTGAAATGACTTGTCTTTGTTTTATAGTTTGTGCGAGCAAGTGTCTTTCTGTACATTCTTTTAACAAAGATTTGTTGATGTTAAAATAACGCTATGGAAAAGTGTGTTGATAATAAGATGAATTTGTGTGGCATTTGGTTGTGAATGCCATATAATTTATCATATTCAAAGTAACTATGTTAATTAACTTCAAGTCTTATTGAGAAGTGTTGTTAATTTTTTTAAAATTTTGCTCGGGTAAATTTAAGAAAATGCTTTGTTATATTCGAAAGAAGTTATAAAAATAAAGTTCTCAAATTTGAAAATAAAATAAATATGTAAAAAGTGTGAATTATAATTTTGCTTTTTCTTAAATGCTTAAAACGAGGCAACAAAAATACAGTATTTTATAAAAACGTATAAATGTTTTTAGATATTTATAAAAAAAATGTAATTTAAATTACATATCAAAATTAAAATCAAATATATTGAAAAATATATTATGATGCAATGATCAAATGAATAAATGAAATAAAAAAATTAAGTAAAATAAAATTTCAAATTAATAATGAAAATGACGAACGAGAGGCTATGGCTGATTATTCGTTAATTTCAATAAATAAAATGAAAAAAATAATAACATTATTCTGGTTGATCCTGCCAGTAGTTATATGCTTGTCTCAAAGATTAAGCCATGCATGTCTAAGTACACACGAATTAAAAGTGAAACCGCAAAAGGCTCATTATATCAGTTATGGTTCCTTAGATCGTTAACAGTTACTTGGATAACTGTGGTAATTCTAGAGCTAATACATGCATTATAAACACGGACCTTTGGGACGTGTGCTTTTATTAGGCTAAAACCAAGCGATCGAAAGGTCGTTATTATGGTTGAACTCTAGATAACTTGCAGATCGCATGGTCTTGTACCGGCGACAGATCTTTCAAATGTCTGCCCTATCAACTTTTGATGGTAGTATTTAGGACTACCATGGTTGCAACGGGTAACGGGGAATCAGGGTTCGATTCCGGAGAGGGAGCCTGAGAAACGGCTACCACATCTAAGGAAGGCAGCAGGCGCGTAAATTACCCACTCCCAGCTCGGGGAGGTAGTGACGAAAAATAACAATACAGGACTCATATTAGAGGCCCTGTAATTGGAATGAGTACACTTTAAATCCTTTAACAAGGACCTATTGGAGGGCAAGTCTGGTGCCAGCAGCCGCGGTAACTCCAGCTCCAATAGCGTATATTAAAGTTGTTGCGGTTAAAACGTTCGTAGTTGAACTTGTGCTTCATACGGGTGGCACAACTATAATTGTAGTTTGTGCTGTACTTTATGTATGTAAGCGTATTACCGGTGGAGTTCTTATATGTGTTAGGTACTTGTATTTTTCACATATTCCTCCTATTTAAACCTGCTTCAGTGCTCTTCATCGAGTGTTGTTGTGGGCCGGTACAATTACTTTGAACAAACTAGAGTGCTTAAAGCAGGCTCCAAATGCCTGAATATTTTGTGCATGGAATAATGAAATAAGACCTCTGTTCTACTTTCATTGGTTTTTAGAACAAGAGGTAATGATTAATAGAAGCAGTTTGGGGGCATTAGTATTATGACGCGAGAGGTGAAATTCTTGGACCGTCGTAAGACTAACTTAAGCGAAAGCATTTGCCAAAGATGTTTTCATTAATCAAGAACGAAAGTTAGAGGTTCGAAGGCGATCAGATACCGCCCTAGTTCTAACCATAAACGATGCCAGCTAGCAATTGGGTGTAGCTACTATCATGGCTCTCTCAGTCGCTTCCCGGGAAACCAAAGCTTTTGGGCTCCGGGGGAAGTATGGTTGCAAAGCTGAAACTTAAAGGAATTGACGGAAGGGCACCACCAGGAGTGGAGCCTGCGGCTTAATTTGACTCAACACGGGAAAACTTACCAGGTCCGAACATAAGCGTGTAAGACAGATTGATAGCTCTTTCTCGAATCTATGGGTGGTGGTGCATGGCCGTTCTTAGTTCGTGGAGTGATTTGTCTGGTTAATTCCGATAACGAACGAGACTCAAATATATTAAATAGATGCTTTCAGGATTATGGTGTTTGAAGCTTTTGTAGCCTTCATTCATGAGCGCAGTAAAATGTGTGAGTGTTTGAATGTGTTTATGAAGGTGGAGCCGTACCTGTTGGTTTGTCCCATTATAAAGGACACTAGCTTCTTAAATGGACAAATTGCGTCTAGCAATAATGAGATTGAACAATAACAGGTCTGTGATGCCCTTAGATGTCCTGGGCTGCACGCGCTCTACAATGAAAGTATCAACGTGTATTTCCTAGACCGAGAGGTCCGGGTAAACCGCTGAACCACTTTCATGCTTGGGATTGTGAACTGAAACTGTTCACATGAACTTGGAATTCCTAGTAAGTGTGAGTCATTAACTCGCATTGATTAAGTCCCTGCCCTTTGTACATACCGCCCGTCGCTACTACCGATTGAATTATTTAGTGAGGTCTTCGGACGTGATCACTGTAACGCCATGTGTGTTACGGATGTTTCGCAAAAGTTTACCGAACTTGATTATGTAGAGGAAGTAAAAGTCGTAACAAGGTTTCCGTAGGTGAACCTGCGGAAGGATCATTAATGTATTCCTTACCGTAACATAAAAATGCATATATATTTTATATATATGCATTAAATTAAAAAAAAATCAATTAAACATAAAATTATAGTTGTACTTGTTAGCAAATAAATTTATTTAAAACGTTTATTGACAAGGAAATTTATTTAAATGTTTATTATTCTATTTGCAGCTCTAGGCCGCAGTAATTTTCAGATTAAAAACTAAAATTAAATTACTATAGCTTATATACTACTTATGAGAATAAATCTTAACCCTACATATTGACATACTTAAGTTGAAACATACGAACATGTATGCACAAAATAAAGTGAAATTAAATCTATTATTTACTTAAAATTAGTGCACATATTTTCGTGTGGAATCTGGCCGTAATATGATTCATTCTCGCAATAACAAATTCATTCTCACGATTGCGAGTTGATTTGTGCAGCAGGTATGTGTGGCTGTTCAGGTGCCAACAATAAAAAACTCTTTCTTAAATTTGCCGTCGATGCACATTTGTACTTGGCCTTGAATAGTTGTCACTTGTACGACTTCAACATTAGTGAAATATTAGAATCTTTTAATTGTACGTGCAGACGTTGAAAGTAATGCAAACATTAAATTAGATACTGCTACACCTCCACTTTTCGCAAGAATGTTCATACAACGTTAGTTTTATGGACATTCTTTTACATTTAATTTATAACATTTAGTTAATTTATACTTATTAATATTATTGTTATTAGTATTTACTGCGCAGTAAGATATTAATTTATTAGGTAATGTATAATTTAAGTCTATTTTTATGTACTACTTGTTGCTTATTAGTTTTCTTATCAACTATTGTTATATTATTTCTTATATCTATGTTTTGAATTTCGTATGGTCCTTTATAGTTTGGCTCTACTTTGTGACCTGATTCATTTTTAAGTAATACTAAATCTCCTATAGTTAAATTACAATCTATAATGTTTCTATCATAATTTTCTTTTTGTCTAATTTTATTCTTATCTAGTAATTGTTGGGCCCTCTTATAAGCTACTTCTAACCTAAACTTTGCTTCCTTAGCGTAATTATCTATATTATATAATGGAGTTATTCTATCTACTTCCGTAAATTGCTTAAAAGTATTGGGTAGTTTTGCAAATACTAATTCATAAGGACAATAATTATGTACAGTTGATGGCGTCGTATTGAAACAATACGTGAAGTATCTTAGCCATTCGTCCCAATCGTTTTTGTCTACTGATATGTAGGAACGTACATATTCGTTAAAAGTTCTATGACTTCTTTCAATTGTACCTAAGGTTTGGTGATGGTGTGCAGTGGAAGTTAGTTTCTCAATTTTGAGGAGATTGCATAACTCTGTTAATATAGAATTTTTATATTCCGTACCCATGTCCGAGATGAACGTCTTCATTGGACCATAGGTAAGTATAAAATTTTCAAACATTGCTTTGGCAATTGTTTTTGCGGCCTTGTCAGGTATTGGTATGGTTATTAAATATTTAGTTAAATCACATATTATTGTGATTGCATATTCATTTCCGTAAATTGATTTTGGAAATGGACCTATTGTATCTACATACACCGTGTCAAATGGTTTTGTTGGTGTTTCTGTAATGGTCATTGGACTTTTCAAATGTTTAGTTGTTTTCGATGTTTGACATTTATGACATGATTTTACATAATTAGATATGTCTTTTGACATATTTTTCCAGTAGTAATATCTTTTAATTTTTTGTATTGTTCTAAAGATACCGCAATGTCCTCCTTCTATTGGATCATCGTGATATTTCAGCATGATTTCGAGAATTGCCTTGGCATTCTTACTATTAATTTGGGTCACCTCATTTAGTAGCGCTACTTTAATTTTCTTTAATATTTTATTGCCCATATTTTTAAATTCATTAGAAGAGATAAATTCGAAAATTTTCTCATTAGGTGCCACTTGTATTTTATATATATTGTGTTTACCGGCCACATATTCGAGCCTAGGGAAAAATTGTCCTAAGTCAAAGTTCCCATTAGTAAACAAATCATTAATTGGTATATATGTTACTATGGATTTCCCACGTTTGATATAACATCTTCCGGGGGAAATCTTTAGTTTGCAATATTTTCTGACGTCAGTCTTTGTTAAAGGTTCATATATACTGGGCTTATTATAATAATCATCATTATTAATTTCATGCTGTTTATTGTTTTCTTTATTTGTCATCGATCTTGTCGAGATTCTTAATATAGAACAAATTTTATTATTCATGTCTTTTAGGTCATTTATTGTAATTCGCGATAAAGCGTCGGCAACATAGTTATCTTTTCCCCTAAGGTATTCAACCGTAAAATCATATTCTTCTAAATCGAGTCTCATTCTTGTTAGTTTCGAGGTTGGATTTTTCATTGAAAACAAATAAGAAAGTGGTCTGTGATCTGTGCGGACAAGAAAATGTTTCAAATATATGTATGGTCTGAAATGTGATATGGCCCAATGTATGGCCGTTAGCTCTTGTTCTATTGTTGATTTGTTGCTCTCACCTTTAGTAAATGTTTTTGATGCATAAGCTATTGGAAGATGTCTACCCTCATATTCTTGGGTTAAAACTGCCCCACAAGCGTATTTGCTTGCATCTGTTGTAATGCAAAATTCTTTAGTGAAATCTGGGTATTGTAGTAAAGTAGGGCTCATTAGTGCCCTTTTGAGGTATTTAAATGCAGAGTCGCACTCTTTCGTCCATTCAAATGGTATATTTTTCTTTGATAATTTTGTTAGATGTCGAGAGTGTTCAGAAAAATTTTTAATGAATCTACGGTAATAGTTACAAAACGCTACGAATCTTTTGGCACTGTCTGCGTCTGTTGGTGTAGGATAATTTTCAATTATTGAATATTTATTATCATCTGGTAGTATTCCCTTGTCTGTACATTTGTGACCAAGGTAAGTTACTTCTTTCCTGAAAAATGAACATTTTTCTGGATGAAGTTTTAAATTGTGTTTGCGACAAAGATTAAAAACATTTTTTAAATTTGCTAGCATATGTTTTTCTGAACATCCAAGAACAACTAAGTCGTCCATATAAAGGAAAGCTTGATCTGGATTCAATCCACTAAAGGCAAGTGTCATCATTCTTTGGAATGAATTAGGAGCTATTTTTAAACCGTATGGTAATCGTGTGAATCTATATGATCCATTATTGGTTGAAAATGACGTTAAGTCTCTTGAGTTTTTATCTTAGCTAATTTGGTGGAATCCTGACATTAAATCTAAGCAAGAGAAGTATTTTGCTCTGCCCAGTTGGTCTAGAATGTCATCTATTCTAGGTAATGGGAATTTGTCTGCTATCAATTTCTTATTTATTTGTCTGTAATCTATAACCAATCTCCATCTTTTGTTTTGCGAATTAGGCAATGATTTCTTTGGTACTAATAGTATTGGGCTATTGTATTCTGATTGTGATGGCTCGATTATATTGTCGTCTATGAGCTTGTTTACTTGTTTATCAATTTCTTCTTTATGTGAATGTGGAATACTATAATTTTTGATGTATACAGGTTGTATATCTTTTACTCTCAACTTTTGTTCATAGAAATTATTAGTAGTTATTGATTCTGTTTCTAAACCGAAAATATCGCAGTATGAGGTGCATAGCTCTGTTAATGTATTTTTGAATTGTTCCGGAAAATTTTTCTTCAAGACTTTTAAGACTTCCTCATTTCTGTTTGTATTTACTTTAGGATTACTTTTAAATATGCAGTAGTTTGAGATGTTTTCGGTTTTTATTTTGTTTTGTTTAATTTTAGTAATGTTGTCGTTAGTGTTAAGTATTCTGATAAATGCGTTATTTGTTGTTACTAATGTGTTTGCGATAAAAACACCTGGTTCTATTTCTTGATTAGGGATTAATAATTCATTATCTTCGGATACTAGTTTTATTTGTCGTATAACTTCTGATCTTGGTGGTAAAATTATGTCATCACCATTATTTGTGATTGGTATTTCTATTGGATGTGCGATATAAAATGGGCGTAAAACAAGGTAATCTGAATCATTATTGAAATCTAATATGCAATTATATTTTTTAATGAAGTCCATGCCAATGATGCCATCGCATGGTATTGGGAAATTGTTTTTTACCACTTGAAATTTATGAGGTATTAAAAAATTTTTGTGTTTTAAATCGAAAAATATACTACCGATTGACTGTATTTTACCCTGTCCTATTCCGCTTAATGTTGTTGTTTTATAAGTATTTATTTGATTTATGTTGAAATGTGTTAGTTTTATTAGTGAAATATCTGCCCCTGTGTCTATTAGTAATGTTATTGGGGTGTTAGTGTTGGCTATTTGCAATTGAACGCAGAAACATAAGTTGAGGTTGAGATTGTATACCTTATTATTTATTGAATTGGTCTTAGGGGAACATCTTGGTTTTCCGAATCGAATTCGTTTGACTCTGTTGCTCTAACATAGTTTGTATTTCTAGGGTTGTTGTTAAGCCTTCGCCTGTAATTGTTATTGGTATTGTTGCTATTTCTGTTATTATTGCTATTGTTATTATAGCCTCTATTATTATTATTTCCATTTCGTGGGTAATTATTTCTTCCACGAAATCTTGTGTAATTTCCAAGGAAATAGTTATTCCGAGTGTTTTGACGTTGCTTGTAGTATAGTATAGAATTTTGTTGTCCAGTTGCTTCTGTGCAACTGTTGACAAATTTACTAATGGCATCATTCATGGTATTGAATTGTCCTGCTTCCATTATAAGTTTTACTTTATCGATGGTGCAGTTTTTGGTGATAGCTTTTACTGCCACCTGTGTGGAGTATTTAGTTGCTAATTCACATGGTATCTTGTCTGTAATGTAAGCACTTTCGAGGGATTTTGCAAGATTCTCAATTTCTGCACAATATGTATTTGCAGTTTTATTATTCTGTTTTATATTTTGAATTTTTGCCGTTATTACTTCTACTGATTCACTCTTTACTGTATTTTGTAACTTATTTATAATTTCTGAGATGGTTGACTCAGTGTTTATTAGATTTCTTGCGTTTCCTTTGAGTTTTGTTTTAATCAATGAAACCGCAGTTGTTTCATGTGAGCCTTTAATAGATTCAACCAGTGATAGTGAGTCTATAAAGGAACGCAAGTTTTCAGATTTGCCATCGAAGTCTGAAATTAACTTTGAAGCTGTACTGAGAAACTCTACGACTGTTTGGCTCATTTCGTAACAGTTTTCATCATCTTTAGGGGAAAAAATTATTTTTATATCAGTTTGTTCATGTATTGTTTCTGGCAATTCAATTTGTATGTCCCTTTTGGCTGCTAGTTTTAGTATTTTGTTCCTAATATCATAAAAAAATGCGTCTGCTGCAGTCTTGTGTGTAGATGTTAGTCGCGCATAATTAGTATTTAGGATCACTCTTGTTTTTTCTAAGCAATCTAAAAGAATTTTAAAATGTTTATTTAGGGTGTCTTGTTTTATTGGTCTGTCTATACTAAGACATTTATATGATTTTTCAAATTCTGTTTTAATATTTCTACATTTACTGAGGATAGTTTGCCAATCCATTCAGACTTAAACTTTATCCAAATCATTTCCCCTACTAATGTACTGCTTTTTGAGCGATCTTTTATGTGCTAAGTAAATTTTAAGTAGTAGATTAAGAGCTGTTATTATTGTAAGGATTAATATAAGTAGCCATATAGAGTTAATTTCTTCCTTGTGGTCAACAATTTCTACGTTATTGACAACATTTGCGTTGGGATGATCTACTTTAGATTCTTTTGCTCCCATTATATTGTCCTAAAAAAAAAATTTACCAATCTAGATATTTTCTCATTAACAACACTGTTTCTAATTCCACTTTTCGTCTGTAAATTACATCATCTCTAGTAGGGGTTCCTTCTATTCCTAAATCCTTCCACAGTTTAGTTAAAAATTTTATAGTTCTTTCAATTTCCTCTTCTTCGTATTCTACTGGGTTTTTTGGCCTAGCCTTATTTTTATTGTTATTTCTATTCATTGCAAAAATTTCGAACTATAAAGACCATTTACAAATTATTTTATCAAAGAGTATTTGTTAATATGTACATATGTATATATATTGTAGAATTATTATTATTATTATTTTTTTTTTTTTTTTTTTTTTTTTTATTTAATGAAAATAGTGCAAGAAATTCTTATATAAGGATGTATGTATATAAAATTTTTACATAGAAAGTTTAAATTTTTTTTTTTTTTGACTTTATTTCGGTTTTTACCGAACTTATTTTATCTATGATTTTTTTCAGCTCGCTACCCTGAGCGTAAGTTTGTTGGTGCATGAGAGCACGTAGTTCCGTCTTTAATTTGTTTAGTCGGCCACCTCTAGATTTTGTTGTGTTTGGTAAAGGGAATATTGGATATTTTGGCTTTTCTTCCTTCTTCTTTTTTGGCTTTATGGGTTTTGGTCCTATTGATAGAATTTCAGGTTTTTGGCTGGGATCTGCACCCTCTCGTAGCTGCTTTTCCCAACGGGCTTCGGCTTCCGCTAAATCCTTCAAGATT
Source organism: Tachina lurida (assembly GCA_944452675.1). Taxonomy (NCBI): domain Eukaryota; kingdom Metazoa; phylum Arthropoda; class Insecta; order Diptera; family Tachinidae; genus Tachina; species Tachina lurida. The sequence continues at coordinate 379,393 of CALYBX010000005.1, forward strand.
TGAGTCAAATTTGGGTCCATTTAAGGACAAACTAGAGATTGAGAACGGCTGTCGGTAGAATCTTTTTCGCGTTTCTTCAATTCGGCTGGTGTCAATTCTTTGATGGGCACATAAGGAGGAGTTTCTTTATCAGCTTGGCGAAAAAAAAATTAACAGGAATCCAACTTAGCATAAGCTCTGTATGTTGGATCCTATTGTCCTTTCTTATTTTTAGATAAAGGATAAACAAATATGCTATGTATTCCTTTATTCTAAAAAATATGGCAGGATCGCCATGTTAGCAAATAAATTTATTTAAAACGTTTATTGACAAGGAAATTTATTTAAATGTTTATTATTCTATTTGCAGCTCTAGGCCGCAGTAATTTTCAGATTAAAAACTAAAATTAAATTACTATAGCTTATATACTACTTATGAGAATAAATCTTAACCCTACATATTGACATACTTAAGTTGAAACATACGAACATGTATGCACAAAATAAAGTGAAATTAAATCTATTATTTACTTAAAATTAGTGCACATATTTTCGTGTGGAATCTGGCCGTAATATGATTCATTCTCGCAATAACAAATTCATTCTCACGATTGCGAGTTGATTTGTGCAGCAGGTATGTGTGGCTGTTCAGGTGCCAACAATAAAAAACTCTTTCTTAAATTTGCCGTCGATGCACATTTGTACTTGGCCTTGAATAGTTGTCACTTGTACGACTTCAACATTAGTGAAATATTAGAATCTTTTAATTGTACGTGCAGACGTTGAAAGTAATGCAAACATTAAATTAGATACTGCTACATACTTGTGAAAAACTAAAAAAAGTTTTATATAAGTTAAATTATGTTGTTTTTATTTTTAAAGAACATAAGACATTCGCAACATAAATTTTATGCATTAAAAAAAATCATTGAAGGAATTGACCAGTCCTTCAATAAAAAAAAGTTCAACTGTTTTAAATTATATCAAAAAAAAATTTGATTATTTAAATGCAGTAAATATGTCGTAACACAACAGAGTAAGCCAGCCAACACAGCAGAAACATCATTCATTAATAATGAGTTTCTTTACAAGCCAAATAAAAATAATTAATAATACATTTATGTATATATAAAATGTGCTTAAAACTTTAAGCAATATTTTATAAACTACGAAATCTATTGAAGGACTGACCACCCTATCAACACAGAACAAACACACACCAGAAGCATCATTATTATATAATGTGTTTCTTATAATCATATTATTTATATAGCACGGGTATATTTAATATAAAGTTATAAATATTGTATAACCACCAAGTTATAAGTATTGTATAACAACAAGGAGGTGTCCCACAGAGGAACCAACGGAAGGATCACTTATAATATAATGTGCATGCCTTACCGCAATATAATCATTTAAGCATAAAATTATAGTTGTACTTGTACAAAACCATTATGCGTTTTATATAAGTTAAACATTGTTCTTTTATAGAACTAAGACATTCGCAACATAAATTTTATGCATTATAAAAGTTATTGAAGGAATTGATATATGCCAATTTTATTTTGGTGTATTTTTGATTTCTTTCAATAAATAAATTTTTGAACCGTTATTTATATAAATAAAAACTTAATATCACTCTAAGCGGTGGATCACTTGGCTCATGGGTCGATGAAGAACGCAGCAAACTGTGCGTCATCGTGTGAACTGCAGGACACATGAACATCGACATTTTGAACGCATATCGCAGTCCATGCTGTAAGGTACTTTAATAATTTTATTGAAGTGCTGCTTGGACTACATATGGTTGAGGGTTGTAAGACTATGCTAAATGAGTTGCTTATTTCACTTTCTTTTGAAATGAAATGAGCACATGTTGTATTAATGGATACACATTACGTTGTGTTCATAATACTAATAGCTAAAGATATAAAAATAATACCTATCATTACATAAAATGAAAACGAATCTTTTATTTAATTGAGAAAGGTCTAGTATAAAAATATTATTTTATTTATATAACTAGGATTGTCTCATAAAAATATGAAATAGAAGTTCGATAAAGCAAATTAAAAAAAAATATATAAATATGTAAATACATATTTTTTTTTTAATAAAAATAATTAAAAAATTTTATGTCTAAAAATGAAGCGTATTATTTAATAAAAATTAAAGTCACAATATATATTTATACAACCTCAACTCATATGGGATTACCCCCTGAATTTAAGCATATTAATGAGGGGTGGAAAAGAAACTAACAAGGATTTTCTTAGTAGCGGCGAGCGAAAAGAAAATAGTTCAGCACTAAGTCACTTTGTCTTTATGGCAAATGTGAGATGCAGTGTATGGAATGTCAAATTTCTAGTATGAGAAATTAACGATTTAAGTCCTTCTTAAATGAGGCCATTTACCCATAGAGGGTGCCAGGCCCGTATAACGTTAATGATTACTAGATGGCATTTCCAAAGAGTCGTGTTGCTTGATAGTGCAGCACTAAGTGGGTGGTAAACTCCATCTAAAACTAAATATAACCATGAGACCGATAGTAAACAAGTACCGTGAGGGAAAGTTGAAAAGAACTCTGAATAGAGAGTTAAATAGTACGTGAAACTGCTTAGAGGTTAAGCCCGATGAACCTGAATATCCGTTATAGAAAATTCATCATTATGATTTTAATATGTATAATATTATAATAATGGTGTGCATTTTTTCTATAAAAGGACATTGTAATCTATTAACATAAAAGTATTTATCATAAGATCATTAGCAAGAGTTTATTCAAATTATATTGCTTGCAATTTAACATAGAATAAATGCTTTTGATTTGATAAAGTGTTGATAGATTTATTATATATAGTGCTTAAATATTTAATATTGTATAATATCATATTGATTATTAATTTTTATGATTATTATATGCACTTATATGATTAACAATGCGAAAGATTCAGGATACCTTCGGGACCCGTCTTGAAACACGGACCAAGGAGTCTAACATATTTGCAAGTTATTGGGAATGAAAACCTAATAGCGAAATTAACATAACTTAAAAATAATGGGATTAGTTTTTAACCTATTTTATAGGTTATTAATTCAATCCCGGGGCGTTTTATACAGCTATGTATAATGATATTTATATTATTTATACCTCTAACTAGAGCGTACCTTGAGCATATATGCTGTGACCCGAAAGATGGTGAACTATACTTGATCAGGTTGAAGTCAGGGGAAACCCTGATGGAAGACCGAAACAGTTCTGACGTGCAAATCGATTGTCAGAATTGAGTATAGGGGCGAAAGACCAATCGAACCATCTAGTAGCTGGTTCCCTCCGAAGTTTCCCTCAGGATAGCTGGTGCATTTAAAATTTATGTAAAATAATCTTATCTGGTAAAGCGAATGATTAGAGGCCTTAGGGTCGAAACGATCTTAACCTATTCTCAAACTTTAAATGGGTAAGAACCTCACCTTTCTTGGAATGAAGGTAGTGGTTGTGATATAATGTGCCCAGTGGGCCACTTTTGGTAAGCAGAACTGGCGCTGTGGGATGAACCAAACGTAATGTTACGGTGCCCAAATTAACAACTCATGCAGATACCATGAAAGGCGTTGGTTGCTTAAAACAGCAGGACGGTGGACATGGAAGTCGTAATCCGCTAAGGAGTGTGTAACAACTCACCTGCCGAAGCAACTAGCCCTTAAAATGGATGGCGCTTAAGTTGTATACCTATACATTACCGCTAAAGTAGATGGTTTATGTTCAATTTCGGTTGGATTATAAGCTTTGAAACTTTAGTGAGTAGGAGGGTACAGTGGTGAGCATAGAAGTGTTTGGCGTAAGCCTGCATGGAGCTGCCATTGGTACAGATCTTGGTGGTAGTAGCAAATAATCGAATGAGACCTTGGAGGACTGAAGTGGAGAAGGGTTTCGTGTGAACAGTGGTTGATCACGAGTTAGTCGGTCCTAAGTTCAAGGCGAAAGCCGAAAATTTTTAAGTTATAATGAAAAGTAAAAAAAAAAACAAAGTTTTTTTTGATTAAAAAATATTATTAAACACTTGAATAATTTTGAACGAAATGGAATACGGTTCCAATTCCGTAACCTGTTGAGTATCCGTTTGTTATTAAATATGGGCCTTGTGCTCATCCTGGCAACAGGAACGACCATAAAGAAGCCGTCGAGAGGTATCGGAAGAGTTTTCTTTTCTGTTTTATAGTCGTACTACCATGGAAGTCTTTCGAAGAGAGATATGGTAGATGGACTAGAAGAGCATGACATTTACTGTTGTGTCGATATTTTCTCCTCGGACCTTGAAAATTTATGGTGGGGTCACGCAAACTTCTCAACAGGCCGTACCAATATCCGCAGCTGGTCTCCAAGGTGAAGAGTCTCTAGTCGATAGAATAATGTAGGTAAGGGAAGTCGGCAAATTAGATCCGTAACTTCGGGATAAGGATTGGCTCTGAAGATTGAGATAGTCGGGCTTGATTGGGAAGCAATAACATGGTTTATGTACTCGTTCTGGGTAAATAGAGATTTTTATATCTTGTTCCCCGGATAGTAGTTACGTAGCCAATTGTGGAACTTTCTTGCTAAAATTTTTAGGGGATTTATCGCAAGATAATATTCCTTTTAAATTATAACGACTATCAATTAACAATCAATTCAGAACTGGCACGGACTTGGGGAATCCGACTGTCTAATTAAAACAAAGCATTGTGATGGCCCTAACGGGTGTTGACACAATGTGATTTCTGCCCAGTGCTCTGAATGTCAAAGTGAAGAAATTCAAGTAAGCGCGGGTAAACGGCGGGAGTAACTATGACTCTCTTAAGGTAGCCAAATGCCTCGTCATCTAATTAGTGACGCGCATGAATGGATTAACGAGATTCCTTCTGTCCCTATCTACTCCCCCCAGGGGAGTCAAAAGACTACGGGTGTGGCAAGCCCGGGGCCCCAGCCAAGGGTTATGAAGTTTTTTCTGCTGGCGTACCTTTGGCTCATGACCCATAAAACTTATGTGTTACTACCCGATCTCTGAAATAACAGAGCAAAGGATGTGCACATATTTATAAAAGGAAAACAAATGTTGATGTCAGTTAGGTGCATGATCACCTAGAACTGCCCCTGAGTTCAAAAGATAGTAGTAGTGAAGCCTTTATTAATAAAGGTGGATCTGCGAGGTCTGACCAGAGGCTACTTCTGGTGCCACGGGTGCCGGTTGCCCGCAGTCTTGTACTGTGCCGGCAATGGTAGAGGGATTCTCTTGGGGACCTCGCTTGGGTGTTTGCACGACATCACCTTAGCGTGGAAGCCTGAGAATCATCGTGGTGGCTGTGGTTGCTACCAAAAGATACGCTGGGAGAATAGTCTTGGCTTCCCAGTGTTAAATCAATGCTAGTGATTGGTATGACGTGGTCAGCCAGACACTATTCTAGGTGCTGTTGCCATTCAACAGAAAAGTTGCGATGTCCCTGAACATACAACTGATACGAGTTTAGATAGCTCAATTACCTCAGCAAGGTAATTAAATATAGTACAGGGATAACTATATATAAGGTTTGCAACCTATGTGTCTTTTGTGGCGCACCTATGCTTGCATAGGTGTTTCATGGGGGCGTT
>CALYBX010000005.1:390000-392500 GCA_944452675.1 Tachina lurida
ATCCATAATGCAAAAGAAAAAGAAAAACTGTAATGATTAATAAATATTATGGATTTGAAAAAAGAAAAGTAGTAATATTATATAAAAAAATTATCAACGTATATTTTATTAATAAGCGAACATCATAAAACTATTGCCAAATGCATTGTTGCAAATGTTAGAATGATATACAAATATATTGATCGACTAAATTTAAACCTAGTAGATATATTTGAGAATTGTATGTGCAAGCTACAACAGCACTTATACAATAAGCAAGTTTAATAACTTAAATACATTTGAAAATAGAAAAATTGACATTAATAACAAGCTAATTTTACTTTTTCTCATATCCACATAGAAGAAAATCGAATTATTAAATACTTATTTTCCATTATACAATAAAGAGAAATAAAACCAACATTTGCATTATTATAATTAAAATAATATTATATGAAAAAGTAATGTGCAAACTACAACATCACTTATATGATAAGCAATAATAATAATGTTTAATAACTTAAATACATTTGAAAATAGAAAAATTGACATTTATAACAAGCTAATTTTACTTTTTCTCATATCCACATAGAAGAAAATCGAATTATTAAATACTTATTTTCCATTATACAATAAAGAGAAATAAAACCAACATTTGCATTATTATAATTAAAATAATATTATATGAAAAAGTAATGTGCAAACTACAACATCACTTATATGATAAGCAATAATAATAATGTTTAATAACTTAAATACATTTGAAAATAGAAAAATTGACATTTATAACAAGCTAATTTTACTTTTTCTCATATCCACATAGAAGAAAATCAAATTATTAAATACTTATTTTCATTATACAATAAAGAGAAATAAAACCAATATTTGCATTATTATCATTAAAATAATATTATATGAAAAAGTAATGTGCAAACTACAACATCACTTATATGATAAGCAATAATAATAATGTTTAATAACTTAAATACATTTGAAAATAGAAAAATTGACATTAATAACAAGCTAATTTAACCTTTTCTCATATTCACATAGAAGAAAATCGAATTATTAAATACTTATTTTTATTATACAATAAAGAGAAATAAAACCAATATTTGCATTATTATAATTAAAATAATATTATATGAAAAAGTAATGTGCAAACTACAACAGCACTTATACAATAAGCAATACTGTTTAATAACTTAAATACATTTGAAAATAGAAAAATTGACATTTATAACAAGCTAATTTTACTTTTTCTCATATCCACATAGAAGAAAATCAAATTATTAAATACTTATTTTTATTATACAATAAAGAGAAATAAAACCAATATTTGCATTATTATAATTAAAATAATATTATATGAAAAAGTAATGTGCAAACTACAACAGCACTTATACAATAAGCAATACTGTTTAATAACTTAAATACATCTGAAAATAGAAAAATTGACATTTATAACAAGCTAATTTTACTTTTTCTCATATCCACATCGAAGAAAATCAAATTATTAAATACTTATTTTCATTATACAATAGAGAGAAATAAAACCATTATAATAATTAAAATAATATTATCTATATGAGAAAATAATGTGCAAAACATATCAGCACTTATTGTTTGATTATCTTAAATACATATGAAAATAGAAAAATTGACATTAATAACAAGCTAATTTAACTTATATGTTCAAATTAAAAATGTATAAGCACATAGAAGAAAATCGAATTAGTAAATACTTATTTTCATTATACAATAAAGAGAAATAAAACCATTATAATAATTAAAATAATATTATATGAGAAAATAATGTGCAAAACATATCAGCACTTATTGTTTGATTATCTTAAATACATATGAAAATAGAAAAATTGACATTTATTTAGACATATTTTGGTTAAAATGAAAAATTTAAGAAACTTGAATTATTATCTTCTAATTATGTTTTAATTATCCAATTTAAGATTTTTATTATTATTTTATAATTTTTATATAAAAAAACTATGATTTACTACATGAATTTTTATTAAAAAAATATTTTTCTATGTAAAATGGAAAATTGGCCGCACTTTTGCTGAGAAACATCTATATGATGTCTACGGACTAAAACTAAGAAGATGATGAAACACATGTGTAGCCAAGCAAAGCAAGCAAGCAAGCAAGCAAAGTAAGCATAGTGTTTCTTCGTGTACTTGTGCGGTTGGTATGGTGGTGGCATATTATTGTGAGCGCACATCGAATGATGATGACTCGTCTTTTGTTAGAATACTATTAACGAAGATGATGATTTTGATTTTGATGATGTTGATGGGTTAGAGTTGTTTAAGACGATGGATTTGTATGGATGGCTTTGTATCGATATTAAATTTATCATGTTGAATGAAAAATAGCTAAAGCAGCTCATAATTTTATAAATTGATTATGTAGTTGCAAGCAAATATTAAATTAAATTTTTATCATGTTGAATGAAAAATAGCTAAAGCAGCGCACATAATTTTATAAATTGATTATGTAG
>CALYBX010000005.1:397500-402500 GCA_944452675.1 Tachina lurida
CATAAGATCATTAGCAAGAGTTTATTCAAATTATATTGCTTGCAATTTAACATAGAATAAATGCTTTTGATTTGATAAAGTGTTGATAGATTTATTATATATAGTGCTTAAATATTTAATATTGTATAATATCACATTGATTATTAATTTTTATGATTATTATATGCACTTATATGATTAACAATGCGAAAGATTCAGGATACCTTCGGGACCCGTCTTGAAACACGGACCAAGGAGTCTAACATATTTGCAAGTTATTGGGAATGAAAACCTAATAGCGAAATTAACATAACTTAAAAATAATGGGATTAGTTTTTAACCTATTTTATAGGTTATTAATTCAATCCCGGGGCGTTCTATACAGTTATGTATAATGATATTTATATTATTTATACCTCTAACTAGAGCGTACCTTGAGCATATATGCTGTGACCCGAAAGATGGTGAACTATACTTGATCAGGTTGAAGTCAGGGGAAACCCTGATGGAAGACCGAAACAGTTCTGACGTGCAAATCGATTGTCAGAATTGAGTATAGGGGCGAAAGACCAATCGAACCATCTAGTAGCTGGTTCCCTCCGAAGTTTCCCTCAGGATAGCTGGTGCATTTAAAATTTATGTAAAATAATCTTATCTGGTAAAGCGAATGATTAGAGGCCTTAGGGTCGAAACGATCTTAACCTATTCTCAAACTTTAAATGGGTAAGAACCTCACCTTTCTTGGTATGAAGGTAGTGGTTGTGATATAATGTGCCCAGTGGGCCACTTTTGGTAAGCAGAACTGGCGCTGTGGGATGAACCAAACGTAATGTTACGGTGCCCAAATTAACAACTCATGCAGATACCATGAAAGGCGTTGGTTGCTTAAAACAGCAGGACGGTGGACATGGAAGTCGTAATCCGCTAAGGAGTGTGTAACAACTCACCTGCCGAAGCAACTAGCCCTTAAAATGGATGGCGCTTAAGTTGTATACCTATACATTACCGCTAAAGTAGATGGTTTATGTTCAATTTCGGTTGGATTATAAGCTTTGAAACTTTAGTGAGTAGGAGGGTACAGTGGTGAGCATAGAAGTGTTTGGCGTAAGCCTGCATGGAGCTGCCATTGGTACAGATCTTGGTGGTAGTAGCAAACAATCGAATGAGACCTTGGAGGACTGAAGTGGAGAAGGGTTTCGTGTGAACAGTGGTTGATCACGAGTTAGTCGGTCCTAAGTTCAAGGCGAAAGCCGAAAATTTTCAAGTTATAATGAAAAGTAAAAAAAAAAAAACAAAGTTTTTTTTGATTAAAAAATATTATTAAACACTTGAATAATTTTGAACGAAAGGGAATACGGTTCCAATTCCGTAACCTGTGGAGTATCCGTTTGTTATTAAATATGGGCCTTGTGCTCATCCTGGCAACAGGAACGACCATAAAGAAGCCGTCGAGAGGTATCGGAAGAGTTTTCTTTTCTGTTTTATAGTCGTACTACCATGGAAGTCTTTCGAAGAGAGATATGGTAGATGGACTAGAAGAGCATGACATTTACTGTTGTGTCGATATTTTCTCCTCGGACCTTGAAAATTTATGGTGGGGTCACGCAAACTTCTCAACAGGCCGTACCAATATCCGCAGCTGGTCTCCAAGGTGAAGAGTCTCTAGTCGATAGAATAATGTAGGTAAGGGAAGTCGGCAAATTAGATCCGTAACTTCGGGATAAGGATTGGCTCTGAAGATTGAGATAGTCGGGCTTGATTGGGAAGCAATAACATGGTTTATGTACTCGTTCTGGGTAAATAGAGATTTTTATATCTTGTTCCCCGGATAGTAGTTACGTAGCCAATTGTGGAACTTTCTTGCTAAAATTTTTAGGGGATTTATCGCAAGATAATATTCCTTTTAAATTATAACGACTATCAATTAACAATCAATTCAGAACTGGCACGGACTTGGGGAATCCGACTGTCTAATTAAAACAAAGCATTGTGATGGCCCTAACGGGTGTTGACACAATGTGATTTCTGCCCAGTGCTCTGAATGTCAAAGTGAAGAAATTCAAGTAAGCGCGGGTAAACGGCGGGAGTAACTATGACTCTCTTAAGTCATAGACGCGCCTATTCCTACACCTCTTCGTGGTTCCCGCCATAAACGTTAGTCCAAGACTAACGGCTAAGTAGGTAGGCTTTATGGAGCAATTGGGTTGCCAGCCCATTGTTCTGAAAAATTGTTGGCCCAAATGAAAGAAACATAAATAATGAAATTTCACCGTCCACAGACGGAGAAAACCAACAAATCATTTCAAATCCCACTCCAAATCCCAATCAAATAGAATTAATCTTCCAATGCTATTGCTGCGAGAGATCATTCACCACAAAATCAGGACTTGGCGTCCATATGAGGCGTAAACATCCAAATGAACATGATGCACAAAATGCTCGCATTGATGTGAAAGCAAGATGGTCAGAGGAGGAATTGTTATTGATGGCAAGAAAAGAAGCTGAACTCCAAGGAGTCCGCTTTATAAACATTGAATTAAATAAAGTCTTCCCCAAAAGATCGGTGGAAGCAATTAAAAAAGCCAGACAAAAAGACTCCTACAAAAGGTATGTTGAAAATTATATAAATGGGTCTAATACTCAACCCGAATTACCAGAAGCACATACCACACCCAGCAATGATGACCACTTCATAATAGACTCACTAAATCTATCACATGTTGAGTCAAATGATGTTTACCAACAAAATCGTCTACTGGCCATAATTGAAAATGCTAGAGTAGAGGGGAAAAGCCATACCCTCTCTGCTCTTACGAACTATTTAATGGATATACTACCAACTAATTATAATGACCAGAGATTAATGAGAGAAAATACGAACATAATCACGCAAACAAGTCGCAGAAAGCAAAGAAGAATTGATTACGCTAGAACGCAAAAACAATGGATTAAACACCAAAGTCGATGTATAAAGACAATTATTGACGGCATAAATAGCTCCGAAATTCCACCACAACAGATAATGGAGCCTTTCTGGAGAAGGGTTATGGAGACAAGAAGTGAAATAAAACCAAACATCCCATCTAAACGCCAAGAACTAGATAGTGTCTGGTCTTCAATCACTCCTGAAGAGGTTGATAGAAACAGATTAATAATAACAACATCACCAGGCATAGATGGGATAACGAGTAAACAGCTGAAAAATATACCCTCCTATATCCTATCCAATATATTAAATTTGATTTTATGGTGCGGAAAATTTCCGTCCAACATGTCAATGTCTAAAACAATTTTCATCCCAAAGAAACCGAACTCGCAAGAGCCAGGGGACTTCAGGCCAATAACAATACCATCAGTTTTGGTGCGTCAGTTGCACACCATCTTAGCAAAACGCATTGAAAATTGTTTGAGATTAGATCCCAGACAAAGAGCATTTATACCAACAGATGGGGTAGGTGACAACACCATAATACTTGACATGGTCCTAAAATCAACTAAAACAAAGTTTAACTCATTGTATATAGCGTCTCTTGACGTCAGTAAAGCTTTTGATTCTGTGACACATAACACCGTTTTTGCTGTCTTAAAATCATTTGGTTTCCATGAAAATTTTGTCAAATATATTGAATTATTTTATACAACAACGCCAACAACCTTAACAACCAATTTTTGGAAATCAGACCCGCTAGTACCAAAACGCGGAGTAAAACAAGGTGACCCACTATCACCAATAATTTTCAACATGGTAATAGATAAATTACTTGATTTGTTACCCAATGAAATTGGTTACAGGTTGGGCTGCTCAACTATAAATGCTCTGGCTTTTGCAGACGATTTAGTCCTCCTGGCATCAACGCCTGAAGGCCTACAAAAACTTTTAAATACAACAAATACATTCTTAGCTACCTGTGGCTTAGAACTTAACACCTCAAAATGCCTTAGCATAAGCATGAAGGGTCAACCCAAACAGAAAAAAGTAATCATTGAGCAAAATAATTTTAATATATCTGGACAATCAATGCCATCCCTAAAAAGAACAGATGAATGGAGATATCTGGGTATCTCATTCACAGCAGATGGCAGGTGTAAAGTAAACCAAGAAACTGATCTCATAGAAAAATTAGAGCGATTGTGCAAAGCACCTCTAAAACCACAACAAAGGCTTCACGCATTACGTACAGTATTAATACCGCAACTGTACCATAAATTAACGCTTGGTAACATTAAGATTAGCAGTCTAAATAAAACGGATAAAAACATCCGGAAATACGTAAGAAAATGGCTGAATTTGCCGAAAGACTGCCCTATAGCCTTTTTTTTCATGCACCAATCTCGGGTGGTGGCTTAGGCATCCAAAGCGTTAGATGGTTTGGCCCAATGCTAAGGAGAAAGAGATTAGAAAGCATAGAGTTGCCAGGTGTAATAAATGAAAATCTGTTATTTGATGCCGTGCTAAATGAAATATCTATTGCTGAACGTAGGCTAAGAATAGGAAATGTATCCCTTTTCACAGCCGAATCAATAGAAGAATACTTTAATAACAAATTATACAGTTCAGTAGATGGAAGTGGTTTAAGAGAATCTAACAAAATAAAAGAAGCTCACAGATGGATAAGAGAACCCTCAAAACTATTATCAGGACGTGATTTTATCAATTGTATTCGACTGAGAATAAACGCCCTACCAGCAAAATCTAGAACATCTCGTGGAAGACCCAGAATAGACCGCACTTGTAGAGCCGGTTGTATGATACCCGAAACAGCATACCACATAGTACAGGTATGTCATAGGTCTTCTCACGCAAGGATTGAAAGGCATGACTGCATTAAAGCATTTGTTGTCAAAAGAATGGTAGATAAAGGCTATAGTATTTATGAAGAACCATCACTCAATACAGCCGAAGGCGTACGGAAACCTGATATAGTTGCAATAAAAGATAATGATCTCTTAATCCTAGACGCGCAGGTCGTTAGTGATTCAAATGACCTGGACATGGCCCACAACAGAAAGAAAGCGTATTA
>CALYBX010000005.1:405000-410000 GCA_944452675.1 Tachina lurida
CTTTGGTAAACGACAATGGATTCTGATGCCAATGTTATTTGTAATATAGTCAGCGCAGGAGGATACTATCACCTGTGCGCCAGCACTAGTTACATATAAAAACATTATTTAATACAATGACAAAGCCTAGAATCAATTGTAAACGACTTTTGTAGCGGGCAAGGTGTTGTAAGTGGTAGAGCAGCTGCCATACTGCGATCCACTGAAGCTCATCCTTAGCTTGATGATTCGATCACATTTTATTATGTTAAATACATAATTATGTGATATTAACCATATTATATATATATAAATAAATGCATATATTAATTATATGTTATTTATAACATTAAAGAAAACAAAAAAATAAAAGAACGAAACATATAAATTAGATCATAATAAAAAAGAAATAATAAATATTGTTTAATAAATATAATTTTATTAAACAAAAGAAACACAAAGCAATATAACATGCTATATATAAATATATGATATAAGAAATGAATAAGCAATACTGTTTAATAAAATATATAAACCTTATATGCTTTATGTACAAAAGATGAATGCATATACTAATTATATGTTAATTATAACATAATAAAAGAAAATGAAAGAAGAAATAACGCGAGCTGGGTTAATGATGATGATGATAATAAAAAAGAAAGAATTAATAAGAACGAAAAATATAAATTAGATGATATTAAAAAAGAAATAATAAATATTGTTTAATGAATATAATTTTATTAAACAAAAGAAACACAAAGCAATATAACATGCTATATATAAATATATGATATAAGAAATGAATAAGCAATACTGTTTAATAAAATATATAAACCTTATATGCTTATGTACAAAAGATGAATACATATATTAATTATATGTTATTTATAACATAATAAAAGAAAATGAAAGAAGCAATAACGTGAGCTGGGTTAATGATGATGATGATAATAAAAAAGAAATAATTAATAAGAACGAAAAATATAAATTAGATGATATTAAAAAAGAAATAATAAATATTGTTTAATGTTTTATTTATATATATGTTCAAATTAAAAATTTATAGGCAAACAAAAGGAAATTGAATTATTAAATACTTATTTTAATTATACAATAAAGAGAAATAAAACCAATATTCAAATTATAATAATTAGAATAACACTATATAAAAAAATAATGTGCAAACTATTTGATTGGTTTAAATACATTTGAAAATAGAAAAATTTACATTAATAACGAGCTAATTTAACATTTTCTCATATTCATAATGCAAAAGAAAACGAAAAACTGTAATGATTGATAAATATTATGGATATCAAAAAACAGAAGTAATGTTATATCAAAAAACGATCAACGTATATTTTATTAATAAACGTATATGATCAAAATATTATCAAATAGAAGAATTGACATTAATAACAAGCTAATTTAACATTTTCTCATATTCATAATGCAAAAGAAAACGAAAAACTGTAATGATTGATAAATATTATGGATTTCAAAACACAGAAGTAATGTTATATCAAAAAACGATCAACGTATATTTTATTAATAAGCGTATATGATCAAATGCATTGTTACATTGCAAATTTATTGATCGATAAACTAGTAGATATATTTGAAAATTGTATGTGCAAGCTACAGCAGCACTTATACAATAAGCAAGTTTAATAACTTAAATACATTTGAAAATAGAAAAATTGACATTAATAACAAACTAATTTAACTTTTTCTCATATCCATAATGCAAAAGAAAAAGAAAAACTGTAATGATTAATAAATATTATGGATTTGAAAAAAGAAAAGTAGTAATAATATATCAAAAAATTATCAACGTATATTTTATTAATAAGCGAACATCATAAAACTATTGCCAAATGCATTGTTGCAAATGTTAGAATGATATACAAATATATTGATCGACTAAATTTAAACCTAGTAGATATATTTGAGAATTGTATGTGCAAGCTACAACAGCACTTATACAATAAGCAAGTTTAATAACTTAAATACATTTGAAAATAGAAAAATTGACATTAATAACAAGCTAATTTTACTTTTTCTCATATCCACATAGAAGAAAATCGAATTATTAAATACTTATTTTCCATTATACAATAAAGAGAAATAAAACCAACATTTGCATTATTATAATTAAAATAATATTATATGAAAAAGTAATGTGCAAACTACAACATCACTTATATGATAAGCAATAATAATAATGTTTAATAACTTAAATACATTTGAAAATAGAAAAATTGACATTTATAACAAGCTAATTTTACTTTTTCTCATATCCACATAGAAAAAAATCGAATTATTAAATACTTATTTTCCATTATACAATAAAGAGAAATAAAACCAACATTTGCATTATTATAATTAAAATAATATTATATGAAAAAGTAATGTGCAAACTACAACATCACTTATATGATAAGCAATAATAATAATGTTTAATAACTTAAATACATTTGAAAATAGAAAAATTGACATTTATAACAAGCTAATTTTACTTTTTCTCATATCCACATAGAAGAAAATCAAATTATTAAATACTTATTTTCATTATACAATAAAGAGAAATAAAACCAATATTTGCATTATTATCATTAAAATAATATTATATGAAAAAGTAATGTGCAAACTACAACATCACTTATATGATAAGCAATAATAATAATGTTTAATAACTTAAATACATTTGAAAATAGAAAAATTGACATTAATAACAAGCTAATTTAACCTTTTCTCATATCCACATAGAAGAAAATCGAATTATTAAATACTTATTTTTATTATACAATAAAGAGAAATAAAACCAATATTTGCATTATTATAATTAAAATAATATTATATGAAAAAGTAATGTGCAAACTACAACAGCACTTATACAATAAGCAATACTGTTTAATAACTTAAATACATTTGAAAATAGAAAAATTGACATTTATAACAAGCTAATTTTACTTTTTCTCATATCCACATAGAAGAAAATCAAATTATTAAATACTTATTTTTATTATACAATAAAGAGAAATAAAACCAATATTTGCATTATTATAATTAAAATAATATTATATGAAAAAGTAATGTGCAAACTACAACAGCACTTATACAATAAGCAATACTGTTTAATAACTTAAATACATCTGAAAATAGAAAAATTGACATTTATAACAAGCTAATTTTACCTTTTCTCATATCCACATCGAAGAAAATCAAATTATTAAATACTTATTTTCATTATACAATAGAGAGAAATAAAACCATTATAATAATTAAAATAATATTATCTATATGAGAAAATAATGTGCAAAACATATCAGCACTTATTGTTTGATTATCTTAAATACATATGAAAATAGAAAAATTGACATTAATAACAAGCTAATTTAACTTATATGTTCAAATTAAAAATGTATAAGCACATAGAAGAAAATCGAATTAGTAAATACTTATTTTCATTATACAATAAAGAGAAATAAAACCATTATAATAATTAAAATAATATTATATGAGAAAATAATGTGCAAAACATATCAGCACTTATTGTTTGATTATCTTAAATACATATGAAAATAGAAAAATTGACATTTATTTAGACATATTTTGGTTAAAATGAAAAATTGAAGAAACTTGAATTATTATCTTCTAATTATGTTTTAATTATCCAATTTAAGATTTTTATTATTATTTTATAATTTTTATATAAAAAAACTATGATTTACTACATGAATTTTTATTAAAAAAATATTTTTCTATGTAAAATGGAAAATTGGCCGCACTTTTGCTGAGAAACATCTATATGATGTCTACGGACTAAAACTAAGAAGATGATGAAACACATGTGTAGCCAAGCAAAGCAAGCAAGCAAGCAAGCAAAGTAAGCATAGTGTTTCTTCGTGTACTTGTGCGGTTGGTATGGTGGTGGCATATTATTGTGAGCGCACATCGAATGATGATGACTCGTCTTTTGTTAGAATACTATTAACGAAGATGATGATTTTGATTTTGATGATGTTGATGGGTTAGAGTTGTTTAAGACGATGGATTTGTATGGATGGCTTTGTATCGATATTAAATTTATCATGTTGAATGAAAAATAGCTAAAGCAGCTCATAATTTTATAAATTGATTATGTAGTTGCAAGCAAATATTAAATTAAATTTTTATCATGTTGAATGAAAAATAGCTAAAGCAGCGCACATAATTTTATAAATTGATTATGTAGTTGCAAGCAAATATTAAATTAAATTTTTATCATGTTGAATGAAAAATAGCTAAGGCAGCACATAATTTTATAAATTGATTATGTAGTTGCAAGCAAATATATAGTAATGTATTTTACTATAAAATTAAAAAATAAAATTTAAATGACTTGTCTTTGTTTTATAGCTTGTGCGAGCAAGTGTCTTGCTGTATATTCTATTAACAAAGATTGTTGGGTCTCAGACGATGAATTTGTATGGCTAGTATGATCTACCATATTGATTTTATCATATTTTTGAATAATAGCTAAAGCAGCACATAATTTTATAAATTGATTATGTAGTTGCAAGCATATAGTAATGTATTTTACTATAAAATTAAAAAATAAAATAAAATTGAAATGACTTGTCTTTGTTTTATAGTTTGTGCGAGCAAGTGTCTTGCTGTACATTCTTTTAACAAAGATTTGTTGATGTTAAAATAACGCTATGGAAAAGTGTGTTGATAATAAGATGAATTTGTGTGGCATTTGGTTGTGAATGCCATATAATTTATCATATTCAAAGTAACTATGTTAATTAACTTCAAGTCTTATTGAGAAGTGTTGTTAATTTTTTTAAAATTTTGCTCGGGTAAATTAAAGAAAATGCTTTGTTGTATTCGAAAGAAGTTATAAAAATAAAGTTCTCAAATTTGAAAATAAAATAAATATGTAAAAAGTGTGAATTATAATTTTGCTTTTTCTTAAATGCTTAAAACGAGGCAACAAAAATACAGTATTTTATAAAAACGTATAAATGTTT
>CALYBX010000005.1:412500-417500 GCA_944452675.1 Tachina lurida
ACACAACAGAGTAAGCCAGCCAACACAGCAGAAACATCATTCATTAATAATGAGTTTCTTTACAAGCCAAATAAAAATAATTAATAATACATTTATGTATATATAAAATGTGCTTAAAACTTTAAGCAATATTTTATAAACTACGAAATCTATTGAAGGACTGACCACCCTATCAACACAGAACAAACACACACCAGAAGCATCATTATTATATAATGTGTTTCTTATAATCATATTATTTATATAGCACGGGTATATTTAATATAAAGTTATAAATATTGTATAACCACCAAGTTATAAGTATTGTATAACAACAATGAGGTGTCCCACAGAGGAACCAACGGAAGGATCACTTATAATATAATGTGCATGCCTTACCGCAATATAATCATTTAAGCATAAAATTATAGTTGTACTTGTACAAAACCATTATGCGTTTTATATAAGTTAAACATTGTTCTTTTATAGAACTAAGACATTCGCAACATAAATTTTATGCATTATAAAAGTTATTGAAGGAATTGATATATGCCAATTTTATTTTGGTGTATTTTTGATTTCTTTCAATAAATAAATTTTTGAACCGTTATTTATATAAATAAAAACTTAATATCACTCTAAGCGGTGGATCACTTGGCTCATGGGTCGATGAAGAACGCAGCAAACTGTGCGTCATCGTGTGAACTGCAGGACACATGAACATCGACATTTTGAACGCATATCGCAGTCCATGCTGTAAGGTACTTTAATAATTTTATTGAAGTGCTGCTTGGACTACATATGGTTGAGGGTTGTAAGACTATGCTAAATGAGTTGCTTATTTCACTTTCTTTTGAAATGAAATGAGCACATGTTGTATTAATGGATACACATTACGTTGTGTTCATAATACTAATAGCTAAAGATATAAAAATAATACCTATCATTACATAAAATGAAAACGAATCTTTTATTTAATTGAGAAAGGTCTAGTATAAAAATATTATTTTATTTATATAACTAGGATTGTCTCATAAAAATATGAAATAGAAGTTCGATAAAGCAAATTAAAAAAAAATATATAAATATGTAAATACATATTTTTTTTTTAATAAAAATAATTAAAAAATTTTATGTCTAAAAATGAAGCGTATTATTTAATAAAAATTAAAGTCACAATATATATTTAAACAACCTCAACTCATATGGGATTACCCCCTGAATTTAAGCATATTAATGAGGGGTGGAAAAGAAACTAACAAGGATTTTCTTAGTAGCGGCGAGCGAAAAGAAAATAGTTCAGCACTAAGTCACTTTGTCTTTATGGCAAATGTGAGATGCAGTGTATGGAATGTCAAATTTCTAGTATGAGAAATTAACGATTTAAGTCCTTCTTAAATGAGGCCATTTACCCATAGAGGGTGCCAGGCCCGTATAACGTTAATGATTACTAGATGGCATTTCCAAAGAGTCGTGTTGCTTGATAGTGCAGCACTAAGTGGGTGGTAAACTCCATCTAAAACTAAATATAACCATGAGACCGATAGTAAACAAGTACCGTGAGGGAAAGTTGAAAAGAACTCTGAATAGAGAGTTAAATAGTACGTGAAACTGCTTAGAGGTTAAGCCCGATGAACCTGAATATCCGTTATAGAAAATTCATCATTATGATTTTAATATGTATAATATTATAATAATGGTGTGCATTTTTTCTATAAAAGGACATTGTAATCTATTAACATAAAAGTATTTATCATAAGATCATTAGCAAGAGTTTATTCAAATTATATTGCTTGCAATTTAACATAGAATAAATGCTTTTGATTTGATAAAGTGTTGATAGATTTATTATATATAGTGCTTAAATATTTAATATTGTATAATATCATATTGATTATTAATTTTTATGATTATTATATGCACTTATATGATTAACAATGCGAAAGATTCAGGATACCTTCGGGACCCGTCTTGAAACACGGACCAAGGAGTCTAACATATTTGCAAGTTATTGGGAATGAAAACCTAATAGCGAAATTAACATAACTTAAAAATAATGGGATTAGTTTTTAACCTATTTTATAGGTTATTAATTCAATCCCGGGGCGTTCTATACAGTTATGTATAATGATATTTATATTATTTATACCTCTAACTAGAGCGTACCTTGAGCATATATGCTGTGACCCGAAAGATGGTGAACTATACTTGATCAGGTTGAAGTCAGGGGAAACCCTGATGGAAGACCGAAACAGTTCTGACGTGCAAATCGATTGTCAGAATTGAGTATAGGGGCGAAAGACCAATCGAACCATCTAGTAGCTGGTTCCCTCCGAAGTTTCCCTCAGGATAGCTGGTGCATTTAAAATTTATGTAAAATAATCTTATCTGGTAAAGCGAATGATTAGAGGCCTTAGGGTCGAAACGATCTTAACCTATTCTCAAACTTTAAATGGGTAAGAACCTCACCTTTCTTGGTATGAAGGTAGTGGTTGTGATATAATGTGCCCAGTGGGCCACTTTTGGTAAGCAGAACTGGCGCTGTGGGATGAACCAAACGTAATGTTACGGTGCCCAAATTAACAACTCATGCAGATACCATGAAAGGCGTTGGTTGCTTAAAACAGCAGGACGGTGGACATGGAAGTCGTAATCCGCTAAGGAGTGTGTAACAACTCACCTGCCGAAGCAACTAGCCCTTAAAATGGATGGCGCTTAAGTTGTATACCTATACATTACCGCTAAGGTAGATGGTTTATGTTCAATTTCGGTTGGATTATAAGCTTTGAAACTTTAGTGAGTAGGAGGGTACAGTGGTGAGCATAGAAGTGTTTGGCGTAAGCCTGCATGGAGCTGCCATTGGTACAGATCTTGGTGGTAGTAGCAAATAATCGAATGAGACCTTGGAGGACTGAAGTGGAGAAGGGTTTCGTGTGAACAGTGGTTGATCACGAGTTAGTCGGTCCTAAGTTCAAGGCGAAAGCCGAAAATTTTCAAGTTATAATGAAAAGTAAAAAAAAAAAAACAAAGTTTTTTTTGATTAAAAAATATTATTAAACACTTGAATAATTTTGAACGAAAGGGAATACGGTTCCAATTCCGTAACCTGTTGAGTATCCGTTTGTTATTAAATATGGGCCTTGTGCTCATCCTGGCAACAGGAACGACCATAAAGAAGCCGTCGAGAGGTATCGGAAGAGTTTTCTTTTCTGTTTTATAGTCGTACTACCATGGAAGTCTTTCGAAGAGAGATATGGTAGATGGACTAGAAAAGCATGACATTTACTGTTGTGTCGATATTTTCTCCTCGGACCTTGAAAATTTATGGTGGGGTCACGCAAACTTCTCAACAGGCCGTACCAATATCCGCAGCTGGTCTCCAAGGTGAAGTCTCTAGTCGATAGAATAATGTAGGTAAGGGAAGTCGGCAAATTAGATCCGTAACTTCGGGATAAGAATTAGCTCTGAAGATTGAGATAGTCGGGCTTGATTGGGAAGCAATAACATGGTTTATGTACTCGTTCTGGGTAAATAGAGATTTTTACATCTTGTTCCCCGGATAGTAGTTACGTAGCCAATTGTGGAACTTTCTTGCTAAAATTTTTAGGGGATTTATCGCAAGATAATATTCCTTTTAAATTATAACGACTATCAATTAACAATCAATTCAGAACTGGCACGGACTTGGGGAATCCGACTGTCTAATTAAAACAAAGCATTGTGATGGCCCTAACGGGTGTTTACACAATGTGATTTCTGCCCAGTGCTCTGAATGTCAAAGTGAAGAAATTCAAGTAAGCGCGGGTAAACGGCGGGAGTAACTATGACTCTCTTAAATATATTGAATTATTTTATACAACAACGCCAACAACCTTAACAACCAATCTTTGGAAATCAGACCCGCTAGTACCAAAACGCGGAGTAAAACAAGGTGACCCACTATCACCAATAATTTTCAACATGGTAATAGATAAATTACTTGATTTGTTACCCAATGAAATTGGTTACAGGTTGGGCTGCTCAACTATAAATGCTCTGGCTTTTGCAGACGATTTAGTCCTCCTGGCATCAACGCCTGAAGGCTTACAAAAACTATTAAACACAACAAATACATTCTTAGCTACCTGTGGCTTAGAACTTAACACCTCAAAATGCCTTAGCATAAGCATGAAGGGTCAACCCAAACAGAAAAAAGTAATCATTGAGCAAAATAACTTTAATATATCTGGACAATCAATGCCATCCCTAAGAAGAACAGATGAATGGAGATATCTGGGTATCTCATTCACAGCAGATGGCAGGTGTAAAGTAAACCAAGAAACTGATCTCATAGAAAAATTAGAGCGATTGTGCAAAGCATCTCTAAAACCACAACAAAGGCTTCACGCATTACGTACAGTATTAATACCGCAACTGTACCATAAATTAACGCTTGGTAACATTAAGATTAGCAGTCTAAATAAAACGGATAAAAACATCCGGAAATACGTAAGAAAATGGCTGAATCTGCCGAAAGACTGCCCTATAGCCTTTTTTCATGCACCAATCTCGGGTGGTGGCTTAGGCATCCAAAGCGTTAGATGGTTTGGCCCAATGCTAAGAAGAAAGAGATTAGAAAGCATAGAGTTGCCAAGTGTAATAAATGAAAATCTGTTATTTGATGCCGTGCTAAACGAAATATCTATTGCTGAACGTAGGCTAAGAATAGGAAATTTATCCCTTTTCACAGCCGAATCAATAGAAGAATACTTTAATAACAAATTATACAGTTCAGTAGATGGAAGTGGTTTAAGAGAATCTAACAAAATAAAAGAAGCTCACAGATGGATAAGAGAACCCTCAAAACTATTATCAGGACGTGATTTTATCAATTGTATTCGACTGAGAATAAACGCCCTACCAGCAAAATCTAGAACATCTCGTGGAAGACCCAGAATAGACCGCACTTGTAGAGCCGGTTGTATGATACCCGAAACAGCATACCACATAGTACAGGTATGTCATAGGTCTTCTCACGCAAG